>JAEIGF010000297.1:8940000-9475000 GCA_018903485.1 Drosophila littoralis | reverse complement strand
AAAAATCTTTTGAGGATAATCCAACAACAAACCATAAATAATTTGGACTTCCAACCGATGCTTTTGTTAAGGTAGAATTTATTTATAAAAATTTGTAAAATTATATGGTAAGCTATAGTTTTGAGCCCGAACACGGGATGAAAGATAAACCAGATTCATAAGCCGAGTCGCAGGACAGAAAAAAATTTACTGTGCAGCAGAATTTTCTCGAAAACTTTCTCAGACTAAGAAGTTCAGTTTTTTTTTACCCAGAAATGTTAAAATGTGATTTCTATTTGTCTCTTGACAACCGAAATTTCGTTTACTTGAATTCCCGTTTTAGCTCTACAGCACGAATGTTTAGCACATTTTTTATTGAACTGTTGGCGGCCCTCTTGAAGCGCCCCCAACACGCGCTCAAGTGCCAATGCGTGCTAGGCGAAAAGAAATACTCAAGAGCTTCGCCAAATAGGGAAAAGGTGTTGTAGGTGGCACTGGCTACCCGGCTATGCGGCCAGGTAAACAACAGCCCACAGGCGGTTACAGCGATTTCCAGCGCGTTGCGTATACGTCGCGTGTGCCGCAATTAATGTATGTTAACAGCGCTTGGTTCTGGGGCTTCGTGGTCAATAAGAGAGGCCCTTTCCTCCTTTCAGCGCCCCAAACGAAAGTGAGTGGAGCAGATGACTTGGGGCTTGGGACTGGGTCGCATTATTCTGCCTGCCTGCTGCTTGTTATCGCTGCTCGGCCTGTGCCGGCATTTTTTTTTTTTTTCGCTGCGGGTCGTCAACCTGCGGCAGCCGCAGCGCGGGAAAATGTGAAAAACAGCCGTTTTATGTTTTTGTTGCGTCTGCGCATGACACTGTAGTTTTTTTTTTGGGCAGTGCAGCGGCATGTGCCGCATACAAACTCCTCTACCCCTAAATATTTTTCACAATTCACATATTCACATAAACTTACTGCCGCACCTTGTTTTGGATTTGTAGCTGAACTTAAATTTTCAGATGTGTTTTGCTTTGCTTCTTTGCATAAACGGCTCGTTAACTGTTTTTGGCCAAATTTTGTCCTTATTCCTTTTGGTATTGCAACATTAACTCCACACACACTGAAAATTTTAACTACTGTTCAGCCAATTATTTTGTTGCTGCCAGCGTCGCGTGAAGAACTCCGTTGGCTTTGACAACTCTGCGCGGTCAACAACTGAACGGCACGAAAGCTCAAACGCAACTGAGCGCGACATCGTCCGCATCGGCTTCTCGACTCGAAGAACGTGAGTGAGCCAGAGGCGTAGAGCGCAGATGGTCCCCAATGCTTAGCGAGGGTCATTAAATAAATAACTGTTCTATATGTTCAAAAAGGAGCATATGTATAAATACGTAACATTAGAAGCAGTCAACCCTTATTTTAATTGGCATATTGACATATTTCCACTCTTTTATATACATATACTCTATACATTAAACATTTAAGATATGCAGCTACCATAAAACGAATTAGTCCTGTTGTAAAAATGTTATAAATGGCATATTATATTATTTTTATTTTAACAGCAGTTTGTCTGTTATAAAGCAAACTATTATACTATTATTAAGAATAAGGTGTCAAAATGATTTTCCGTTAAAGCAGTTTAAGCACATATTCAATGCCGTGAGCATATTCGCTGTAAAGTAACAGCTATGCTAAGCTGTGTTTGCTTGTTGCTGTTATACTCAAAATGGCATCATTTAAATGTTACGAGGCAGACTTTGAATTCGCGCGTAGCTTTTGTTTTTCTGTTCATAATCAAAGCTTTTAAAGCTTAACAGATGCAACAGCTTTTGAAATTTTGTATGCACTGCTAACAGGGTGTTTGTTCTGTATGCAATGTACAACTGATCCATGCTCTTCTCTTGACGATAGATATGAATTTGAAGTGTTTACACAATGAAAAGCAACAAATAATTCTGCTACAGTACACATACGCCCGGTCAGCAGATATAACTGTTTTGCAGGCAGTACTTATACGCAACGAGAACTTTACAAAGAAAATCCGTACCAAGGTTGTTTGGCCGGAAAGTCTTGCATACTTTCAGGGAGATAAACAATTTTCTTGTACTGGGAAAATTCTGCTTTCACGGCGAATGTCAAATGATGCGAATTGACATACATATTTATGTATAGGTACGTTGCACCATTTTTTCCTGGAATGCTGCAGCACAAATAAAATTACATGAAAGTAGGCGAATTTACAAAGTGTTTAAAAACTTTTAAATGGTTTTTGCGAAAGTTGCCGTTGCTGGCCATTAGCTCGCCGGGCGCGTCACAAAGAACCCGCCGCTGCCCACAAATCTAATTAGATTGCCGAGCAGCAGCGTGCAGCAACAGCATCAAGGTCGTGCTGCTGCAGCTGCTCCTGCTGCTGCTGCTGCTGCTGTAAAAGAAGTCAGGAGCTGGGCTCAAAGGCGACCGGAGATGCTATATGCAGAATGCACGACAACAAAGCGGAGGCCAAGTCAAACAATGATGGCTAACAAAACCGCCAGCCACTGACCCAATTATGTAAATGCTGTCAATTTTTAAAAGCCTTTGACGTCACATTGGGCACTGTCGCCAGGAGCATATGACATGGGCATTACGCAATAGGGCAGGATAATTGTGCAGATTGTCGTGCCGCACTTGTATTCCTTTTGGCACACCTGAGCCTTATTGGCGCTTAACAACTGCAAAAGGAGCTGAATGGGTATTCCAAAGACGGCACTACAGATGCCACTGCCACTGGGCCACCCACTCGCCAATTGGCCAATTGCCATTGCTGTGCATATTAGCCAATATCCAAAGCTCGAGTCGCGTTTCAAATAGTCAGCTAACGCGACGGTTGCGGCTGCGTCTGCTGCGCATGTCCTCAGCAGCGGCAAGGTAGTTGTAGGTTCACCACCCACCACCCACCTCCTGCCACCTGCGAACTCGTTGTCGTGCCGTCTGAGCCGAGGCGCGGACAACAGGTGCTCGGCACGCTGGCCAGGACGCTATACCTGACGCTATAAAAGCGGACCAGACTGTCGCCTCCGCCGTTAGTTGCCATTTGCCACGCTGTGGAATTCGATCTCGTGCTCCATTCCTGAGCTGTGCTTTAAAAACTCTGTGTACTTCCACCATTATGTGCTTAACAACACTTTAACCCAAGGCCGAGTATCCCTATAAGGCCTACAATTAAATAACACCAATAATGTCGCTTCCATGCTTAAGCTCTAGGCGATGCATTTTACTGATGATGCTCGTAATGGCAGGTGAGATATGTAAAATGTATGCTTAAATAGATTTAAGACATTTTTTTTGCATGTTTGCATAAGCTAACATGTTTTTTAGTGTATGATATAATATGACATATGATATCTTATCGGAATCGAAATGAAATCAGTTTCGATTTCGAAAAGTTTGATCGGAATCAAAGCCTAGAAAATGCGCGATCCTCTTTTCAAGTTTTGGAATTGATTATTATTACTATTAAGATTTTGTGTCAAGTTGAGTTCATTTAGCTGCGAGAGATGTACATACTATTTATAGCTAAGCTTTGCCAAATTTGTTTTTTTTTTTTTTTTTAGACATAACTTTTCCACCCATTCCGTGACCGCAATATATTTAATATAGTTTATCCTAAAATTTACAAGTGCAAAAATCGTTAAAAAAAAGTTTTTATTCTTTTGAAACGTACTGCTCAGAAATGAAATTGAGCTTGAAAATTAAACGTTTCCATTGAAGTTCCCGCAAAGTGTACAACAGCTCGCAAATTAATTTTCACAAAGGTTAGACACAAAAGTTGCATGCGACCGTATTCCGTGAATTTTTCACGCTTGCGGGTGAAATTTCCGGAAGCCGCGTCTTAGCTAGCACTTATGTATATGCATATAAAGCCCTGATAAAGTTGCAACAATATACATTTCAGCTTTCTAGCCTTTTTAGAGTATTCAGAACAAGCAGCTTTATATATAGATAGCTTAGTATATAGTTTAAAATATCAACCCTATATTTCTAATAGAACTCGACCTATAGCCTACAGCTGAAATAACAGTTCACTCCCCTGGGACATATCAGTAAATAAATCTAATCGCAACTTAATTCTCTAGAATTGAAAAAGTAAGATAACGGAATAATACTATTTTTCGAAGAAATAGACATGATAGACATATGTATGTATGCACAAGCAAGTAAGAGGTTCTAGTCGGGAGCTCCCGACTTGGGGATACCCTGAACCCTATAGCTTCTAGAAGCTATATGTCTAGTTTGGTGACTCTAGCTCTTGTTATTCACCAAAATTGCTCAAAAAACTGGATGTCGATATCGATTTTTATCGATTTCTTGGAAACGGAGTAAGTTATCGTTTATCGGAAACAAAGTCGATCTGCGCAGGCACTAGGAGGACCTACAGCCAAAATTTCTGTAGCTCTTATTGGTTCTGAGATCCTTGCGTTCATACATACGGACGGACGGACGGACGGACAGACAGACAGGCGGACATGGCCAGATCGACTCGACTATTGATGCTGCTCAAGAATATATATATTCTTTATGTGGTCGGAGATGCTTCCTTCTGCCTGTTACATGCATTTACATTATGCACAAATACATTATACCCTTTATATCCATTTTTAATGGGTTCATGGTATAAAAAGCAGCAATGTGCTATCGTGCTGCTAGGGGATTCCTATATTATTATATACAAATGCCTGGGCCTGTATATAGTTCATATTTTGAAAGAAAAGTAGAATATATTTTTCAGTAAATTATTAATCAAAGATGCACCTTGATCTTCTCTAATCGTCCACATGCCATGCAGCTCTTGTTCTAAAAGGCCTTAAATGAAACAAATAAAGCGTATAACATGTTAAATATTAACTCGATTGACTTAATTACTTCGTGGAAATATTATTTGCGTATACAAATTAATTTATTTTTTCGTTAATGCACATGTAGCTTATACGCTCTCAATTATCTATTCATCTCTGCATGTACACTATAAATGGGCATGTTTTTATATAGTACATATGCCTACATATATATACGTGTATATTTTTGCTCAAAATCGAGTATATACACTGTAGAGATAAACCCGAAATGCCCATTAGTTGCGAGCTGAGGGAAAACCCATTTCGATTATTTTTTATACCCTTGTAGAGGGTATCATAATTTCGTCATGGAAAATGTAACCCAATATGTATATATTATCTCGATCAGCATCAACAGCCAAGTCTCTCAGGCTTAAGGCCTTGAATCTTTACATAGGTCAGAGATCCGCCCGGACCACTATATGTATATAGCTGCCATTGGTACGATCGGTCGAAAAGTAGGTTCTTGAAAAAAAAAACCTTTTCTTTCGTCAAGATATCTTGACCAAACTTGGCATTTATTGGTTTAACCATGCCATATCTTGCCCACATCGGACCACTATATTATATAGTTGTCAACCGAACGATCGGCTGGAAATAAGATACTTGTAAGAAAAAGATTTCTTGACCAAATGGGGCATTACCTATTTTCACTTGGCTGCTATATATATTATATTGTACTATATTTGGCTGTAACGGAAGAATCGGCTGAAAGTTGAGTTTTTGCATGGCAAAGTATTCTGTTTTCTCATGTTCTCCCATTTTCACCGAACTCAGCCGTGAGACAAATGTCACAAGAGTATTAAATGTTCGGCGTGCCCAATATATTTTTTTAGTTGTATCACGAACTGTGCAAATATCAATTTACCTACTATATATAAATATATATATATATGTATATATACATGTTATCATTTTTGAAATCTGTGAAAATGTAGAGGCAACAGCGTGAAATTGATTGGTAATCTAACCACATGACCCCGACTTTCATTCACCTTTCAACTTGATTCACACATATATCCATGTCAGATTAACGATTGACCTTCAATTAATTGGATTTTACAATATGTGTATTGTATATATCGGCAATTAAAATCTGCAGGGCCCGAACGGAAATTGAACATCCGTTTGAGGCTCCAGAAAATATGAATCCCTGGGGCCACACACAATTAATGTTATTTTGTTGCACAGCGGCGCCAATGCGCCAGGCGCCCATCGAAGCGGAGGCGGACGACGCGTTGGCGACCTGGAACTGGCCGGCGGGCACATCGAAAAACTCTTACCGCGATTTTCTTGACAACGGAAGCCCTTTGCCAAAAATTGAGGCTGTGGAAATGGCGCCCGAATTCGACGATGCTTTGGTGAAGCCGTTTAATTTCCCACGGCTTCCGATGAACTTGAACAAGGGATGGCGTCTTGGGCATCAACGCTACGATAAGTATTTAAAGGAGCTGCAGGTGCATCGGACGTGGGTGGACGAGCTGCAATCTCCGGCTGATGACTCCACCGCGAGCCAGAAAAGTGGCTCCCAGCTTTGGCCACCCAGCGAGGACGACTTGCAGGCATTGTCCGACCAACCGGGTTCCGTCTACTCCCGCACCAGAAACAAGCAACAACGTAAACATAAACGCGAACCGTCCGAGCATCAGGGTGCACGCTATAGGCCCTCCATCAGTGCAGGTGGGTAGCTGGAATGCTGGAAGCCACGTTTTGCTAAGTGCCATATTCTTTTCCAGGAGTCATGACCAATCTGGGCGACTTCTTCAACCAGCTAAAGGCGAACGTGCACTTTGCGGAGCATTCGCAGCAGCTGGGCGAGGCGGAATCTCAGCTGCTTGAGGGCGCGCATCCGCATCCGCTGCAGAGGGACGACGACACAGAGGAGGATGACAATTATGATTCCGGTCAGCCGCCCGATCGTAAAACATCCAAGCTGCTGCAATCCGTACGAAGCTATCGACCCTCGCAGAAGGTACGCTCGCTGGTATCACGCAATCCCAACGGATATCGTGGCTCCCAGTTCATTGATCCCAGCTACATGTGGCTGGGCCTGGGCAAATGACCATAAGCTGCCGCATCCACAGGTTACAACGATTGAGATCCGCTTCCAGCTTGCCCGCTTCCCAACTTTTCAAATTCTTATCTGTGTGTACATATACATATACATATATATAGATATATTTATATTTAAAGGCAAGCATTAAAAAATGCCCGGAAAAATAGCAAAAAAAATATTTGATCCTGTTACAACATATACGATTATTACGACAGTACGCGTGCACCCTGTGCACACATATATTCAAGTATGTATATATATGGGGTTTAACATTAAACATTAAATGTGGTTTTCGTTTCCAAAGATTCCCGATCGCTTCCCGCTCGGTAACATTCGCTTGTTCGTTATTAAGGTATTTAGATTTTGGTATAGCTGGGATAACTATTTCCCTGATTGGGCACATTTGCGCCCTGAGACGGGTTAATCAGCGGCTGCTGCTGCTCGCGGGAAAGCTGAATCTGCTTGAACAGCGAGTAGATGCCGCAGTAAATGTAGATATGCAAACCTAAAAGAGAACAAGCAATGCGCAGTTAGTACAGTATACAAGGAACACATACATATGCATGTGTGTATATACATTTTTATGTATAACAATAAGCGCACGATAAGCAGCGTCTGTAATACATGTGTACACAGAGCCGGCAAAGCAGGCTATCAGTCTGGCAATTACGTATGAGTATGTGTGCACATGTGCAGTTGCCTGTGTGAGTGCAAAATTAAGATTGCATTGAATTCCCCACTGGGGAACAGAATCATGACTCACCTAGCCCAATGAAAGTGACTATCAACACAGGAACAATACGATCGACCTGGGCGCTCGAGAACGCTAAAATCAATACGACGAAATGATATATAATGCTTAATACGAGTCCAACGCCAGAGTTGATCAGCCAGGGCAACAGCATCAAATGACGTTCCTGCATTAGAGTAAAAGAGACGAGCATACAATAGCACAATTAGGCAAATCGAAAGAACAAAAATGTAATAGTATAACAGAACACATGTGCAGCCTCTCTCCATCACTCACCTTCATTGTGCCCAGGATAAGCATGCCCGATGCCAACAAATTTAGCACAAAAATGCCCAAGTAGACGCTGCACGACACGACTAAGCCTGCAAATATACGATTTAATAGGAGTTCTAATGCACTTTGCACTTGTCGGATTTCCCTTGATTGCGCTTACCCATGTGAATTTCATCATATTTCGCTGCGTCGTCAGGCATGTTACCTATAATGCTGCGAGCAATCACATCGGCGTTCCCCAATATGGTGGCCAAAAGAATTGTCAGCACAAAAGAGGACACAACACCAATCCAGCCGAGGACGACGCCGGCGGTGCTTAGGCGCATGCAGCACACCCTTTCCATCATTTTCAACGTTTGTTTATCACAAAATTTGAAATAAACTGCCTTCAAAAACGAAATCAGAAAATATGTAATGAATAATGAAATCAAATTCCAACGCAAACACATACAATCACACATATACACATATATACTTACAAAGAACTTCGGTCGGAACTTTGTTGCTGCTTCCTACACGTCGCAATTGAGAATGAATGCAATATGAGAAATGCGCAGCAACGCGAACTGTAACTGGGAAGATTTATAATAGGATGACACTGTCGAATCACAACCAAAACATTGATGCTGTGCCACTTGCGCAAACTGAGCGTAGAAATAATGTGAACTAAAAATCGCGTATTATTATTTTAATGCTTTACAATCGTATTTTTTTGTTTGTACCGCACTCAACCTAAATTCTAATGAAAATGCTTAACAAATTTAATAAGTTTAGGTCACAACAATTCACTTTTTGCAGCACATTCAAATACATAATTTCATTTAATAGTGAGTTAGTAACAGTGACATTTATCCGCGTGACTAAGACGTGACTGTATTGCCAGACTGTTGCAAAAATGCTTTTGCTTGTTTAGCGGAATTTCAAAAAATGAATAACTGTTATATTTTTGTTATATGAACTGTGCATTTCACACATAAAATTGTTCTAAACGCCTCTCTGGGGAACCGTAAACACGCTCATTTACTGTACTACTGACTCATGACACACATATACATACATACATGCTAATGCACACTATACACGTCTCTATTGCTGTTTGGGGAGATGAATGTGGGGCATAGCAGAATGTGGAGACGCGTCAGTCGTCAGTTGTTGTTCGCCTGTTGCGCGCTTTGGTAGTGTTTGAGCTGTGCGTCGCGATCCGATTCGTTCCGCTTCAATTCGGGAAAAACTGAAAACTTTGTCAACGCCGCGCACACTCTAGGCCAGGCTTCAAAATGAGATTCGAGCTAACCGTAGACCGCGGACCGTGCGATACAGAGCTGCGTAGCTGGTGTCTGGGCATAGCTATCTATACGTTAATTTCCATAGCACTAAATACGCTATTTGCGCCGTCGGGTGAGTGAGAGTATATTTTAAGTTTTTGTGGCTTTTTATATGTAAATATATACATATGTATGCCAAAACATTCGTTTAAAATTGATGTTCACATGAATATGTTTTGATTTCCATTCATTGTACGCAAATACATACACTCCCAATGGCCACAGAGTCTACACATATACATACATACATATATATATATATATATATATGTATACACTTTATGTTTCAATACACACACACAGACACCTATATACGTAAATATAAAGTATGAGCTAATACTTCTCTATACAAGGCGTTTCGAAACGTGTTCTCATGACAAGGGCGGGCGTTTTATTTTGTTCGTTGAGTTTTTCGTTTTTTTTTTTTTTCAAAATTACATAGATAGTTTGGAATTTAAACGACTGTGATGCCAAGTTTGAATAAAGTGATGATCACACGGAGATTAATTCTTATTTTCCAGCTCTGACTTTTATTGGATTCGCAATTGCGGTCATTGCCAATGTTTGCTTGCTTATTGGCTGCCTGCGGGTAAGTTTATATTTTTTAACATATATGCGCTATTATTTTAGAAAAATATGTATATAATAATTTTTTGATATTTCCGGTCCGAGCAGTAGCAAGTATTTTTACGCCTGATAAGCGCCATATCTAAAAGTAAAGATTGCTCTTAAAAATGTTCTACACTCTGCTGACTGTGAAGAAAAATGTTCACACACACATACATACACACACACATATATATAAAATTCTGTTATTGAGAGCAACAAGTGTTAAATTTGCAGTTCTTGCAAAAAATAAAAAACTGTTCCCACAGAAAAAGCGGCCATATAGGGCTTGTGCAGTTGCCATCTGTTCTTATGAATTGAATTTTATTCATCACCCATTACACGTTAACAGTTGCGGTCACGCCTTCCGAAACACTCTGTTAGCTTACCCATAAAAATATAGGTATTTACTTGCGTACATATGTATACATATATTTCCCAGTATTTAAGCGCTGCAGTTCGATGACATCAGAGAATTAGGCATCAAAACTGTGATGTCACCCATTATTTTTTGAAAACGATTCGAATTTATTGAATGCTAATCAATCGTCGTGAGTCCACAAAGGTATTACATTCAGAAATGGTACCCAATATACCCGAAGCCTCAAATCTTCTGTTATTATCCGAGGATGTCATTAGAAGAACTTTTCAGAACCTAACCTCTTGCTATACAAAAGTTTTTCGGGAAATTAGATATTTTGAATGCCAACCGGTTAATACCCTGTTCTTTTCATGCCTGTTGACACATGTATCTTTATAACTGACTGTTCTGCCAATTGGCTACTTTTGATCGTAAAAGATAAGATCTGAAATATATTTGCGATTCCCATGTCGCAGCTCGTTTTAAGACTTTCACAGCATGCAGCTATTGTTAAACTGACAACAGGGTATTTAGCAGTCGTTCCTACAATATTTTTTTGCTGTATACATTAATTATACTAACATGCTAATGTTAATAAACTTTCTAGATCTGCAGAGCTGTAAACATATGCATATTAATTAATGGAGATATATTCTTGATTCCCTTTATAGTATAACCATGTGCTGGTTGGCATCTGGCTGATCTACGCCCTCTTAATAGCCATCAGCTTTCCGTTTGCCGTATTCGGTACCATCTTCCATTTTGGTGGCTATCGCGAGGCGACGGGCTTCAACAATGTGATCTTGGCGCTGCTCTTTTACATTGTTGTGATGCGTAAGTAGCTCTTAAAAGTCTTGACCTACACATAATATATATATATATATATATATCTTTCAGTTATTTGCCTGTTCTGCGCACGCATCGTCTACTCGTACCACCTGCAGCTGAAGAATCGCCAGGGCAGTCCGCCGCAGCATTCGGTGGTTGTTTGACAATCCCAACTGTTCGCATTTCGTGTGAATTTGGTTGCATTTGCCGGCAATTGTTTAATTTAATAGTTTACCGTGTGCCTTCGTTTTATACATATTTATATATAAATAAATATTTGTAATGAAATTCTACTAGAGCTCTATAGATTGAATTGCAATTTGTCGTTTACTTCGGCGCAGCTATCAACAGTTGAAATATACACATACATACATACAGGTTGCTACTAAGCTAAACATTTCATAGGACTTAATCAACAGTTAAAACATAATATTCATTAATACACATAGTCGGCTATATATATATATATACTATACTGCACTATCTAACTAGCTATCGTATCGCTTGGCTCACTCTCTAAACGTAAAATGGAAAGTTGGTCTTCTTGGTTGTCTGCATGAAGCTCGTCTCCGCGTTCTGGCTGCTCAGTTTCGCTTGGACGGCCGCAAAGATGCGCGCCGTCTGACCGTTGTTGGTGGGCGTAACGCCCCCCATGCCGCCCAGATTCAGCTCCAGCTCGAACTGTGTCAGGCTTCTCGTCTGGATGTGCGCCTGCGTCGTCTGCCTGTAGGCCGCGACCAGTTTTCATCTGGGCGTTGTGATGCTCGGCAATTTCTCAAGAAAATCTTGGGCCAAGACATCTTCAATCTCCTGCAGGCAACTGGCCACATTCTGCTCCGTGTCGGCATAGTTGCACGGATTGGGGCAGCTGATGCCCAGCGTGGAGAAGAATGGATATAGCTCCTGCAGCGATTGCAGCTGCTGGAAGCCCAACATCAGGTGACGATTGCGCGCACGCTGCAATAGCTGTAAAAGGATTTGAATTTGTGACCCACATCTAACCAAATGGGATGCCACTTACCGGCGACTGATTGGTATATTTCATGTCCATGAGGCGTGCCACGCGCCGCACATGCGGCACATACAGTGCATTGGGCAATGCGGCCAGATTCTCAATGCTGCCATTGGGCAGCGGCAGCGGCACCACCTCCTCGTGCACATCGAACTCGGTGCCCACAAAAGCCCAGCGATACATTTGGAAATGCGGCAGCTTTGTTGCCGGCAGCACACAGCCCAGTTCCAGCAGCTTGCAGGCCTCCAGCTGCACCGAACGCCAGTGCTGCATCGGCGTCTGGGGGTTGATGCCATTGCTGGCACTCGAATTGGAAGACGACCAGGAGACGTCAATGCCCGGCAGCAGGCGTGTTTGTTGGCTGTGAAATCGATTTAGAGGGTATATATAAATTATAATATTGTTTTCCACGTTTTATTGTCCATGAGGATGGATTCTATTCAGGCCAATGCACTTAAAATGAGAATCTCTCTACTATCTACTAAGACGCACCTGCGCTCATCGCTCTCCGACTTGAGTTCCTGTTCCATTTGCAGGAACACCTGCACCATTTCAGATATGATGATGGGCCACAGGGAGGTCACATGATCGGGTGACATGCGCAGCAGCAGCACACGGAAGCACAGGAACACGGCAGCCTGCACAGAAGGACCCAGTGGGACTAGACGCAAACTGTTGGCCAATTGCTCTGTAAGCAGAAGGAAAATATTAAATTAAAAGAGTTCCAGGAGTGTTGCAGTCTGTAATCCTACCCTGAATATCGGGCATGTACTTGTTGTGCTGATCGAATTCGCTGCAGTAGATAACAAAAGCGAGACGCTTAAGCAGCATGGCGCGCAGCTCGTACTCCTGATCGCGGGAGGCGAAGATGTTGAGGCTGCCCGCCTGGGAGAGGCTGACGCGCGTCATGAGCTCCCGGAATGTGGTATTGTCGTAGGTCATTAGGCTGTCCATAATCTGGCGCCAGAAGGGCAAGCATGAGATGTGCATTTGAAAGAAAGTGGTGTCCAGCAGCAGATCGAGCATATCCTTGCGCCACGCCTTTCGCGTATACTGATAGCCACTGAGGCTGGCCAGCAGGGCGGAGCAGGCGTAAAAGAAGGGCACATTGCGTGCCGTGTGATTCTTCAGATACGGCGTTATATTGTAGAGTAGCGTGGTCACAATGGTCACCACCTTGTCCTTCTCCTGCGAGCCATAGGCTACGTCCAGCAGATTCGAGAGTATGCCGGCGAGCACGCTCTGCGCCTGCAGCGAATATTGTTGTATGCCGCCGCCCAGGCTGTTGTCCTTGGCATGGCCATCAGTGTCCTCCTTGACGGCCAGATTGCGTCGCAGCCAGGTGGTCTGTTCCAGACAGGCGCCGGCGACGCTAGACAGCGATTCCACCAGACGCGCCGTGACATCATGCAGCTCGCGCACCTCCTTCTTGTCGGGGAAGGGCATCTGGGGACAACGCTGCACAAACTCATTGAGCAGCATCAGCAGCGCGAATTGCGCAGGCGGCGTGAGATTGAGTCCGTCTCGGATGAGCACCAGCAGCGAGGCCCAAGCATCTGCCAGCTGTGGCGCGGGCGCAGATCGCATATAGAAATAGAAAAGCTCCAAAGCGCTAACCTCAATGCTCAGGTGAGCGGGCGGCCGGTGAATGGGCGGCGGCGACTTAACCACCTGATGCAGGGTCTGCACAAACGAATCCATGGGCATGACACGTATGCTGGAAACCAGCGAGACAAGGCTCAGCTGTGCCGCGCAAGCCTGCAGCGTGGAGTTGCGCTGGAACTGCTCCGAGATGCTAGACGAGCTGGAACTGATGCTGCTGCTGTTGTTGTTGCTGGAGTTGTTGCAGCCACGTTGCTGCCAGGTGACAGCAATGGCAGTCAGGAAATTGCATCCATGATGCAGGGAAACGGGCGAAAGAAACTCCAGCAACTGCTGACGCACCGGACGCAGCTGACCCAGTTCACTGTCCCAAATGGCCGCCACGCTGGTCATGATGCGCGGCAAATGCGATAGGACCGCGTTGCGTGCCGCCTGCAGCTGAGGATTGCGCGGCGCCGTGGCCGTGGAACTGGATTCACTCGCCGAGAGAAACGAGTGGACAATGCTATTGAGCAGTTGGCCCGTGCTGGAGCTTTGCGCCGCAACGCTCGTCTGCGGATAGGCCTGATTGAACAGATGCGAGAGCGCCGTCTGCTGCGTGTTGTCCAGCAGGCAATAGTGACAGAGTATGGTGAGCGCCTCCAGCTGGGAGAGCACATAGTCGGGCGGAAAGTGGCGCTGCTGGGGCAGCGAGAGCCGCGCCAGACGATCCAGATTATTGCAGAGCTGATGCACCACGCTGATGACAATGTTCGTGAGCGAGCCAAAGCTGAAGCAGTTGAGCGAACTGGTCACCAGATCCGTCCAGTTGCGATGCAGATGGCGCAGGCGCTCCTGCTGCAGTGCGCCCAGCACGGCGGCCAGGAACATGGGCTGCTGACTGATCAGACAGTTGGGCAAATATTTGACATTGGCGGCGGCGCCCTCGGCCAGACGTGTGGGCGAGGCATTGCCCGAGGCATTGTTATCCTCGGCAGCGCCGGCGTTGGGCGTATCCTGGCGCAGCTGATGCACCTCATGCTCAAGCCTAATGACAGCCAGCAGCAGACGCAGCAGCTGCAGCTGAAAGCAATCCGCATGCAGTTGATCATCCTGAGGATCATTAAAGCTGAGCACCTGATCCGCATAGCTGCTGCTGCCGGTTCTGCGCGCATAGCTGCACACGGAGCTGTTGAGGCAGTGCAGCATGACCTTCTGCAGCTTGGCGCGCGCCAGCAGATCAGCTATATAGCAGGCCAGGCCACGACCCATGCCCTTGACTATATCGATGAGCTCCGTGCAGATAAGCGCCAGCAGCTCAATGCTCTCCAGCTGAATTCGACGATTGTTGACCACATCCTGCAGCGTTGGCGGCTGACGTTGTGCATCCAGTGACTCGCGCTGAAAGTAGCCGCGCGCATAGAACAACAACAACGTGACCAACAGCTCCAGCTGCATGCAGCCCCGATAGCCCTGGGCGTACTCCGAGTTGCTGACGCTGCCGGCGAAACCCTTGCCGGAGATACTCTTGCGATGTCGGACGAGCAGCTGCTTCAGACTGCCGCTGCTAAAGGATGTGGTTATGGACAGGCACAGGAACGTGCGCTTGTCGCAGCAGATGATGTTGCGCAGCGTTTGCAGCGCGTAGAGCGTCTGTCGTGTGTCGTAGATGGCCAGATAGAGCAGCAAGTGGTTGTGATAGAGATTAGCTGCGTCCGTTTGTCGCGAGGTTCCTATGCCCAAGGAGCTGTTGCTCTTGGTTGAGGAGCGTATGCTGAGCTGCTCCTCTGCAGCGGCAGCCGCCGCCGCATTCTGTCGCAAAATTTCCACATTCTGTTTGCTCTTCTCGAGCGTCTTCTGCCAATCCGGCTGCAGCTTGCTGGTCTCCAGGGACAGACTGCGTCGTTTGTCCTCCACATTTATGGTGTTTTGTGTGTTCGGTTCATTGCCCAGCTCAGCCTCCTCCTCGCTGTGCGTGGCCGCCGTCTCTGTGTCCAGCTGCTCGGCCAGATTGCTGTGATTGCTG
Organism: Drosophila littoralis; assembly: GCA_018903485.1. Classification (NCBI taxonomy): domain Eukaryota; kingdom Metazoa; phylum Arthropoda; class Insecta; order Diptera; family Drosophilidae; genus Drosophila; species Drosophila littoralis. The sequence continues at coordinate 9,459,340 of JAEIGF010000297.1, read as the reverse complement.
TCCGTCGAGGTCTTGGAGATGCAGCTGAGCCGCTTCTTCTCGCTGCTGGTCAGCAGCTTTTTGCGTTTGCGCAGCTCCTTGGCCAGCTTTTTGCCCACAGCCGCCTCGCTGAAATACTCATCCGCCGGCAACGCGTGCTCATTATCCGGCGCCTGCTCCTCGGGCTCATTCAGGCTGGATCCACCTGGCGTCTTCTCCCGCGTCAAACGATACATTTTGCGGCTCTTGATGCGCTCGTGTTGGGTTAGTGCCTCGGTGACGCGCTCGCAGTCGCCCACAAAACGCTTGACATCATCGCTGGTGGCAGCACCGCCGCCGCCCGCTCCGCTGGAGCTGATCGTAAGACTGTCCTCCTTTTCAATGCTTGTCTCGCGCAACTCCGAGTCCGACTCAAAGTCGCTGCTTTCCGAGTGGTCGGTGATGTCCTGGTCGAAGTGCAGCGATGGCTCCGGCTCGGGAGCAGTCTGCAACTGCGCTGGCTCAGTTTCGTCCATGGCGCTGGCCAACTTCTGCTCCAGCGGCGTTTGCGGCGCATCTTTGCCAGCGTTGTGCACCAGCTCAATGCGTGGCTCCTCCAGATCGGTTTCATCATCGAAATCATGCGCATTCTCTAATGGATTGATGATCAGGCCAATGGTATTGATATCCTGCAATGCCTCGCTTGCCAGCGGTGTTTTGTCGCTCACGAAATTGGATGTTTTATTGGTTTTGCCGCTGAGCGTTACCCCAAAGATCTTCTTCGGCAAATGCCTAATGGGGCTCTTCTTCTTGCCGCTTGTGCCAACGCCACCGGCGGTGCTGCTAGTCGCCTCCATGTGATGATACTTGACGTTGCCCTGCTCCGAGCTAATGGCATAGACATCGCGCTCAAAGGCCGGCGTCTGCTGATCCTCATCGCAGACCTGTTCCGTTTCCACTGACTCCCGATACAGTTGCTGCATGTGAACAATGCCAACGCGCTTCGAGCTGGCCGAGAGCAAAATCTTGTACAGCGGCTTTGTCAGACGCGCCAAATCGCCGCGCAGGAGCGAGGCCTGCAGCCAATTGGTCACGAATGTGCGCTCGGACATGTAGTGCGGCAACGCGAGTGTGTCGAGCACCTTGAGCAGGGTCTTCTCGAAGCCACGCGACATCTGCTTCTCCCTGCCCAGATGCCAGAGTAGCTCGAACTTCTTGTAGCTGCGCGCCTGACTCTCGCGCAGACGTTCCATGCAGGCCGTAGGGCAGAGCAGCTGCGCATCTGCCACACGCTCCAGCTGGTAGCTGCGCAATGCGTTGCCGGCGCCGAGTCCAGTTTGGGCTTGTGCCTGAAGCAAATGCTGTGCATGCATCCGATTACCTATGACGGATTCGACTAGTCCTGACTCCAGGCAACTATGCAGCTGATGCAGCAGCGCTGATATTTGCGAGGGATCAATGCCGGGCGTGCCCAGATAATCCCACAATATGGAGGTGACCAGCTGAAAGACACGTGTACGCTGCTCCATGTAATTAACGTGTCCAAATTTGAGAAGTGGCAGCATAACCACAAAGGTGACGCCTGGACTCGTGGTGTGCTCGATCTGTGAGCGCAACAGGCTGCAATAAAAGAGGTGTTAAAGTTGGACAAAGCATTGGCAGCAAGGCTATGGCTACCTGATAAGATCAAAGAGCGTAGTTATTGCAGCCACCTGCAGTTCCTTGTCACTCTGCGCAAAGCAGGCCACCAGGCACAGCACCTTCAGCCAATTGGGTAGCTCCGGCTCTGCAAAAGATAACAAAGGCTTAGCTGAAGTAAATAGGGTACATACAGGTCAGGCTGCAGTTACCATTCTTGTCCAGCACAATGTGCTTATTGCAATTGGGAAACGTTGACATCTCAACCAACAGGGTGGCGGCCAGTTTGACGGCAGAGCGCAAAGCTGTGCTCAATTGCAGCTCCGAGAGCTGTTGCACACTGCGCTGTGTCTGCCCGTCGACTAACAACTTCTGCTGTGGCTCCTCGGTGGCATCGCTGTCGCTGCTCAGTTCGCTGGCGCTCACAGTGGGCAGTGAGAGATTAAGTAAACGTTGCAGCTGCTTGGAGCGCGGCACCAGATCCACGCGCAGCAGACCAAACAGTCGCTCGATTTGTGACTCACGGGCCGGGCACGGATGATCCAGCACCTGCTCCACCATAAACAGGCTAGAGCTGTGACTGGCGCTGTGACTGGAGCTGCGCTGTAGCTGCACCTTGATTGCGCATTTATTGCTGCTCGAGCTTAAATCGGAACTGTCGGAGCTGGTTTCGATTTGCAGCAACTGGCGCGCCAAATAAACTTCAAAGAAGATCTCGTATTGTCGGATGCATTTCTCTAGAATGGAAAAGCCGCGCTTTTGTGTAGCTTTGGTTTGCTCATCGTCTAGCTGAAACTCTGCACAATGCTCCGGAGGTGCACTCTTGGGCGGCTCCTCGCCCGCATCGTCGGCGATGTCGACGGGCGTCGGATTACTGGGGGCAATAACAATATCCTTAGGTCGCGATTTCTTCGGGCTGCTGCGCGTAAAGGGCATCTTAGCTTTGGCCTTGATCTTCTTAATGCTGCGCGGCGTGTCCAGATCTGAGGAGGACTGCTGACCCGTGTCCGAGGCGCTTATCTGCAATATTGACGGTCATATTAATAAATATCTTAGAATCGAACTGAAAGACTTACATCCTTGTCTAGCTCGGAGAGGCGTGAAAAGGATTTCGCCTTCTTTTTGGGACTATGCCGCACCACGCTCTGATTGGAGGCAGAGCGCCGAATAAGCTCTTCGTCCTCGGGCTCCGCACTTTGAGAATGCTCACCAAATTGATTCAATCGGGAATCTGATTTACTTTTCTCCAGCGCATTGGCTTGCGTGGCTGACTCCAATGTGTTATTGCTGTTGCTGCTGCCGGTGGCATTCACGATCTTCTCATCTGAGCCGGAGATGCTCTGCTCCATTAGCTTATTCAGCTTAATTGGACTTCTGCGGGCACAATTGAAATAGTAAAGTTAGAAAGTTACTTAATGATCGCCTTCTTCAACGCGTCGCATCTTTCTAGTTACTCACGTAATCATAGGCTGCACGCGGGACACTATCTTCATGCATAGCTTCAGGGCGGCGGTGATCTCATCGCTGCTTAAGCAATCCATATGCAGGGAGAGCAGCTGGGTAATGGCTAGAAACACTTTGGGCAAGTAGACGCGAGTGGTTTCCGTGTACATTTCGAGTGAAATGGTCTCCAGTAGGAATTCGGTGAGCACGCATATTTCCAGCACACACGGATCACCGGAGCCAACGATGCTGGCAAATTTGCCATCGCTATTGGACTGGACAGAGCTGGGCGCCTGCTGGCAGGCGCGCTCAAACATGTTGGTCATGTAGCTCCAGATGTAGGCCGGATCGAAGGTGGCAAAGAGCAGATTGGCCGACTTGAGCGCGTCCGCGTTGCTGCTAGAGATGTACATGGCGCGTATTATGTCATGCAGCACGAAGTCTAGCACGGCGCTGCCGATCTCCGCCTTGTCCAATAGTGAGAGCATAATGCGATACGGCTTCAGATCCATGGGCTGGCACTCCAAGCTCAAACGTAGCGTGCTGACCAGGGCGCTGATAAGTATGTGCCGGGAATGTGTGATAAAATATGACTCCTCTTTCTGTCCGTCAACTGGCGCTGAGTCCAGCGAAAGCGTGTCATAGGTGGGCGAATTTTTGGTTACCTCGCTGGCCAGCAGCCAGGAGAAGAGTCGCCTATTCAGTGACATATCGCGCCGCAGTATTGTATTCAAGCCATTCGTAACCAACAACACCAGCTGGTCCTCGTCCAGCAGCTTGGTGTGCATGGGAAAGCCCAGCAGCAGGAACTCCAGCGTATTGCGCTGCACCAATATCACAGAATCGTTGAGGCAGGCGCACAGCGCCGACATCATGATCTCCCGATTGTGACCCATTATGTATGTCTGTTTCTGCATGTCCAGCCGCTTGTTAAAGTGCTCCAGCAGGAAGGTAATTGCCGGCAGTCGTATAGCCGCATTATTAGCCACCGATTCCCACAGCACTGTATAGAAGTGCATGGGATTGACCGCGAGGCACACATTCTTTAGCAGCGCACTTATGCGCTCAAAATGATCCAGACCACAATCATAACCAGGCAGCACACCACTGAGGAAACCGCTCAGCGCCGGACGCAGCTTATCGCCCAGCGGAACAAAGTATGTCTCATAGATTGTTAACAGCGCCGGGCGCACATTCATGGCCGCGTAGCCGAGCAGTGGAAAGAGTCCAGCCCTGGAATATGGATAAGAGTTCAAATAAAAAGCTCTTACTCGTTGTCAGGGCTACAAAGATACTCACCCATATATGAACTCTGTGGCCAGACGTTCGGGTCCCGTCTTGCTGAATATCACGGAGTATGTTTCCAGCGCCTTCAAATGCACGCCCGAGGGCAGGGCGGGGTGCATGCACTGTGCCAGACGTTTGGCTATCTTCAGGCGTCTGGGTATGACCTGGTACTGCGTATTACTTGATATTGCCTATCGCAGAGTCGGGTTCAAGAAGAGTTAAAAATATTAATAAGGTTGAACGAAGTGCAAATCTGAATGAAAAATGCATTTTGCTGCCCTTCTGATATTGCATTTATATAAAGAAAATTCATATTACTTTTATCAGCCTTTCTTGCTTTTCAGAGTGGGATATATATATTACGCCATTGCGCCATTACTTTATATCTCTTACTAAATAAAGTATTTCGATTTTTAGGACCTTTCAGATCTTGAGGTAATATATATTTTGAAAACTAAGACAACAAATAGCAAAAATAGTTTTCAAACTCTGCTACATCATAAATCGTGAGATCTGACCGCTTTTGGGCTAATTTATTCTTTTAGAAGGGAGTCGCTATATTGTAAAACTTGAAATACTCTTCAGGCAAAGTGAAAAACCCCAGAAATACGTTAACGAGAAAACAAAGGCGATAACAGCGCATGAATCAGCATGACACAGCGGGGCAAATGCGGGGCTGGCGACTGTTGCAATTATCAGAGCTGGCAGATGGCGCGTGGCTGCGGCCAAGTGTGCTTGGCTATTTGTGGGTCAGCGTACCTTGCTCAGTTTGCCCAGTGCGGCTATTAGGTCCGCCCACTCGCTGGAGTACTCGAAATTGCGCAGCGCCTTGTCAATGTTGGTCATATATTGGCGATACTTTGCCTCGGCCATGAGCTTCTGCTCCTCCAAGAGCGTGTCCGCGGACTCCATGGCGAGGCTTGTGACTGACTCGATAGCTGAAAGTAGGCGAACAACACAACACAACACAACAAAAAAAAGAGAGAGAGAGCCCAATTGAAAACAACAATAAGAAAATCAAAAATCAATAACAATTAACAAACACTTGTTGCCGCCGACGACGTGTGTGTCCTTGAGCTTTTTTAGTAGACGCTGGCCGTTTGTTTTAACTGTAATGCATACATATTTAATGAGTGTGGCATCCAGCGCACACGCGTCCGCGTCCGAATCTGCGTCAGCTGCAGCTGCTGCCAACTTCAACAACAACAACAATGGGCAAAAGTGTTGAAATCACTAGCGAAAAATATGTATGTATGTATGTTTGTGTGTCTATGTGTGTGTTCTTTGTTCACACATCTATCTATTCGGGCACAAATTGAATTTGTTTCTGCTTCTTCTTGTATATATTTCACATTTCACCTTATTAACCCCCTTCTTAGTGGGCAGCACAGTTCAGTTCAGTTTTTATTATTCTGCTGCTGCTTCTGCTGCCGTTTGCTCTCTCGCGCACGTCACACAATTAACTGCGAATGCAATTACTGTGACGACGACTCGAGACTCGCGACTTGCGACTTGCGACTCGCGACCAGCTGATGACGAATTTTTTTGCAGACAGACGACGACACACTGCTTGAACTTTTGTTTATGATCCGCAAGTTACGTAGCACGCTTGCTCTGCGACATTCTGTGTCGCATTTGTTCCCTGCACAAATATATGAGTAGTTATTATTGATTTACATTGCAAAAATATACGTTTTGGCAGAGCTAAAAAAATCACAATAACTAAAGCAGACTGTTGGTCGAGGTCTTATATTTTCTAATACATTTTTACAAATATCGATATAGATGTATCGATAGATGTGCTTAGCTATGGTGGAATGACACCAACATTTTGCATTCTTTCGATAATTGAATGTTGCTAATATAATGCTTAAAAATAGGCATCCATTTGCCTTTATTTAATTTTTGTACTTTTCTTAATATTTAGAACTACAAAATATATAAACCAAACAATTTGAGAATTCTACTTTGCTTACTACATATGAGCAAAGTCGTATCTTATTTTATTTATATTAACACATGCCTACAAAAGTAGATATTCTTCTGCTGATTATAGCCGTTGTTTCATTTTCTTTTTGTAACAGCCGAATCTTTGGTAGTTTCCAAGGTACGCCAATTCCCGCCCTGCTGTGTAATATTCACTTTTAGTTCTTTGATTTTGCCCGAAGGCAAAGTTGCATTTTCAGATGAAGTTTTCCAGAAAACCTTGTATTTTGTAGTAGACTTCAGCCGGAACCCTTAGCTTTCTGCTTGTACACCCTTCTCCAGATCTTCCAATGGTTTTGTCAGGCAGAATATCTAGATCTGCTGTGGCCGCGTCTGGCGCTGTATTTAGCTGCACTTTCGTTCGAACTTCGAAGAACCATAGAGTTGCGAAAGTACTCAGACGTCGTATAAATATATCGATACTCAACGTGTAAATGTTCGATACTAAGATATCGCACGAATGTTGGCAACAACTGTATTTTTAAACAGTAAATTTAAAACTCAAATCACAAACTGCTATTTTTTTTTAATAATGATAGAAGACGGCATATATATACACATTTTTTGTTTTGTGTAATGCCCCCTACGCATTAACATTATTTTATACAGTATATAGTTTTAAAAGAGTATTGGATGGAGAACATATGTCCATATTTGTTTACCTAATTCCTTGATAAGCTCATCTGTCTCAAAAACGATCCTCTTCCCAGTACAATAAATTTATTTGCGTCAATTATTTGACCATATTAAAATTACTACACAAAGTTTTGTATACTCAATGATAAATTGATGTTTAACGAACGCATCAAAGCCTTCCATCTATCAAAACTTCGTTGCCCAAAGTGCAGCTTCAGTAATCCACGTACGTATTAAAAACTGATTCGTGGAAAATAAAAGCATGTGATAGAAAGAAAAATGATAAAAATAACAGATTCTCCAAACTGTTAGAGTGCTTATACCAAAAGGCATAACGGACTTTAGCTGTTATTTAACATTGTCCATTATAAACTATCGGTAACATTTAACTATCGATATTTGTGCAATTGTCAAGCTACATTGTCGCCTTGTCGCCTTGTCGCTGACTCTCAGGGTTGCCTCTCATTTGTCGGCTTGTCGCTCATTCTGTTTCTCGCTGTCGAACCGTGCGGACGCTCGTGCGGATTACGCGGTCTTGTCGTCGCTCTAGCTCGTTTAACGGTTGCTTTCAAACACGATCACAAGCAATAGTGAATAAAAGTGTAGCAAAACAAAACGCCGGTGTACGTCCAATACAAACGCCCAAATGTTCAATAAAGTTAACAACTGAATTGAAGTGCTGTGAAGTATATTACTAATAAAAACCGAGCTTGTGACTTGTGCGAACGTCACAAAAGCAACAAAAGTGCCTTTTCTCTTGCTCTTGCCAACGTACACACATACCAATACACGAGCATACAGGTTCGTATGTTGGTAACAAATACAAGTGCAAACAACAAGCGACGCTCTTAAATACGACACATACATTCACACGCCTGTGAATGTGTGCGTGAAACCACTTTTTACCTGGATTTACCTGTTTGTGCGAGTGAAATAAGCCGAAGAGCGGCAAAAGCGAAGACGTGAACAAAGCGAAGTTGGCAATCAAAATGAATACCAAAGCAAATGAGTGAATGATATTGTTGTTAAGTTAAATGTGAATACTTTTGTATAAATACGCCAAGAATAAGCGAAAATTAATCAAATAAATTAATTGCGCGCTGTGCTTTATGGCCCTCTGCTGATTCAGTTCGATTTAATTTGTGCGTCGGTTGCCATGAAAATGCAGTCTAAACAAACGGCGAAGCATACGAACACAAATAAACAAATGTGAGAAACAGAGCGAGAAAGAGAGTGGGAGAACGAGAACGAGAGCGAGAGCGAGTTTAGAGTTGGAGTTGGAGTTGGAGTTCAATAGAAAACGTCAATTGACGCAACGTGAACCTGTGATCACACGCACACACACACACACACACACACACACGTACAGATATAACAGCATAGAAAAATACTAAAAGAAATACTGGGTGATTCATGAAAAAGTGTATTTTGTTTTTGTTGCCGCGATGATTTCAGCTACTTAAATTCATCGCAGCCCCCCCTTTCGCGTACTGCCCCCTCCTTCCGTGAGAGAATAAAATGCAATAAAATGTCGTTAAAATCACAAAAGAACGACAACATCGCGAATCCCGCTCAACAGCAGCCACATCATCAGCATAAGCGAAAATGTCGCTGCCAAGCAACAGCAACAACAACAACAGCAACAAGAACAACTCGCTACAGTTACACCTGCCCGCGGCCACTGCACAGGCTGCTAGCGATAGCGTTAGTTTTAATCATCTCCTCACACTGCACACCCGCCCTGTTCGTAGAAGCACTCCATGCCGGCTCCGGCTCCAGCCCGAGTGCTTCCCCGTTCCAGATGGGAGCGTTCGATGGGATTGCGCGCGATAATCGAAAGCCGGCTTTCAAGAACTGCGCCGGCTATGCGCCCTCCGTGAAGGAGGAGCAGTCGGAGCACACGTATGTGTTCACGGTGCAGGCGGTGGATCCGGATCCCAACCAGGAGATACGCTACAGCCTGGTACAGTCGGCCAGCGAGCGGCCCAAGTTCTTCATCCATGAGACCTCCGGCGTGATAACGACCTCGCACATCTTTGACCGCGACGAGCCCATCCACGAGAAGTTCGTCTTTGTCACGGTGCAGGCCACGGACAACGGGCTGCCACCCCTCGACGACGTCTGCACCTTCAACGTGACCATCGTGGACATCAACGACAACCCGCCCGTCTTCAACAAGGCCCGCTACGACGAGTCCATGTCCGAGAATACCATGGTGAGTGCCGCAAGTCCTTTGCATCCGCTCGCCCGTCAAGCGGGTCGAACGCGCGGACCACGGATTACCGCCGTTTGACCTGCACGACCTCTACGAAGCGTCCAGTCCAAAGGAAGTTTGTTATTCCCGAATTCGTTTTCGCTTTTGAAACAACCAATTATTCAAAACCCCAATCGAATTTGGCTACCTAAAGGCTTTCAGTTGAAATAGGGGGATTTTAGAGTTTTGAGAAGTTTAAAAAACAGACTTTGGATTAGACAATGGGATATGGATAATCATATAAAGGAGCTCAGATTTTCAGTTAGTCGAGATTATGGCTTGAACATGTTGTTAACTGCAAATATGACAATTTTTGTTAATTTTTATAGATAAACGAAATATACGAAAGAATTAAACAAAATATGCTAATTATTGTTATGCCAAAGCTTAAACTCTTTAAATATTATATTTGCACGAGATCTTTTATTACAAAGTCTTTTTTAAATAATTAACAAAGTCGTCGCAGGCTAAAACAGGTTTTCTTTTTATTATTATTATTTCGAAAAGGTTTGCGTCGAAAATTCTCACGAAGTCATAAAGATATGCCAGATGCATATTCAGATAAATACCTGTCGAAATTGTCTACCTCATTAAGTTACAAATTTTGTGACTGCGGAATTAGTTAGAATTGGGGTATTCTCTTAATTGGCAGATGTTACAGTTAAACGGAACAGTTAAACCAGGAGGGGGGGGGTATATTTTAGATCAATCTATATGTCTATATATCTATTATTATGCACAAGCTAGCAAGAAAGGAAAATGGATTGTTTTCCTCGCAGAGCTTACATTTATTAATAACAAGTAAGAGGTTCTAGTCGGGAGCTCCCGACTAGGGGATACCCTGCACCCTCTTCTTCCAACACCAAATGCAAATATATGTACTATTCTAGAAGCTAGCTCTTGTTATTTACCAAAATTGCTTAAAAAACTAGATGTCGATATCGATTTTTATCGATTACTTGGAAACGGGGCAAGTTATCGACTATCGGAAACAAACTCGATCTGCGTAGGCACTAGGAGGACCTCTAGCTCTTATAGGTTCTGAGATCCTTGCGTTCATACATACGGACGGACGGACAGACAGACGGACGGACGGACGGACATGGCTAAATCGACTCGGCTATTGATGCTGATCAGGAATGTATTTACTTTATGTGGTCGGAGATGCTTCCTTCTGCCTGTTACATACATTTGCACAAAAACAATATACCCTTTTACCCATTTTCAGTGGGTTCAGGGTATAGAAAGTAGTAAATAAAAAAATCTTGAGCATTTCTTTAACTGTGAATGGATAAGAATATGCATATATAATTAGCTTATATCTACTATTGAATGTTTATTTAAATGCCTTTCGATATTGTCTGTAGACCCGGGAATAACGAGCATATTTTGAGAATTGGCCTTGAACTATTGTTATTCCCCCTTATGAGCTGCCCGCCCGCCTGCAATGCGCTTTTGATGGTCTAAATGGTTGTCTAACAATAACAGAAAATCGATCAATAATTAAATACAGTGGTCGCTCGATAAAAGCAAATGCAATTTGAAATTTAAATGTGCTAGAAAAAACAAAACATTGCAAAGAATATTACTTAAATTTAGTTTAAACTGTGTTTTTAGAAGAATAAATATTAAATATATATGAATAATTGAATATAATAAATATTAAAAAACACCTCAAAGGCAGTTGATTTTACACTGCGAGAAACTTAGGCGGGAATGTTCATAGCCCAAATCTCATAAACTTTCAAAACAGTTGCCAAGCTAATATACCCGTTCTCACTTTAAGCAGAGTAAAGCGAGTTTTCGTTTGAATTCAAATTGGAGGTAGCAAAGGTCGCACATTGCGAATGGCCACTGTAGTTAGGGGCACAATGTGTGCTAGTTTTCCGCTTGCCTGTTTGGATGACTTTTCGCCTTTCCAGTTCAGGCTGGAGCTTTGGCTGGGCTGGTGGGCAATAATTTGCATAGATTAAGTTCAGGAAAATGTGCATAATTGTGCTCTGGCAGGTGGGCAAGTGTGCTCCTTGTGGCCAGGGGGTGGGGTGGAACTGCTCTCTTGTGTAGAACTTGAATCGAACTCGTTTCTCTTTTACTTGCAGCTGGACGCGGTGGTCATGTCGATCAGTGCCAGCGACTTTGACGATCGCAACAACAGCATCGTGGAGTACGAGATACTGCGGGAGCGCGACTTCCAGTACTTCAGGATTGACAAGGAGTCGGGCATCATCTATCTGAGTCGACCGATTGACAAGCGGCCCGGCCAGACGTACACGATTAACGTGCGAGCCTATAATATAGGGCCGGATCCGGTGCAGGAGGCGCGCATCGAGGTGCGCATACGCGTGGTGGAGTCTTCGATAAAGTCGCCCTCGTTCGTCGATCCCATTGACGAGCCGATCTACCTGAAGGAGGACCTCAACAACTTCTCGCAGCCCATAGCCACGCTGCGCGCCGTGTCCAACATGCCTGACAAGCCGGAGGTCATCTTCGAGCTGATCACCGGCCGCACCGAGCAGACGAACAGCAAGAACACGTTCGTGTTCAACCAGATCGGCAACGAGGTGACCATCAAGCTGGGAAGGGGCCTCGACTACGAGGGCATCACGGACTATACGCTGACGATGAGCGTGCGCAATACCTTTGAACTGGCCGCCGAACACCAGATCAAGATCAAGGTGGAGGACGTCAACGACAACATTCCATTCTTCACGGAGGTCAAGTCGGGCACGATACTGGAGAACGAGCCGCCCGGCACGCCGGTGATGCAGGTGCGCGCCTTCGACATGGACGGCACGCCGGCCAACAATATCGTCTCCTTTGAGCTGGCCGACAACCAGGAGTTCTTTGCGATCGATCCGAACACGGGCAACATCACGGCGCTGACGACCTTCGATCGGGAGGAGCGCGACTTTTACAACGTGAAGGTCAGCGCCACGGATAACTCGCCGTCGAGTCTGTTCGATAACGGGGATCACAACCATGGCTACCAGGTGTTCCGGATCTCCATCGGGGACAAGAACGATCATCCGCCGCACTTCCAGAAGTCCATGTACCTGGCCGACAAGCTGCTCGAGGACGCAAACACGAACTTCGAGGTGATCGAGGTGAAGGCCGACGACGAGGACAACGCCTCGCAGATTGTCTACAGCATTGAGAGCGGCAACGTGGGTGACGCCTTCAAGATCGGCCTGAAGACTGGCAAAATCACAGTTAACCAGCGCCTCGACTACGAGACAATTACCGAATACGTGCTGATAGTGCGGGCTTTCGACGGCTTCTATGCCGACAATACAACGGTTGTGGTCAAAATCGAGGATGTCAACGACAATCCGCCCGTTTTCATGGAGGAGTACAGCAAGACCATTCCCGAGGGTCCCATTTTATCGAACGACTGCATTCTGATCATCAAGGCATACGATCCGGACATCAAGGATCGCACTGCGGACCAGCACATCACGTACTCGATTGTCAAGGAGGACCACAAGAAGCTGCTGACCATCGACAATAGCGGCTGCTTGCGGCTCATCCATCCACTGGACCGCGATCCGCCCAATGGGCACAAGAGCTGGCAGGTGCTGATCTCGGCGAGCGACCAGGACGGCGTTGGCACATCGCTGAAATCGGTTAAGCCCGTGATCATCACACTGGAGGACATTAACGACAATGCGCCGTTTCTGATCAATCAGATGCCCGTCATCTGGGAGGAGAACCGCAATCCCGGCCAGGTGGTGCAGCTGCTGGCCAACGATTATGACGAGCCGCAGAACGGTCCGCCCTTCACGTTCGGCATCGACAGCGACGCCTCGCCCGATATCAAGACCAAGTTCAGCATCGACAACGATTACCTTTTCGCCAACGTGCAGTTCGATCGCGAGGTCCAGAAGGAGTACTTCATACCCATACGCATCAGCGACTCGGGCGTGCCCAAGCAGAGTTCCGTGAGCGTGCTGCATCTCATAATTGGCGATGTGAATGACAACGCCATGTCGGAGGGCTCCTCCCGCATCTTCATGTACAACTACAAGGGCGAGGCGCCCGACACGGACATTGGCCGCGTCTTTGTGGATGATGAGGACGACTGGGATCTGGACGACAAGATGTTCGAGTGGAAGACTGGCATACCGCACGAGCAGTTCCGACTCAATCCGAGCACCGGCATGATCACCATGCTCGAGGGCACCAGCGAGGGCGAGTACCTGCTGGAGTTCAAGGTCACCGAGGAATCCATTCTGATAACCAGACACTGGGTCTATGCCGACGTGACGGTCATAGTGCGCGAGCTGCCGGAGGAGGCGGTGGACAAGAGCGGCAGCATACGCTTCTACAACATCACCAAGGAGGAGTTCATCAGTGTGCCCCGCGATGTCCAAGCGGACGATGTCTTCTCGCTAAAGGATCGCCTGCAGCACTCGCTGGCCAAGCTGTTCAACACCTCGGTATCCAACGTGGACGTCTTTACCGTGCTCCAGAATGAGAATCGCACCCTGGACGTGCGCTATTCCGCCCACGGCTCGCCCTATTACGCCCCCGAGAAACTCAACGGCATGGTGGCGCAGAGTCAACAGCGGCTGGAGAACGAGCTGGACCTGCAGATGCTGATGGTGAACATCGACGAGTGCCTGATCGAGCGGCTCAAGTGCGAGAGCTCCTGCACTAACGAGCTGCACAAGAGCTCGGTGCCCTACATGATCTACTCGAACACCAGCTCCTTTGTGGGCGTCAATGCGTTTGTCCAGGCGCAGTGCGTCTGCGAGGGGCCGCCCCTATCCTCGCCCTGCCTCAACGGCGGCAGTCGCAGATACGGCGAGAACGACGCCTGCGACTGCATCGATGGCTTCACGGGTCCCCACTGCGAACTGGTATCCGTCGGCTTTTACGGCAACGGCTACGCCTTCTACGAGCCCATCTCCGCCTGCGACAATACGCGCATTAGCCTCGAGATTGCGCCGCAGCACGAGCAGGGCCTCATCATGTACTTGGGCCCGCTCAACTATAATCCTCTGCTGCCGCTAACCGACTTCCTGTCCCTGGAGCTGGACAAGGGCTACCCGGTGCTGAGCGTGGACTACGGCTCTGGCATGGTGCGCATTAAGCATCAGCACATCCAGCTGCAGGCGGGTCGCTCCTATCAGCTGGACATCATACTGCAGAGGGCCAGCATCGAGATGACCGTCGACAATTGCCGCCTGTCCACCTGCATGAGCCTGGGCGCCCCGCAAGGCCCCAACGAGTTCCTCAACGTGAACGCGCCCCTGCAGCTGGGCGGCACGCCGGTGGACCTGGTGCAGCTGGGTCGCCAGCTGAACTGGACGCATGTGCCCAACCAGCAGGGCTTCTTCGGCTGCGTCCGCAACCTGACCATCAATGAGCGCACCTACAACCTGGGCTTGCCGTCCCTCTCCCGCAACATCGACAGCGGCTGCCAGCGCGCCGTGGCAGTGGCCGTGAGCTTTGGCATTGATCGCAACTTCATCATTGCGATCATCACGTGCATTGCGCTGCTGCTGATCATCCTGCTGGCCGTGGTGGTGCAGAAGAAGCAGAAGAACGGCTGGCACGAGAAGGACATCGACGACATACGCGAGACGATCATCAACTACGAGGACGAGGGCGGCGGCGAGCGCGATACCGACTACGACTTGAACGTGCTGCGCACCCAGCCCTTGTACGAGGAGAAGCTCTACAAGGATCCGCATGCGCTGCAGTCGGGCATGCGAGATCCCAACGATATACCCGACATTGGCGACTTCCTGGGCGGCAAGAAGGAGAACTGTGACCGCGACACGGGCGCCAACACCGTGGACGATGTGCGGCACTACGCCTACGAGGGCGACGGCAACTCGGACGGCAGCCTGTCCAGCCTGGCATCCTGCACCGACGACGGCGATCTCAATTTCGACTATTTGTCCAACTTTGGACCACGTTTCCGCAAGCTGGCCGACATGTACGGCGAAGAGCCCTCCGACACGGATTCCAACGTGGACGACGAGCAGGGCTGGCGCATTTGAGGAGCCAGAACGAGAACTGGAACTGGAATGAATGTGTTAGCGAGAACGAAATTGAAAAGACTTTTACGATAAGTTGTGTAGGGCGCCGGGACGCCGGCATAGCCGGACGGACCCAAGTCGGCCAATCGACGTGCCGTGCGCTCTTGAAGACATTGCAAATATACATATATAGATTTTATAGTGGAGGAGCATTGCAAGGGCATAGGAGCACGTTTTTTGTGTGTAATCGCAGAAAGTGATCTTGATCTTACGTAAAAATATCGAAACTTTAATTTAGCAAAGCAACCGAGAACAAAACATCTGCAGAATTGTTGTCTGTATTTTTCGACAAAATATAGAACTAAACATAATTATCATAAAGTTTATACACACACACACACACACACACATACATATATAGCATAAGTATATATAATATATAGTATATAGTATATATATATAATTTAACCATGATGAAATGAAAATCAAAATTCAACAAATATTCCTACGAAAACAAATTAATAAAACGCATTGCATTTTCTTGCATATTCCCAACAATTTAAGTCTAAGTTTAGGGCTTAATGTTAATTTAAATTTTCATAAATATATATATATATATGTATATGTATATATATATTTGTATATGTACAAGTACTACAAAAGGCATTATTCAATATTTTATGTTTACACGCAGAAGAAAAAACTCACAGCTCCAGATGTACAGACAGACTTTGGAGACTCGTTAAATCTTCCGATTAAAAGTTATAATAACTCATATTTAAGACAAGTCGCGAAATATCAAGCACCTAATTTATATGCAAAAATAAAGAAAAAGCAAAGAAAAACGAAAAAAAAAAAACAACTCACTTTTAGTTTAAGCGCTTAAGTTTTCGTTGTATATTTCTGATAATATACATACTTGATACACACGTGTAAAAATCAAAGCTATTGAATTCAACAGTTTATAGTTAGACGCTGTAATTATGATAAATCCAAGCACATGTTTGCGTACGGATTTCTATGTTCCATATAGAGAAGTCGAGTTAATAAGTAGAAAACCAAGTTTTATGTGAAAAATGTTTAATAAATAAATGCTATATGTATTTTTATAAGTCGTTTTTCGTCGAGAGTCCTAAACTAAGCGAATTTTTTACATGCCAACGTAAATTTATTTATATGAAAATAATTTACAATTTCAAAACACACACACACACACACACACACAGCAATTGTGTAAAAATAAACAATACATTTAAAAAGAAAAGAAGAACGAACATTATTTTTCATTTACGATTTCCGATTAGCAGCAACAAATGAACCCCAAACGTGACCCCGTGGGAGATAAGCCAAGGTATGGGAGTAGGTATATGTAAATGTGAGTATGTAAATAAGAAGATTGTTAAGTAAAGAAGAATTGGCCAAGAGAGCGAGACTTGTCGATCAGTCTATTCACATGCCGTCTGATCAGTTTCAAGAGCTCATCCGTAAAAGTTATGTGAAACCTGGTTAGGCATGGAAATACGTATTACACATGAAGAGAGACGATCCATAAGATTGCTTCTTATAAATCAAAGTACACACACACACACACACGTAGACTTTCCGACTTATGAAAGCTCCAAAATAAACGGAGACCGAAATCTAAACAAATGCAAACGTAGCACGAACCGAACGATACCCAAAGGCATTATGTTTACACTTGGCCCCGTTGCGGAGGGGGGAGTGGGAGGGGCACACAGTGGAAGTCATTGACTGGCGGGCGGACGGTCGGCCGGTCGGCTACCGAACAGCATTTGGCGTCGGAGGAAAAGCCCCATTATCTTATCAGTGGGTCGGCTGGAAAGTAGGCCGCCATGTCGCCGGCTTCGAACTGTGTGTGAATGTGAACAAATCGATTGCGGCACGAGCGAATGGATTACGGCTCGCACTCATCGAACTGGGCCAGCAGCCGACAGCTGAGATGTGCAGGTGCACATTAGCCCACCAAATCGATTGACTATGCACACGTATCTTAATCTCCATCCCGAACATGACTGTACAATTGCACGGCAGGGTCATAGCTAGATCCGAGCGCAGATCGCATTGCAGCTGCCGCTTGGCGTAATCTTTCTTTCGATTTGCCGCCCTTCGGAAATTTCCCTGCTCCCTGCTTTTCTTTGGCATGTAGGAAACTCTTTTGAATGTTTGATCAGGCGCACAGGCTGCACATTTGTGCGATCTTAGCTTTTCGCTGCGTATTTCCCTTGCGGCCAGATGGTCATCAATTTTCTGGAAATTGCCTTTCAATTGCCACTCGATAAATTTGTGGTGCTCAAAAGTAGTAAATGCAGCTCAAAGTTGTAAAATATTTGGAAACACATAAAAAATACTCGGAAGACCCTCAGCTGAGCTCTGATGTCATTGCTAAGGCTTTCGTGGATTGCGGAAAGGCCGGGCATAAACGACAGATGCGTTTGTATCTCGGCCAAACTGTCGATAACAAAACACAACAAAAAAATGCGAAAAGTCTGATGAACATGAGGACGTTTGGCTACGGCAGAACGTGAGCTCAGGTAGAGGCGGTTGATGGAAGTCGTAGGGCCCGCAGAAGAGGAAGCGACCAAAACCAAAAAAAAAATGGCTGTTGAATAATCAAATAACCTTTTGCTACCTGTCCAGAGAGCTGTGCGCAGCTGCAGCTGCCGCTCAGGTGTGTGCGCGTATGGGCCGGAGCCTGGCACGGGATTGGGATTAACATAATAGCGACGAGGCGAAAGAAGCGAAGAGCTGAGCCAAGCCAAGTCGAGAACTCCGCTCAGATACTACCTGGACACAGCTAAGGTAGCAGCAGCAGCTGCTGCAGTTCGGATACACACACGTGTATATGTATGTATCTCGCGGATACACACAAACCAACCAACAGACACACACACACAGGCACACATATACATATATACGCTATGGCCGTTAACGGAAAAATGAAAGCAAATCTTTGTAACGAACTTGGCCGCCTGCAGAAAACCAGTATTTTGAACTGCTTGGCAGCGAGTGGTGTGTATCTGTTGAGCGCCGCCGCGCTGTGTCTTTTGTGTTCTTGAGTGAAGTTCGGCAGCGAACGGAGTTTGAGCGCGTTCGGCACTTTGCACTCGTATTCGTATTTGCTGTTCCTGCTCATTCGCCAGCTGCCGCCTTCTTTGCACCTTCTGCTTCTTCACGGTTTCTTTCTTTCTGCGCTTCGAGCACGCTTCCAACACATACTCTCTCGATCGCGCTCTCTCTCTCTCCCCCTTTGTCTCTCTCGCCGTGAGCAGCAACAAGCTGAACATGTCACGCACGATGCCATTGTATTGATATTGATGGGCACGTCTTGGCGTTTTACTACCTGTTGATGAGGATGCTGCTCGCTGTCGCTGCCGCTGCCGCTGCTGCTGCCACCGTTGCTGCCTCTGCTGTTACCCATCTTTGTCTCCGCTCAGCACTGCAATTTTGCCCTGCCTACACACACATTCTTCTGGTTTCTGGAGTCCGCTCTTGATTAATAACAGCCAAACTAGCTGACTATTAAGGAATGCGCCATGGACGTAATGCTCCCGGCAAATGCCGAGCTCCTCGTCTAAACTGCTCATTAACACTCTCCGACTATTCATCACAATTTCAATTACCATGGCGAGCAGACGCTGACACTGTTCCACTCACAAGATCGCACAATGGGCTCCCATTGTGCTCATTTCTAGACACGAATTACGAATTGATGCAAATATACTTTTGGTACGGACTGTAGTCGAATCTATTTATTCCACTTGAAATATACTTACAAATGTATATGGTATATTAAAAAGTGCCAAAGTCCAGAGCAATCTAAAGGTAGTCTTATATTTTTACACCTCACCTAAAACTTTTAAAATGATTGGCAACTAATAACTAAACATATTTTCTATCAACACTTTCCTTAAACGTGATAAATGGAGTCCATTTAATGGGCCCCTCATTAGGTAGCAAAAAATTGAATAGAAATTTTCTTTATTCGCTACTGTTAATGCTTTTAAGGTAAATTAATCGATCGAACGGCTTGATCAGCATTTCATTTGGCACTCCTCCAACTCCGCCGCCTCCTCCACCCACACACCTATCGAGACGACACTAATAACTCTATGAGGCGGGATACGTGGCTGGGGTATTAAGTCGCTTATTAGTTGGCCAACATGCCAACAGGTAGCTCTGGCCTGGCAGACGTCTAGAATCAATAATACAGATCGCTCATAAAGGGAAATTTTTAGCTTCAATTGCCGTCCGTACTAGGCCTTTGTATTGGAGTCCAAATGCTGTCGTCCAGCGGGACGTGCCGGCTCGAGGTTCTGGCGCAACAACTGTTTACCCATGCCCGGCACGTACAACACACGCACTCGCACACACACACACACAAACCTATGTACATAGGTGCATATAAGTGCATATGGATGATATGCAGCAATCGCTAAGGTGAGCTTCAGCTGGCCATCTTTTAATGGCCCTGGCACTGTAGGCCAAAATCGTTTTCAAACGTCAAAAATAATACACACACCTCTTAAGCCGCATAGTTAATTATATATTCATCAAAGCAAATGCCCAAAGAGAGAAATTCATAGCCAGAATTACCTTTAAAGATATTACCTTTAAAAATAGAATCTTCAAAGCTTTATTTTATTATTGTTATTTTTTCATATACATATATAACACTTGATCCAGATAGATTCAGTTAAGGTAAGTTCAACTTGTCTTCAAGCCTGGCGTTGCAGTCATAGTGGTGGCAAAAATAATGTACCTCTTAAGCCGTATTTGGTTTCAGCATACAAAACTATATATTCATATTTGGACAGATATTCATTAGAGAGAAATTCACAGGTCTTTTGGAATGTTACATTCAACATTTTATTATCTATTATATAACAATTGATCTAGATATTTATTTAAGGTAAGCTCAACATGTCTTCATATTTGCCTGGCGCTGTAGTCACAGTGGTGGCAAAAATAGTGTGCACGATTTATTTAGTGGCCGCTTCCCCGACTAGAAAGGCGCTTTACAAAGCCAATAAGGCTTTTTTGTAGCTCCAAAACTTGACGATTAGAAATTGTTTTTTCTTTAGAGTTATGTTCGGCTTTAAGGGCATTTTGAAAGCTATATATGTTCATAACTCGAAATATGTTTTGGCTTATATTGCATTTGTTTTTGTTTAGTCTGTTTTGTTAGCTTTGTTTGGCAGCGTAAGCATTAGTTGCCACTCACAGCACAGACCAGGCTGAAGGCGAAAACGTGCAAAACTAGTTTAAGACCATATTTTCTGCTTAAATTGCAATGTTTCCAAGTGATTCAGTTTTCAGCTGCGACTCTTGCCGGGGCAGACGGGCCGAGAGAGCTGCCGAAGCACTTTGGACTTGGGCTCGGTGACTGTGGCAGCGCGGCAGTCCCTCCTGCCTCATTTGCATTCTTAGAGTGTGAATTTTTGCACCTTTTTTGCGTCGACTTACAAAGAATTTGGAATTCCAAGAATTGCTTTTGGTTTTAGCTGTACACTCGCTCCCTTTCTAACAACACAGATATGACGGTCAGAGATGTTTAATACAGAATGGATCGCAACATAAAATATGTATAAATAATACTTTACAAACATTCAACTGTTATAAATATGCCAAATTTTTTTATTTATTTGTAATTTGCGAGTCTCAGCCAAAATGTAATCTCTTGCAAACACGTAAGCATTCTGTTTGTAGCGTAATTAAGCGTGACATAATATCTGATATGACTGCAAATACATAAATAGAAATAGAAATCCATACGCCAGCTGTCAGAGTTATTGCTATAAATGTGCGTCAACAAATGTCGATTATTAGTAAAAAGAAAAAAGGGAAACGCAGCCCAGAACACGTGAGGAGTCTGCCGAATATGCGGAAACCCACGAAATGCCTTTTGCACCCACCCTCGTGGAACGGGACGAGTCCCAAATAGCGCCAGGGACCGCAGGGTGGATTATTGCAGCCAAAAATCGTGGCACTCGAGGAAACAATGCACTCGCTTTAGTTTCGGTGGCCCAGCGACAACAATGAAATTAAAATGAAACTTCGCTGGAAACCCTACAAGTGAAATATGACCCTAATACAAATTAGAGTCCCCCCCACAACACACACACACACACACACACACTCGCGCAACAGCAACCCTCGCCATAAACCATAATTTATGAACAATGCGAACCCAAAATGGAATTTCCAAAAGCGAAAGGGCTGAGCTCGAGAATCGTATTCGCCTTTATGGAATCCAAGGCGCAGCTTCAGAAGCGAATGCTCTGCGCATGAGCAACAGCCTCAAGGACTCCTGCCCTAGAAGCCGCGTCCCGCCCCTGGGCTAAATCTCTGGCCAGAAAGGTAGCGTAATGCCCTTTTCTGTGACCAATGTCGGTTTTTTGCCTCAATTGCTGGCAGTTGTGATAATTGATAAGAGCACCGGATATGTAGGTCGTTGGGTACACACACTCACTCAAACACACTGCACACACACACACATAGTTGCCCTATGCACACATAAATAGATATGTGCCTGTGTTTCCCTCTATCGTCGCATTGACAACTGCGAAAAGATATTGAAATTCCCAGCTAGTCCGTTTATCTAGATGTCGCCCGTTTGTTGTTGTTGTTGTTGTTGTTGCTGTTGTTGCTGTCCCTGTTGGCCTTATTGCCGCCTGAGTGCATAATAAATGCATCCATAGCCATGGATATGTGTGCGGTTGTGTATATGGAATGTGGAATGTGAATGAGTCTTTGACAGCTTTGATAAATGCCGCGTCGTGACAAGAGCTCCGCATGCGACGTGCTGCAGTTCGATAGCGGTATATCGCAGGCTTAAAGAACTTTCAACCCCCAACCCTCAACCCTTTTTGTGAACACACATAGCCCAGGCGACCTCTAATCTGTAAGTCCCGGGATCATCGAAAGCTTTTGAATGTTAATATGTGTTGAATGAAGTAAACATATGGAAATGCTAGATATGATGGAGATTCCATTATTTGGTAAGAAATACACAAAGTTTAGGTAATTTGTTGTTATTCTTTATTTGAATAAAGTATTTTAACTATCAAAAAATATCATATTTATAAAGTTTATTTGCGAGCAAATGTCTTAAAAGTTAAGTATTTTTATTCATTCCCAGCATTTTGAATTATTCATAGATAATTATACATAGATAATTTATTCACAGATCATCGAGATACGTTGATCTTAGCGTATGATCTTAGCGTATCGATGCAGTGTCAATCTATATCTATATCAAAATATATATGCTTTATTTCCTTTTTAAGAGTTGAAGACTTGAGTCTGTTTCCCCTATGTGATGATAATATGATCTCAAAACAAACACAGCATGTTAAGTCGGGTAAACATAGCTTTAAGATCTGGGGCTGTCAAATAAGCTTCAAAGTTTCGTCAACGCTGCGGAAATTCAAATAGCAATGGCCAAAAAAAAAGACATTTAAAATACGACGACGCGAAGGTTTCACTGCAAAAAACTGCTAAATCGGAATAAAAGAAGCACGACATTTGAGAAACCTAAGTAGAAAACAAAAAATAAACAAAAAATGACCAAAAACAGCGAAAGCAAATAGAGAAGTCGTCGAATTGGAGCACAAGCTGTCTTCGTTTCTGGACTTGGACTGGCCGCATGGTGCCCATGTTTCCAATAAACCAAAAAAGCAATGACACAAAAGATTCAGTTTACACTGCTCGAAGCGGCCAAATGTGAACGCTTCTAAGGCTGCTCACAAACAAGGCCAAAGTTCGGCCAATCCACAGCACGACAGAATTAGCCTCACAGTCAAAACTGGAGCTCATGTGCCACTTCATTACATGATGCTAATATTCTTAACAATGCAACAATTATTATTATTATTATTATTATTATTATTGTTATTAGTATTGTTATTAGTATTGTTATTATTATTATTATTATTATTATTATTATTATTATTATTATTATTATTATTATTATTATTAATATTATTATTATCATTAATATTATTATTATTGTTATTACCATTATCATTATTATTATTATTATTATTATTATTATTGGTATTATTATTATTATTATTATTATTATTATTATTATTATTATTATTATTATTATTATTATTATTATTATTATTAATATTATTATTATCATTAATATTATTATTATTATTATTATTACCATTATCATTATTATTATTATTCTTATTATTGATATTATTATTATTATTATTATTATTATTAATGTTATTATTATTTTTTTATTATTATTATTAATTAATAATATTATTATAATTTTTTATTATTATTATTATTATTGTTGTTATTGCTGTTATTATTATTATTATTAGTATTCCTGTAATAATTATTATGATATTTACTATTTGGGTTGGATCGATTCAAGCCCGGATCTTAAAGTTCAGTCTACCTAACAATTGATTCACTTAAACAAATTAACCTTTTATTGTTTGAATCCCAAGCCGCATTATTTGAGTACTCGAAATAATAGATGAAAATAACTCTCCCAGATTGTAAGTTTAAAACCGAACTTCTAATATTTACAGACCACAAATTACTTCTACAAAAGACTCATTGCAGAAACATAATTCTACGGGAAGAGTTTTTTTTTTTTAGCTCTGAAGCTGTTCAACATTCTTGAGGAACGTATTAGTGTGTAAACCCATTTCAATTACCACAGACCCGGTTTATGAGGTACTTAACCCTGGTGGGGCCACACAGCGCGAAATCTCGCACCAAATGGCGCTGGAACCGATCAAGTTGAGTGCGTCGACAGTTCCCAAAGCGTTTGAAAGAAGACCCTTACACACACACACACACACACACACACACACACACATATACATACAAATAGTTTCGTATGTTGCATGATTTAACAACTTTAAGAGTGTTAGATGAGGCAGGAAAATCTTGGCATTGTTGGGTAATAATCCACCTCGAGCAGTAATGGACGCGGGCCAGGCATTTGACAAATTAGTCGATCATTTGGGAATTTGAGACTGAGGAACGCACCTTCGACCGGCCAGTCTATTGTCATTTGAGGGCGAGAGAGGGTGAGAAAGAGGGAGGGAGAGTGAGGCAAGAATCGGATCCGCTTAGTAGTTGCAACAAGCTGCACCGCCTCGCCCCCCGCCACTAAAACACGCAAATTGCTTTTACAGTGGGCTTTTTGTAAGCTCTTCTGGTATTTGCAGTCGTCGCTTTTTCCTGACTGTGCGAACTGAGGATTAAAACATTGCCAACATTTGTAGATTTTATTACGAACCACTTGAATTTCATATTGTATTAGGTATTCCAGGTTGCGTCTAATATCCAACTATCTGAATCCACACTCAACAGCTGGGCTGATTGTGAATGTGGCACCCATGACGTCTAATAGACGAATCTTTTGTAATAGTTGTCGATTTTCATGACAGATATCACACCGCGTTCCGCTTAAGAACTTAGCCATATACCTTTCCATTATACAACTCAAAAACGGGGAGATCAAACATGTCCGCTGATCAGGGGCGAAAATGCTTTTTATCCCACATTTTGGCTGCTGCCCTTCCAGGTTTTAGTTCACCTAACTTATCCCTATCGTATCCTAAGCTAATGTGTAGATTAGCTAGCTTAACATCCTTTTTGACACTCTTCTTCTTCTTTCGGTGCCAATTGAAAAGCCAAAGCCTTTTATACTCGCTTCTCTGTCGATACCTTCTAACATACTCCCTAGACGCTCTCCTCGCGTAACTCAATCAAAATATAGATTATGATATAGAATAATTATCAAAAGATATTTAAAAAGGCACATTTTGTTTAGTTTAATATTAAATATAAGCTTCTATCTAAGTTATTGGCTAAAGTGCTTTTGATATTTTAATCGGACGTTTACAGATTTCCGAAAGGGAGTTACAGATTTTCTCTGATAGGCTGGGTTAAAATTTCGCTAGACCTATTGTGTATCTTAGTTAAGTGTAGTAAAGTATAGCTCGGAAGAGTATATTATAGTAAAGTATGGTATTAGTTAGTATAGAATAGAATGCAATTTGGAAGAGTATATGTTATAGCAGAGTAACAGTTGCTAATTTAACAAAGATGGAGATAGAAAGATAGATTGATTGAGATAGATAGATAGATAGAGATAGATAGATAGATATATGGACTGTGACTTATGCTAGTTGCTTGTACTACTGCTGCGCCTCTCATTTGTTTCTCGTTGGACTTTCGGCTTTTGTTTTCTGCGTAAATTGCATTTAACGCAGTGCTAAATCAGAGAATGAGGTCAGCTGCTTGTCTCGTTAGCGTTGGACCTGAGCTTGGGTGCTTCTCTTTAGTTTTTAGTTTCTTCTAGCTGGAACGGAGGCTTCCGCTGCTGCTGAGTGACAATGACTCCGAGTGCAATTGTCTATGTAAAAAGTATCTTTGCCATGCGCTGCCATAAAAATCTTTTCAAGTTTGCCGTTTGGATGTCTGTTAATTTGGTGCTGGACGTGCCGCACCAAAAGCCAAGCTGCTTGGCACGGACGGCGGCTTCAAAGAGAGCTTCCAAGCTGACAGTGCACTTCCGTTTGCCACCAGGGGGAAAGGGAAGGGGCGTTGATGGTTCGATGAGAGGGGGTGGAAGTGGACTGGCGCGTGCGCACGCACATTCCGGGACACATTTGGAGCCAACGCAGCGCGCATTTAAATGGCTTTTTGGTTTAAAGACCATTTAAGCAAATTAGAGGCTATTGGAAACACTAAACTTTGACTTTTTTGTTATTTATTGAACCGGAAATAACATACGAAACTGAAGCCCAAAAGCAAATGAACCGCGAAATTCAAACAATGCTCCAGAAATATTCACACGCACTGTACGAAAATTGATGAAAAACAAACACAACCAAAGAGAACTGAAAAACCCAAGTAGGGTCACACAATTTTCGGCTATTTCCTATAGATACGAGAAAAGCAAATTCTTCAGTTCCAAATACGGATATCTATATAATTAATTTCAACTACATGGGATAGTTTAACAGTTACGGGCCAATTGCTATTGCTCTCATTTGTGTACTTAAATATTTAAAAGCATTTTTATATGGAAATTACAGTCAACAATAGCTTAAAATTGTATATGAGACCAAAAATACAAAGATTGTTTTCTAGTCTGGTAAACAAATGCAAAAATGCAACAGAATATTTTGCTATTAAAGAAATATATACACACATATAAATATATATATATATAAGCATGTATCGCATCTGGCGGGGATTCTAAACAAACCGTAAAATACGGCCATAAGAATGAAGTAAACGAAAAGATTTTAATTTTAGCTCTCGCGAATTTCTCATAAATTGAGCGAGAGGCACTTTTAAGTGTTGGCAAAGCTTAATTCCCACCGAATTGTTTACACGATCCGTAGCTCCAGTTCCCCAAAAGGTGCCCCCATATGGTTGTGCCGGGCATAAACAAATTCGGGATGTGTCTGCGTAAACTTGGGCCTATTTCTAAAACTTTTTACTGCTGAGTTGAGCAACCTTTTGTTATGCAAATCAAGTGGCGACATTCGTGAACGAGCCATAAAATCAACTTTTTAAATATATAATTGAAAAGTAGCTACACACAATATGTGTGTAAATGTTTATATACTTATGCACTTTGTTATTGTTATTGTTGTGGGCGGGGGCGTGGGCGTGGTCGCGTTCGTATTGAAATTCCATTTTTGTTAGTTTTGGCCGAGCTGTGGAAATGTGACCGAAAAAGGTCAATTACGCGACTTCTCTTTAACAGTTTCCCAGGCCCAAAGGCAGCCAAGCGTAGCGGCACCCCCCCTCCCTCGCACTGGCCACACCCCGCACATCCCGCACAGGCGACCTCAACTTCACTTTACACAGTCGAGTGCATTTGCCGCTGCAATTTTGTTGTAGCCCGAAGCACCTACAAATTTTCGGTGGCCAAGCAGCGAGTTCTTGCTGTGTCTGTCATTATCATGATAAACAACAATACACACACACACACACACACACACGCACACCACACGTCACAGGTGTCATCCGCTGTGCCGTGTTTTTATCAAGCTCTGAACCTTCTACTGCTTCAGCTGCACCTGCTGGCCATCTGCCGATCAAGGTGGAATGAACCCATTTGGAATGAACCCTGGCTTATCAGGCTTGTTGTCAGCATTTCGTAGTTGATTTGTAATTTTGTGATATTCTATTTAATTTGTAGCTCGAAAGTAGGCAGCACATTAATCGCGGCGATAACCGATCGAATTTCCCGACAATTGAACCCAATTGGGTTATTTGATACTTTCGGCTAAGCGACAACATTTTGCTGATTAATTTTTGAGAAAATTGCACAAACTTGGCAGCAACAGCAACAACAACAACTGCGAATTAACTTTTTTATGGCTGCATTGTTTATGTTTACACTCGAACCGTTGACGTGACTTCCAGCGAATAATTAAGAAATAAGTTCGTTAACTTGAACATGAAGCCGCGGCAAGTCTCATCAACTGGCGCTGAATTTGAATAAAATGCAAATTAGTGAATCAACCAGAGATGCGACCCGCACTCTGCAAAATTTCAATTTCAATTTCGATTTCGATTTTGCTTTTGGACAGCGGAGAGTGGACCGATCCCTACGGGTTTTTCCCCAGCAGCTACCATGGGACAATTTCTTGTCGTCTTTTCACACGCTGCGCGCGCGCTATATAAATTATCACATTTGGCAGTTCCATTGTCTGCTGTTAGCCGCATTTGCATCTTGATGCTCCCGTTTCCGAGAGGCGCGGGTCAAGAAAGCAAATTTAATAATAATTATTTAGTTCTTAAATAAAGCTGGTTTTACTTAAAAGATGTAAGTTTTATATTTGTGCCAATCCAATGTTAATTACATGATAATCTATACAAACTATTAAACAAACTATAAAATCTCTCTATGAAGTCGGTTTCAAATAAGACATCTGTGAATCTGGCTCCATCGTTGTAAGTTCCCGATCCTCTTATGGGTTTATCTTAATGTTCCCGTATCTGAGAAGCGTGGGTCAGGCAAACGAGATGGAATTATGCTAGAGTCCAAGAATATTAAGCTTACAATTATTAAATTCTTGGACAATATATGTTTTAGCTGTTACTATGCCAATATGATGGAAGATTCGATTGTAATCTTCCGCGCGATCAACCTCACCGAAGTTGGCTTTAACTGACCCAGCTGTGAAATGGGGCCCCATCGTTGTAAAAATTCCGATCCTGTTCTGTAAACGTTGGGGTACTAAAGATAATATTTCAAGTATATGCTGTTGCTACAAGTGGAGCCAGAAGGTAAAACTAGCAGATTGGAATGAAGTTGAGTTGAGTTGTTGAGTAAACACAGATTGGCAACAGAATCTGAGAGCGAAAGAGTGACAAACGTACATATGTCGACGGATGTTTGTATGCTCCGTGAGCAAACTTTGAATCATATCTTATCGAGCGCACTTTTATCTGAACAAGCAGAGTGATAAGGGCCCGCCGTGAGCATAACACGGGCATGTGTATCTAGTCGTAACTGTGCAACTCTTTGTCAGTTCGTTCAACCCGTCCGTCCCCTGGCCAGGCGGTAGAAGGTAGAACTGAACTAAGGCGCAGGCTCAGTCCAAAAGCCAAACAATAGTAAAACAAACAAAACTGGTTAAAACTGAAAAAAGCCCTAGAGGGGTTAATTCAAATGCAGAGGCCCGCAACGGCAAGCCCAGACCCAAGCCGCAGCAAAGCAACAGGCGAGTCCAGGTCAGGCTCGGGCCAGGCTATGGGGTCAAGCATGGTCCACGTGCAACATACATGTGCCTCACTCCCGTGTCGACTTCCGTTGCCGTCGCAAGCTCCAATGAGTCACGAACCGGAATGCAAGCTGGACAAATCCGAATTGCTGAAAATTGAGACACAGCAATTAACCAGTCCACCCCTCCCTATTTCTACGATCCAGATCCGATTGGCACATGGTTTCCATCTCTAGCCCCCGTTGGACTTTAATCGCAGCGTGCGGCGCATGCGCGACCTCCTTTGGCTTCGTGCCCCGCGAGTGCCGCTCGACTTGGACTCCTTTTGCGGCTGTTCCTGCTGCAGTTGCGCATAATTAGCCACAATAACAAGTCCAGCGCTCGCTTGTGCTCAACTTTTTGGCTTGTTTAGCTGATTTCGCAGTTCGTTCGGTGGCAGCTGTCGCCGTTGGCTGCAAAGCTCTGCAGTTTCTTTTAATACCCTGTACCTATTGGAAATGATTACGGCAGGGTATACTGGTTTTGTGTAAGTAACAAACAGAAGGTGCATACATTCTTGATCAACGAGCTGATTGGAGCAACCCTTGCCCGAATTGGCTCGGAACTACAGTGAAAACTCTTTTGGGCGGACAGCGACCGACAGGCAATTTTTGTCTGTTCCAGGGGAGGGAATGATCTGATTTATAAATTATACATATACAAAAATGGTTTAAAAGAAAATGTCCGATCGAGGGGCGATGTTCGCCTGATAGGAATGTCCCTTAGGAGAGTTTTCGCTCTATATATTCTTGTATATTAAAAGGAATTTGAAACACGGGCTTTAAAGGATAGCTCAGGTTAGCTAGGCTCTCTTATAGTATACATTGATTAGGAATATTTTTTGAATACCTGCCCCCGTTCCCCCTTTTAAGGCCTTTTGCTATGGTATATATCCACATTTGCATACCATAACCCGAACGCTTTATAAACATCTGAGAATAAACTCAAAAGTTATTCAAGGTACGAAGGATCACAGCTTGCGGTATCTTTTAGTCGTGCATTCCCAACTAGAGCACTCTCTTTTGTTTTTGTTACTTTCGCATTCTGCTTTGTTCCCGTTGCAGATTTATTTGTTGCACACTCGACTCTGCTTCGCTTCCCCTTTTTTTCGACACTTCTCTGTATATAAATATTCGAATATACACGTACACGAATATACAGTACATACACACACACACACACACACACACACACACACAAATTTCAAATAGCAGCTGCTGCAGTCGAGCAATTGCAATTAGTCCCTTGTCATGGAAAGGGTTGGTCCTCAAAAGCAGAAAAAAAAAATAACATGGATGAAAATTGTTTCACCAGGATCTGGCCAAAGAAAACCTTCGGATCTGAAGACCCCATTCTGAGTTTTTAGCTAAATGGTTCCAAATATTGATATGTCTCGAATTCGAGTGCAAAATTAACATCGACCATCAACAAAACCTTAAACTAAGCCGAATTGACAATAGTTTTTTTTCTTAATGGTTTTGTTTGTTGATGCCAAAATTGCGTAGGGAGCAAATTTCAAGTACGTTTGGTATATGCGAATATCTGTCCACAAAGAACTAACCAACTATTTGCCCGAGACCTGTAGTTTGTTAATTAATTGATTTTAACAGTTTTTTACCCTGAACCCATTGAAAGTGGGTAAACAATAGCCGAGTCGATTTAGCCATGCCCGTCTGTCTGTCCTTATACCCATGTCTGTCTTAGACCCATAAGACTTCCGACTTTATCCACTTTTTATACTCTGAACCCATTAAAAATAGGTAAAGAGGGTATATTGTATTTGGGCAAAATGCAAATGTATGTAACAGGCAGAAGGAAGCATCTCCGACCCCATAAAGTATATATATTCTTGATCAGCATCAATAGCCGAGTCGATCTAGCCATGTCCGTCTGTCTGTCCGTCCGTCTGTCCGCTGTAGGTCCTCCTAGTGCCCGCGCAGATCAAGTTTGTTTTCGATATTCGATAACTTGTCCCGTTTCCAAGAAATCGATAAAAATCAATATCGAAATCCTGTTTTGTGAGCAATTTTGGTAAATAATAAGAGCTAGAGTCACTAAACTTGACATGTAGCTTCTAAAATAGTATATATCTTTGTATTTGGTGTTGGAAGAAGAGGGTTCAGGGTATCCCCTAGTCGGGAGTAAGGACGATTCAATGTGCCCCTGTGAAATCCCGTGAGACAAGAATTTCACACCTTCCCTACGTTCAAATGGCAATGACTTTCACCGTCGGGCGAATATTATAATGTTAAAAATAGCTCAGATAGTTTTCCAACAACAAAGCAGATCTGGCCGGGGGCAGGTTTGTCAACAGGGGGATTTGGAGCTGGCCAGCAACGCTTCCAATTAAGCAAATGCGCATCTTCCGGCAAATCGGCAGACGCCAGCGTCATCTAAATTAGCGCCAAAGTACGCATTTAAATTTTATGACAGTCAAGTAAACAAACTGAAAGATGCACAAGCAGGGAGGACAGACATGTTGCATGTGCCATGTTGCATGTGGCAGCCACTACCCGGCTGCCCGGCTGTTGCCGGGTCTCAGCATCCCCTGCCACTGGAATGAAAAGCGAAAGCAAGTGCCACCAGACGCCGCCGGCGGCGGCCGCTCCTCCTCCATCCTCCATCCTCCGTCATCAATGGCTACCGCTACTTTTAATGTTTTGATTCCTGGTGTCGCTTAATGGGCAACTGCCACCGTCTGCGCCGAGGGGAGCGAAGAGCGAGTGCAGCATGCGCAGACGCGGCCACAAGATTTATGGGCAATTGTAAATCTCGTCGTGCGTGTGCGGATGAGGATACAGATGCGTCGCATGGCGAGGGAAGACGCTCGGCAAGGGCCCGGCAGTGCCATAAACTTTCATAAATATGCAAAGTTTATTATTAAAAAAAAGAACGCACAGCTTTTGATCAACAAATAAATTCGAAATTCGACTGGAGTGCACGGTATCCAAGCGGACTGCCCTCCTCCTCCTCCTCCTCCGCCTCCGCCTCTGGCTCCGGCTCGGCAATTCTCGCAGGCCCATAAATAATATGGTCGCTCTTAATTAAAATCTTTGTATTAGCTCTGGTTGCCCATTTGTGTGAAATATTTTCCCGACACTTTGGTAAATGAATGCGCTTTGGCTTTTTGATAAATGCCCAGCACATTTTTGATAATTAATATGATTTTTATAGACATTCGGCGCGGGCCTGACCCCAAACAGGCCCAAAAACTGGAACACAAGCCGCCCTCGGCAATCTGATTTGAATTGCTTTACCGAGCTATAGTTGCATATAGAAAAATATTTCTAAACAATGTGCCGCCATGCTGAGAGCTGTTCATAGACTCGGCGCAATTCCTAGAAACCAAACTCCTTCGGCACGCACTTACCCACCCGACTGCTGTATGTCAATAGTCCCTGGCAAGCCCCCTGTCAATCAGAGCGATCCGCAAAGGGGCGAGTTTTAATTGAATTTGAAATAATCGTGTATGCCACAATTTGAAGACTGACTGCCGCCAGTCTGGTGCCTCGGTGCCTCAGCTTGACAGCTCAATGACGCTTCATCTGGCTTCGAATTCGACTGCGACACCGGAATCTCTGAGTGCCCCCATCCCAGCCCAAAAACAATCATTTTTCTTCTATTTACATTCTTCATTCGTCAATTGACTCTGGAGATCTTATTGTTCCAACATATTTGCTTAACCTCAACTCGATATTCCATTCTCATGCATAATGTTGACTACTTTTATAGAATTATATATGTATATTGTTGAATATAAACATTTTACTTCAGTCCATTTCTCAATGTCTGATGGAAATTTAAAAGTGTCAAATGTTTTGGTAAATGATCTCCAATTTCAATACTATTACTGAAACATGAAATGAAAAGATTTTTAATTGTGGGCTCTTGATTTCATGTGATCCAGCCCTCCCCCGTTCCGCCCCTTTCACAACTTGAACACAATTCATTTGAACCAGACAGAAAGCTTATATATATATGCCCTGGCAATGCCCGCATCTGTCGACCAATTTCATAGACTCCCGTCTTTACTCTCATGTTTGGATGCCTTTAATTTTGTGTATGTTCGTCTCGGATTTATGGCACAATCTTTAATTGGGGGTTTCTGGTATGGCATGGAAAAGGTGATGGAAAATTATCATAAATTATAAAAGTATAATTACAATTGGGTGTGAAAGCTCCAATCTCATAACTTCATTTTAATGATGGTGTCGAGGTGTCGCGGTGGTAATGATGTGTTCCCGTCCGACATAGTCATAGCCGTGGGAGAGTTAATGAGCTTTAAAGGTATAATGCTTAAGATCTACTAAGATATCAGCATTTAAATGATCCAAAAGTTGTTCTCTTCATTTGAATTGCAAGCCCATTTAATCGTGTCCAAACAAATATTCTTGATATATAGATATATAAACAATAACAAATATGCGAGATTCCAGAAATATCTTAGCCCATACCGAAAGAATGGCATGAGTCTGAAGTGGCATTTAGCGTAGTCTGTAGCTGTCGGCTCGGCTGAATATAAATAGATTCTCAATGCAATCTGTGCTATAGGATAAGTGCTAATAATGTTAATGCACAATAAACTTAAGATGATAATAACATTTAATTATAAGTCCGCAAGAAACTCGGTATGAATTGCCTTAACATACATTTATAAATATTTGATTACTATTATTTTAATTTATAACCTTCTCTATTCGCTTCTTTTTCATGTATGCAGACTTTAACGTATATTTACAGATCGCTAAAAAAAAAAAAAAAAAAATTCTATTCATTTGAAGTAATATTCGTCTATATATTCACATTTAAAAATGCACACATACATACATTAATATATACATAAATTCTTATGAAAACAACGCAATTATATTGCCAACGCCATCTTTCCTAGAACTAGAATTCATGAGAATCGCGTAGAAGAGCGATATTGAAAATGCGTTTTCCTTAGTTTGTTCTTTACTGAAGTAAACTTGAGTTGCATTTGTTATAAGAGCACAAACATTTATACCACAGACATCGTATGTATGTATATACAAACACGTACAATAAAATGCAGTAAGCTTTCTGTTCATACAGACGATATTGCCCGGCCTTGCCCGGTCAAACTTGTATCTCTAAATTTGAACAGCACTTTTTCACCCATATTCAACATGAAGAAAGTTTACATTTTCCTCGACTACTTTGGAAATGGATTTTCGCAATACGTAAATCACGTTTCATATCACATTTTACTGCAATATGTCTAAACGAGATTGAAATCGATCGGGCGAAAAGCAAATAGTTTCAATCAACAGCTTTCCTCACAAATCTTTACGGATTTTAAAATAAGTTTGAAGCCAAAAAATTAGCATGAATAAGATTTGTGTACTTAAATATACATATGTGCAAGCCTGAAGTATGTATTCGTATGAACGAATGTGAGTGCCGTGCTCAACTTTGACCCCTTTTGCGAGTGCCAAGCCTCATTTGATTGCCAGCGTTTATGTTTATGCTTGTGCTTGACTCTTTTCCGTTTTGTGCATTTTTCAAGTCTGCAAAACCGGTCTTCTCGCTCCCTCTCACTCTCACTCTCACTCTCTCTCTATCTGTCTCCTTCCCTCCTTGCAGACAGTTACCAGTTTTCAAGTTTACGAACCGTTTGCAGTTGTTGGCCAGCATGAAAGCCCCAGCAGCAGCTCGGCTCACTAGCTAACCAGCTCGGCCAACTGCCTGCGAATGACTCTGTGGAGTTTAACACCCTCACAAAGGGTATACTGACTCTTGCCTTCACTTTAGTACAACTTATTAACATTTCCTTTTTAGCTCCAATTGAAACAAAGTTTCTTCTTTGGCTGAGTTTTGCTTAAATTAACCATTTTATTTTATAAAGAGAATAGGGAGAGGGTATCTAGACGGCGACTCTCGTATCTTTGCTCTCTGCTTATTTACCTTGCACCTTGTTTATACATAAAAATATTTTCAAGCTTGCACTTTTGAAGCGCTTCTTCTGTCTTCCTTTGAGCCTGCGATTATAATTTGATGTGTGCGCTTTAATAAAAATAACTTTGTTATCAGAATTGCTTTGGGCGGACAAAAGAATTCCACAATCATACCACAAAGATCTTAAGAAATCTATGTTTAAAGAAAAAAAACCCCAGCTAAAACTAAATATTTCTCTAGATATAAACAACACTCAGCTTTAAGTTAAATATCTTAAGATTTGCACCTTTCTTTTTTGTTATTAATGTGCTCAGAGATTATTAATTATAAGGTATCCCTGGCAGAAAATTGCAATGAATCTCTTAGGGCGAATAGGGAAAGCCTTAGCCCCTTTTACAATCTTTAATAGCTTTTCACACTCTACACATCTGTTACTCCGAAGGCCTCTCAACTTTCCCAGCGCATTGGGAATTGTTTTGGCGCGTGTTTTTCGTGTTGAACAAGTTTTCCATGGCATTTTTCCCGCACGATCGGAGGCAATTCATTGCCATTTATATGCTGCTCCAATGCTGTGTGCCCATAATCAGTTTTCCCATTTTCCTTTTGCGCTGGCGTGCGTCGATCCATTAGCACTGGACATGGCCAATTTACACTTTAGGGCCTCGTCTTGACCGGGCCTGGTTTCACTGCCGCCAGCCGGCCCGAAGATTGCCAACTCCAATGGTCCAGACAACACGTACCAAATCCGTTAAGACACCTTCGTCCATGCAAATGCAAACATCAACCACTTGAGTTCCATGCTCAGTCCAAAGATTTCTTTACCAATATGCTTTTAAAAGCAACTCGTTGACTTGATATATCTTTGAGACCGTAAAATCTAAAAACCTTAATTTTGGAATATATTTTGATTCGCTTATGTCATGAGCAAATCAAGCTTAGCTTTCTTCATAAACTACTCAATGATTAAAAATCGATAATTATCGATTTTTAGACTAGATCGCTGAAAATATCTTTGAGATTAAAGGACCACAAACTTGGTAGGTAGGTTCATGTAGGTTCTTACATCCGGAGAAAACGCTAAATTATCTAAAATTTTAATATATTTAGCATCATTTTGCGTCCAAGGAGAGCTTCACTATTTTGCTCAAATTGTAGACAATATTTAGGCTAAAAGATCCAGTTTCTTCGGCAACATAAGGACTAAAATATACTATTGTTTCATATAATTTGGAAAGCTTTACCTTTAACCTTTGCCACCTTAAACCTAAACCATGGTTAACAAAACGTAGACGAAATGGTATTTCCCTTTAATTTTTTAATGTTTTTACAATCTAGCATAATAAAAAAAAGCCGTATTTATACACTACATAAGCTATTACAATTAGCTATTCAAACTTGTCGTCTACCGATTTCGATTTCCACGTGTAACCGTCATCAGGTAATTGACTTCTGATGAAAGGAGAAAGCCAAGCGATATACATTTGCTGGCCAAAAATATTTTTCAGGTTGTAGTCGACTCCACAATTGTATTTGTGCGGAACTTGGCACTCCGTACAGACCCGACCCCTTATCATATGGGGCACATTACTGATCAAAGTAATGGACGTTAGGACGAATAACAGCAAATTGAGAGCAAGAAAATGCTTGTGTAACATCCCCCATGGGTCGGTCCAGAAATGAAAAATAGTCAATAAACTAAAAATTCTCATCAAATGAATGAAGTTATAAACTAGCAGGTGGGCCGAAAAAACGAACAGGTAGAATACGAAGCACGCGAAATACCGATAATTTAGATGTCCAATGCAACAGCCCGTGAACATACAATGATGATCGCGTTTCAATATGCAAACGCCACACGGCTTGCAATGCCAGGATCTGGGAGGTGCCAGCCTATCGCAGATCGCACAGTATCGCCAATTGAGTGGTTCCACATCCCCATTGACGCGCTCCTCTAAAGGCGAAAGGTAACATAGTTCCAGCTCCAGTTCGATCAATACTCACGGTCGACGCTTGTGTCAACTATCATGCAGGCCATCAGGTTTGCAATTCCGTTGAGGAACAGGAATAGAACTGTGACGACCGTGAAAGTGTACGCATATCCTCCAGGCTGATGGTATGCCGGCAACACAAATATGAAGTCATACAGAATTCCAATGGGTATCACAACGACTATCGTTAGGAAGCAAAGGACGTCTACGAGTCGTCTGGGCAATGGATTGCGCCGGAATTTCATTTGCGGGAGTATGAATTTTTCAAACAAATAACACTTAAATTTAAAGTCAAATAAAAATGTTATGATCTAAGGTGAGTTTCGACTTGAATTTGGTTTCTATACTGGTAAAAATAATTGCTTATTTACTAAGCTCACTAAGGTTTTATCTGGCGAGAAAAGTGTGCTTCAGTAAGTTTTGTGTTCCATGTATTGATTCTTATTTAACATTTAACAAATGAAAATACCCTGTTATTATACAAACGATATCGAACTGGCATGGCCTGATTTTGGAATTTGATTGGTTT
Source organism: Drosophila littoralis (assembly GCA_018903485.1). NCBI lineage: Eukaryota > Metazoa > Arthropoda > Insecta > Diptera > Drosophilidae > Drosophila > Drosophila littoralis. Next base: position 9,421,925 of record JAEIGF010000297.1, on the reverse strand, counting down.
TTGATAGTTATAATAATTCAAATTATCTTTTATTCCAACTCCAAGTGTATGTAGAGAGGATACGAATATAATGGATTACAGTCTAATAACATTTGCTGATGGCAAAGATTTAACATAAGCTGTTAACAGTTGTAGTTATGTATGTGGGTTGAGTAACAATTGGTGAAACAATTTTATTTATGTTTAAATAATACTGTTACTTATACATACATTATATGTTCATATAATGTTCACTATTCACTATAATTATTCATTCAGATGGTACGTGTAACAATGCTTCATTGTAATTGTTTTCTCGACAGTCAACAGATATGTATCTATGTATGTATGTATGTATGTATGTATGTTAATACAAACATATACTGTCATAACTGCTTCCCCCACTTCACATTGACACTGAATATTGTTTGAGATGCCATTTTTGCTACGTATTGCGTTTGCGACCCACACTTTCAAGCTGTTGCTGTTCGTCGTTCGGTAATTAAGTTTACGAGTTTTTGAATGAATTTAAATTGTTCTGCGCTCCGGCGACCGATCTTTGTCTGGCAAGACTACGCTATTGGTCATCTCTGTTCGATAATATCTCTCTCTCTCTCTCTCTCTCTGTTTCTCTTCGTGCTCTTCAAGCTTAAATGCATTACGCAAGCATTGTTTATATTTAACTGTTCTTGAAAAACAATTATGAGAAAAACAGTATGTGGAAAAACAAAGTATACAGCAGTTAGACATCTGTGTAGTTCTGTGTGTATGTGTGTTAGCGTATGTGTGTGTGTGTGTGTGTCTGACTTTTGTATGATTTATTCGCAATATCACACCCAAAGCTCTTTCAGATCTCGTTCAAAGCAACAGCTACAGCCTGACGCATGCATATTGCTGGAAGTCTGAACACATACATAAATACATATGTATGTATGTACGTACCCATGCACGTATATTTATTAAGGTGCTTATATACATACATATGTATATATAAACGTAACTTTTCATTTATCAGTCAACAGCAACGGCAACAAAGGTGTGATTCAGTCAAGCCCCAGATTCGGCTGTCAGATTCGAGCTTTCAGTTCAGTCTTGGATATGCATTTGGCATTTTGGCATACGTTTACATACATACATTCATAAGTATGTACATACGTACAACAACTGTTCATGCAATCATATGCATGTTTGTACTTTTGTATGTTCGTGATAATTTTCCTAGAAAGCAGAGCAAAACGTGAGGAAGTACGCATTATAAAGAAAGAAAAAGTATGAAAAACGAATTCAACTGAATTAAGAGCTGATAGCAATAAATAGCAAACATATGTATGTACGTACACACATAAATACATATGCACACATGCACACATGCATTTCATACTCCGTATTTATGAGTGACCATTGCGAATGCGACATTGAATGGTGTCACAAGAAACAACCCTAGAATTGCCGTTGCATGTCGTTTTTCAACACTCCCCCTGCAGTTGGGCCTGGCTTGTGTTGGGGCGGGAGAGCGATCATAAATAAATGTCATAATGCAATAAAAGAGAAAAGTGTCACACTCACCAACACGGACACGGGCAGGCGAACCCCATGCCAAATGCACTCACACATGCACGCACACTCACACTCACACCCACACATGCAACAACACGAAATCCAGTTTCATTTCCAGATATTTGCGGCACCTCCGCAACAGAGTTGCGTGTAAAATGCAAAAGATGATGATAAAATGTGAACTTACAACGGAAGATAAAGCTTATATGTATATGCATGTGCATATACTCACGCATACACATAAATACATAAAAGTGTCGAAAGGCATCTTGAGAATTTGAGTAGGTGGGCTTGCTTAAAATTTAAATAACAAATACTGCGTTAAAGAGTTGTGTGGGCAGATAAATTATAATATTACATATATTTATAGAGTGTGGGAACAATTGCAAGTTGATATTAGGATTCTTACTTAAATGTTCATGTGTAAGTATCAAGAATATTTAAGCTTTTTCTTCTAGCTTGATAAATTTTTTCTGCAGTAACTGGATGTAGTAAATGGAAAATTTGAGTCAATTACTGACATGTGTTTTTATTTTGAGAAAGAAAAAGAAAGAAATGGAACCCAGATAATAATATCAGATACCTTGTCTATGGAAATGGGTACTTAATAATAATTTAGATAAAACACAAATTTGTATCTATGTATTATATTCTGCATTAGATGGTTTAACGACACAATCTATGCTCAAAATGATATTTATGCTGATACAAAGATACGATGTACTATGCGATCAAATTATAACCATTTATGACCAAAAAGAGCAAAACCTATGCGTCACACCGCATGCCCAATGTTTCCGTAAAGCTCCCAAATTTACATACTACTCGCTTTGACAGTTTTAGTTTGTTATCAAAGTCAGGTTTTTGGGCGCCCACGCGAACGGCTGCGTCGAAGAGAATTCAAATTCTGGTTTCTGCACGCAAAACGCGCTCAACTGTAACGATATCCAGGACCCAAGACAACCGGAGGGGTTAGAATGTTGTCCGACCTATTTGACATGTGACTTTTCTGCCAGCATTTCGCATAAAATGGCAAACTGTCTTTTTTGGCCCCTCGACAATTTGGTGGCCAGATTAACGCGCGACGCTCCTTTAGACAGCGAAGTTGTTCTGGTTTGGGAGCATGGTCGAGAGCTCGAGAGCTAAACGAAATGTATATAGTACATAAAAGTATATATCTCTATATATATCTTATACATATGAACAAACATTTGTGCTCGCTTTCTTTTTCAGCCAACAGACCCGCAAGAGTTCAGTCTTTCCGGTCAGTGATTCTTTTTACTGGCCGCGTGTTGGGTGAAAATTATAGTTTATGATCATAATTAATACGGGTTAATGTCGTCGACTGGCCAGCGCGTTGTTTACTTTCGCTTTTGTTTTTCATTCAACTAAAAAATAACACAACTTTTCTAATTTCTTGTGTTCTTTAAATGTAATTTTATCGGCAAACTCACCTGGCAATTATTTTTATAACTAGCCTCGGCTTAAAATTTATGTAAAAAAAAATAGTTTTTAGCAGCTTTTTATAAAGGAATCTTTGTTATGTTAACATCTCTTGTTTGTCGTCTGTTTCAACAAACATTCTTTTTTCTATTCCAGATAAACATAGATACGATCTATTTAAACATTAATTTATTTCAAAATTGTACTGCAATCTTATAATAAATCAAGCGAGAAGGTACTTCCCGGTCTTAGCTGACCAATCATTTTTCCTTAAAATTTCACAAAAATCCCGCCCATGTCTACCCGTACTATCTTGATTCCCATGTCTCAAGTATTAATGTAGTTATTTGAGCTTGAAGTTCAAGAATTTAGAAGAAAAAGTTGTAATCAACGTTTTCTGGTGAAAACTTTTTAGGAACAATATCAGAATAGAACCTTTGAGCAAAACTTTTTATATAAAAGAGCTGCATTTCGAGAAAAATGTTCAACACATCTCCAAAAAATTCTTACAAAGATTATTGAAAATAAAAAAGCGTTTCCTCCAACCATTTTACGCCAATTTTCCACAGTTACGGGTGAAATTTGTAAATTCGCTGAAAATGTATTGATTAAGTCTAAATTGTAAATGAGCTTACAATTTGAACGTCTCCCACTCAACCTTTGCCTTGCATATTCCATACATGAGGGTGGATTGTGCGAAATGTGTGAAACACTTACTTAATTAATGCCTGGACTTGTGTTTTTTGTTATTAAAGCCGCGATACATTTTTGTATTATAGTCTTTATCTACAGCAAGGAAACAGACTGTGCGTTTATTAAGTTACGAGCTTTTTGAATAATGTCAATATTTTTTTCGTAATTTTCACCCACCTGGTTTTCCAGATAGCTTTTGGTTCGTGGAAGTTGAGTAAGCCAGAGATTTGGTGCTTATTTCACGCTGCCAGCTGTATAAAGCTAAACTTGAAATAAGAGTCGAATAATGTTAATTAGTAAATATGGCTGACAAAAACTATATGGAATTTTATTATTCATAAACTGCGCACAGTGGGACGAAATTAACTCTTGCTATCACCAAACTATAAATCAAGTCTTTTAAATTTTAAATTCATTAAAATGTATTTTCCCAGAGATTTTTTGTTTGTTTATTTAAAAAACAAACAAATAAAATATGAAAAGAAACAAAGCTAAGGCCCATAGTTATTAAAAGAAAGCCGAACGAAGGCAATAAATATCTCGAAGACAGTTTTGAAGTTCCGTCCGTAAGTCCCGAGGGTTGTATTTGTTTACGTTTGACTTACCAGAGGACTTAACTGCTGATAAACGACGACTTTAGAGACCACCAAATGCCGCAAGGGGCACATAAAACGGGCACGGGGAGTCATCAGGGGTTGTCACAACAAGGGCAAGGCGTGGCCTGGCAACCGGATTTTGGTGCAGTCAGCATAAACATGAGGCGAAGTAATGAAATCAGCAAGCTGAACCGAGCACCAGGAGCTGATCCAGCTGGTCCGCGCCCACGCCAAATACAAGTCCAATATCAGCCCTTTCGGTCCTGCAGCAGCTGCCGTGTGCTCCGGGGGTAAGTTCCACGTTCCTTCCGTTTTCGAGACGCGTGCGGCCATCGCATTACTCAACAGGCTGCGCCGCAGGATGCCCACAGCTATGTCCTAGTAATTCCATTTATTTTGTTTTCTTTTCATTGCGGGCTTTCCCTTTTTAGCGTCGTCCTGGCCCAGCTCCAGAGTACTCAAAAATTGATGCAATGCAAATAGAAAGTGGGTACCAGACCCGAGTGCTACAGACTGAAAGCGCAACAAAGATGGGGGATTTGGTAACAGGGAGAATTTTGAATAAACAGCGTATGTTTACATTTTTTGGTCATGTTTATCAGACACAAGACCAGATTCACCCAGCTCCCCTTCGGGGAGTACGAGTGTCATATGCACTCCGAGTTTACTTTAGTTTGTTATTGTGACAGCCTCCCTTCCAGCTTGTTGGTTAACTGTCCGCCGGGGTGGGTTGCGTTACAAATTGCTCAAGTGATTCAATTTCGATAATGTTTCTGACATGGGCACAAAGGCTCCAGACTGCAGTTCCATTCCAGCTCTGACTAGGTACAGGCCCTACTGTTTCTCCGCCCCGGAGGGTGCTTCTTGTGGCATGTGCGAGGTCCATAAATTTCACAATGCGACACTCCATAAACAGGGAAATGGAAATAAATATATGCACAAGCTCGCATAGTAAAAGGCACATTAGTTCTGATTTAGTGCAATTTGATTTCTTTGTCTGGCTCTATAAAATTTTGATTACAATTTTATCACAGCCATTTAATGGACATTCGAAACGGCAATCAAATTTTTCAATACTTACATACAAACTTTAAAGTCAAGTATGTAAAAGTAGAGTTTAAAGACTTGAGAGCCACAATAAGAAATATTACTACCAGGGCTGAAAACCAACTCCGTTCCCTTAGATTCGGTTAATGGTTCTTTGAAAGTTTGCTTGACAACATTTTATTTATGACTAATCATTTTTAAATTACCAAAAATATTATAGGATCTTATATGCCAAAAGTAGTATCTGCCATAAACTCAATGGAAACAAGCTATTTATGGTTAATCCCTTAGCGATCAAAAGTTATTTATTTTCCACCAAAGAGTTGTTGGTTCACGAACTGGAACCGGCTCAAACCCAGCCTTATTTAAAGCTGGGATTTTGAGAATACAACTTGGTTCCTCGGGTTCCATATATTACGAATAAAATCCAGCTTTATTCCTTACCCAAGTGCAACGCCCACCCATTGCCACCGAATCAATTTTTTTTTTACAAACTTTCCTCTTAAATTGCCACTAAAATGAAAAAAAAAACATGCCACCGCCCCCGGTCGACGAGATGCACCGTTTTTATGGGCGATGTGCGTGATGGCCGTAATTACCACGGCTGCGACTTTCCGGGAGTTCCACATGTTGCGAGTCGTCAGCGACAAATCTTCGATGCTGGCCATAAAGTCAAAAGCATGTCGAAAAGTGATAATCGGCTCTCTGTGTCGAGAATCTCTATTACCGGGAGCAGAACAACAGCAACTGTAAATTGGAGATGAATACCCTGTAGAAATGGAAATTGTCACGAATTGCTGCGCGCAGGTGAGCAAGCGAGTGAGGAGGAGGCATGGAAGCGAGACAATACCGAAATGCGTGCTCTCTATACACAGTTAACAATCAGGCACCCCACCTGCACCCACCCACCCACTGAAATGTCCACAGTGCGTCCAATAAGTAGCGCACCCGTAGATAATAAAAACGATACAATGCGATCAAGAGTAAACATTTGAACAAACCGAAATTGGCGCACAAAAGCGACAATAAAACTCGCGAATCGCCAACTTTCGATATACCTCGTAAATGACAAGCACTATATGATACAGAGAGAGAGAAAAAAGGTTAAATCGGGTATGTATCGAGAAAACCATCTAGAAGACAGACAATGCACATTATCTGAAACTGGACTGCATAGGGATTCTGTTTTTTGGACTAATGTCTTTTATTCAATTACTATTATTAATAATATTATTTATTATTGAAAAAAAAAACCCCATATTTAAGTTATGCGATCAAAATCAAGCATTATAATGTATTTAATTCGTACACATGAAGTACTTTGAAAAATGATTGAAAATCAAATGAATGCTTGAAAAATAACATCAAACAAACATTAACCATTCGTTTACCAACACTGTTCTCATTAATTAAAATGCAATCATTCTTAACACTTGATTCTTGACTTAAAACTAAGGCGTACTTATATAAAGCTTGGCTTCTGCTAGTTCTGACTCCGATTATCTATTTTGTGTACGATTTTTCCTTACAATAAAGATCTTTCCATATCTGGGATTATATCTGTTTCCTTCTTCAAAGCATAAAATAGATAATATATATGTACATATACGATTCCACTTCTTTGTAAGCTGACAAGTTTTCAATATAATGTTAGGGTGCACATTATTTTAAGTCCTAGTTATATCGAATTCGCTTTTTTAGTACATGTGCTTATCTTTTAATTAAAGCGGATTCCTAGGATTCGAATACGGATCCAGTTTGTGAAGTGGGTCGTCTATCAAAGGAAATCTATTAACCCCTCGTGCCACAAGTACTGGGTACAAATAGCAGAGCACAAAACGGAAGCTAGCCGAAATTAAAGTAACTGACGACAGATACGACAAAATAAACGACAGACAACGACAATTAAAGCGTGACACAGTGAAAAAGTTGACAGAGCTAAATGTGTTCAATAGATAACTGCGGAGCAGCTCGCCCAACGGGGACCCAAAGGGGACCCAAAGAAGCACCGCAAATTGAACGCTGTCTCGATGTCTGTCCATGTGTCTAAGTGGGTCTCGACAATAGACCCAACCACAAAGTAAAAGTCGCGCAGACAAAACAATCGCCCTCGCCCTGGCCCCAATTGTGGCGATAGATGGAAATGGACTCGCCCCCAAAGCGTCAGAGATGCCGGAATCCGATATAGCTATGAATAAAACTCTACGTATGCACATTTTCCAGAAGCACCCGACGCCTGTTTCTTGATTGAAAAATTGCCCAGCTCAGCGCATACTAAAATTCCATTCGAAATTAAACTTATGGATAATGGGGCTCTAAAGGCAAGTTAATGTACAAAATACAGTAGCTCCCATTAACAGAAAATAATTGTATGTCTAGAAGAAACTGTTTAAATACTCTATACCTTATGCATATAGGCTAATATAGGCAGCTAATATTAGATACTTGGAGAATAAGGAGGCACATTTAGGTTAAATAGAAAACAAACTTTCTAAAACTTATCGCAATTTGCTCAATAGTCTAAGAATTGCTTATGGAAATCTCCGTATTTAAAAACAGTCTAATGCTCAAAAATTTTACATCCTACTTTAATTTTTTTCTCAGTGTATGCATAGTTTAAAGTTTATATGTGCATACAATTGGAGATTCTGTAATATCAGAAATAAAACTTTTTTGGCATAACATATTTTATAGTTTTAGCAAAAACTTTGAAATTTACTTCCACAATCGATTATAACCTATTGCCCCCTAGAGTATAACATATATTTCGTTTCTATAAATGTGCAGAGGTTTTTTCTTTGTAGTTTCTAATAAAGATTAAGCGGAGACGTGGCGATCAATCAAAAAGTCCGCTGGAGAGTTAACTCTGTTCATAGGGGGGAATTGTTTTTAAATCTTGTCCATAAGCGCATAATTCACAAAATTAAGAGACGATAAACCAAGTTCCGACTTCATGGGGCCGAACAATTGAAATTCTTGTGGGATTTGATCAAACGAAAATTATGATTTGCTCTGCATAATTGAATCAATTAAGTGACGGCCGAACAGACCCAAAAATGTTTTCATTAACTAGACCATAAGATACCTCTAAACAAAAGGGAGAAGAACATGCAAAAATATTTTAACTTTCATCTCTAAATAGAGGAGTTTAAGGTGGAGTCAATATAACCGAAAAGTTGATTTTAAATTTGGAACTTATTCTACTGCATACAACTCGAGTGTGTAGTCGCGTATACCCCTCGCTTCATGGTATTCAACATTCATAATTAATGGAAATTCGGCGAACAAAATGCGTTGTAAATGGAATTGGGAACAATGCGTTGCAGAGATTTTTCGTTGCCAGCATAAAAGAGCAAATGAGTGGCATGAAATGCAGTCCATAAATAAGGGGGAAACAACTGCCACGGGGGAAGGGGGCCTCAAGTAGCCATCGAAGCAGTAGCTGGCAATTGAAAGCTTCCAATATTGCTGAGATTTCAAGTTGCAGCAGTTGATGGGGAATGGGGAATGGGGCATGCGGCATGGGGCACGCTGCGCCTGCGCCTGGATCTGGGCCTGGGCCTGTGCGGTCGCAGCACTTGCGTATGGATCGATGTCAATCGACTGCCATTAGGGGCACTTAACGGAGGCAATGCAGCCGGAATTGGTTTTAAATGCCAGACAATAAAAAGTTCATCTCGCGTGCCTCAAGTTTGATTTCATATGAGCTGAGCGCTGCCTCGGCGAAGGTTGCAGTTGCAGCTACAGTTCACATGAGTCACGACGCCTTCGCCCACGCCACGCCCAGCCGAAGATTTACTGTGCGACCGGCCGCAAACGGAAGCCACTCGAAAGAAAGGCCAAGGCATGCGGCAGCCCAAGAATGCCACTCGAGGAGCCAGCGACGCCACCAAGTAGTCATCTTCGCATTCAAATCACAGCTGTGTGCGAGTGTGTGTGAGTGTGTGTGTGTGTGTGTGTGTGTGTGTGTGTGAAATGGGATCGAGGAACGAAGACACCCAACAAAGATAATTAGCAGCTGCCACAGGCCTCATCATTGAATACGCTGCAAGTTGGCAAAAGAGTATAAAGAGTCTGTGGCATGCCACGCCCCGTTAAGGAGTTGCAGTCATGTGCCGCACTTCATTTGCAACAAATGTTGCCTGTCTCTTGCCTTAGAAAATCTGGAAGTCGCTTGTGACGAATTTAAACTTGATTTATGCATTTGTGCCACAATTCCACGCACTTTATGGCCAAATCAGAAACAATTCATTGCAACATAAACATTTCCAGCTGCAACATGTTTGCCATCGGCTTCATTAGGGTGGCTCCAAACAGGAAGCCCATTCGAGCTGGAGCTTGGACAACTTTTCCAATTGCTGTAAATAGTGAAGCACCCGGACGATCTCCAAGAGCTGTTGAACTTCTTGGTGTTGCAACATTTTATTGTCAGCGACAATGCCCTCGGTCCATTGAAAGATGTCAATCAAAACAACTGGAGCATGGGCATCATCCCGCCCAGGCATTCCAGCACATAACATATGTATGTTCATATATAGAAGCGTATGTATATAGTGGAGGGCATATTGAAATATGTCAGCTTGTAGGAACTTGAGCAGCAAAAGTGGTGCCACAATTGATGGATGCGAAAAGGAAACGAAAAAGAAATCAATCTGTCGCTGGCGACCGGTTTTGACTGTTGTTTGTTGTTATCCAACTTGAGATGCGGAGACATCAGCCACAACAACAAATAAATGATCGCATGTAAGGAGACCCCAAAGCGTGCTATTGTCGCTGGAACACCAATAGCTTACGGCCCGCCCGGTTACCCATTCACAATCTCTCGCCCCCTCCCCGGTCGGCTCCTACAGCTGCCAAATGCATTCAATCACTTTATTTGTTGCGTCTTGGGCCCGGCATCATCTTCATCTTCTTGCCTAACTCAGAAATATATTTTATTTACTCTGCACTTATGACCCCCATGCCGGCGCTGGCTGTCGCCGATCGGGTTAAGTGAATCCGATATGGACTCTGCTCCGCGTGCATTTGTTGCTGTTGCCGTTGCATTTGCATCTCGAAAGCGAGGCTGTTGTCTGTTGTCTGTTTGCCGGCGGCTACTCAGAATGTCAAGCAACGAATACTCCCTCTCTCTCTCTCTCTCTCTCTTCCCCTCCCCCCTTTTGACCATAGCCCCCGCACCGAAGCCAAGCTGCAGCTGCGCGATGCTTTAGCTGTGTGCACTGATGGATTGTGTCCCTGGCCCCATATGTGTATCTACTTAGGCAGTAGCAAAATCTTCTGATGTGCGCACGGGCACAGTGGTTAAGCAGCTATTTGAATCATTTAAAATAAAGATCTAAGAAAATTAGTTTGACATCGGTCAGACGAAAAACAAAATATGTATGTACATATGTAGTTATCGGTACTTGCAGGAAATTTGGGGGGATAGTTTTTGTGAAAAGTGTAAAAAACGTCTTAAATAAATATTCATAAAGATTCTGGGAAACTGAGATGATAACCGAACTTCGGCCACCTAATCTTTTACACCCATTTTCCACCACGAAGCAGTGGATTTTGCGAACGTGTGAAACACTTGTGAATCTTAAAAACGGAGATTGGGGCAGATCGATAGATAAACAACAAAAATATCATGCAACTGTTTCTTATACTTCCTAGCTTTCACAGTTTGAGCTATGCGTTGGTTATTAATACATTTTAAGACATTTAACTATATTATTTTATTGCCAAACATTAGAGATACATTTTTTTCTTAGTTTTTGAAGCTCTTAGTTAAAAATGCCCATATATTAGCACAATAGAGATTGACCCACTGTGCGAGGCCGAGTCGTTGGAGTTGACACCGATTCAATGACAACAAATGTGTGTAGTATGTAACTTGCAGATGCAGATACACACAGCTGCACACGTGTCTATGTGTATGTGTGTGTGTGTGCGAGCGTATCTTCTTTTGCGCTGTGCGCTGCCTTGTCGCCGATCTTTAATTGCAGAATTGTGTTGCCGACCCATAGATGAGGATGAATGTGCGTTGTGACTCGGCGGAGCGGCCATCTACCCATCTACCCATACGCCTCCGTGTCCGTTGCGATCTTGGTGATTAATTGACGCTGGTGTCGCGTGAGTTGCGCGGGTTTATTAAAAGGATTACAAGATGTGAATGTGCGACGTCCGATGGACCCGCAATTCCATAAACGCCAGCTAGTCTCTGACGGCGGGGAGGGTATGTGGGCAACTGCAGTCGTAATAAGATTAATTACGAACGCCTCTCCCAAGACCCAAGACACACACACAGGCACACACACACACACACACGCTGCGGAACAATGATGTGACATGACAATTACAAACTGAAGTCTTCCATTGTGTTTTCAAGTGTCTCATTAATTTAAAAGCTTTAAGATCTTTCCATAAACTTCAAATACTTTTCCGAACAATCCCAAGAGACCTTTGCTGTAATCCTTGCTTGGCATTTGCATATTTAGTTTTTGTATCCTGTTGACACGCGAGCCCACGGCGAAGGACCAGGGCCCGAGTAGCAGGATAAGTGTCATCAGGGGCGCAAATAATTGACATTTAACAGAGGGTCGGGCTCGGCAGCGTTCCGGCAATTAGTAAAAAGTGTCATTAAGGGTCGCTTAACCATATTTAAATGTCCCATACGTGTGTGTGTGTGTGTCTCTTCCATAGCTATTCCCGATATTATGATGCATATCTGTTGTATGGGATTGTTAAGCGTCTTGTTGCACAGCGTTTCCGTCCGATTTGATATTCCTTGTCAACGCGTACGAAATCCGCAAATGTTTCGTATAAATGTGCGATTTGCTTTACTTGCGATGGATAAATTTTTGCCAATGATGATGTCATCCCCAAGGCAACCGAGCAAATGCGCGCTGCTGCACAAAAGCATCCCATAAATCACGGCCCGATCGCGGAGTTTATGCTCATGCTCAAGTCTGACAGCTGGAGACCCGGCTGCGGCTGCGGCTGCACGCCAAGAGGCAGACAGCGAAGTGGAGCAGCTGCCAAAGATTAGTCAGTCTTAGTGACTGCCGGCACTGGCGCACTTTAATTCTCTCGGGGCAAGCTGCTCAACTGGTTTGCGCGCCTGCAAAGGGGATCAGCAGTGGTGGGGAGCTGCTCTGTGGAACGTGCACAAAGATCAAGGTGAAATTTAAGAAAGACGCTTAGAATTTGTTGTGCTAGCCAATATATAACTAATGTATTGCTTAAAAACGTATAAGACCATTCAAATTGAATTGTATCTCTATCAAAAACATCCGCAAGTGTGGACATTCGGTGGAAATGGTTAATTACCAATCTGATTAGCTTCAAAGTTCCAAAAATCTGCGGCGATCTGGCAACTTAGAAATTTATATATTTTAAGTTTTTTGTCTTTGACAAGTTTGGTTACACTGATTTGGAATATCACAAAAAACATATAAAACTTCTTTCAGCTCCAGCTCTATAGCCTTCAGCATCTAAGATATAAATAATATATACTTTTTTTTAAATAAAGCAACTATTATATTACAATTATTCTATTGACTTTTAAGCTCCATCTATTTAAACAAAGATCTTTCAGAAAATGCACTGGAATGATCCACTCGCCCAAAGTCCGAAATCTTCAAATTTAATTTTGTAACTATCTAGATAAATAAAATAAAATAAAATAAAAAAGAATCATCTACAAGCCCTTGAGCAAATTAGCATCATCTTACGCAATGCAAGTTTAACGGTTCCCAGCTTAGAGGTCAGTCACAGAACAAAACTCTATTCCATCAAAAAAGAAAAGAACACGACGCCACAATGAAACCGCAAAATTTATGAAATACTAAAAACGAAGAGGTCTTAACCCTCATGCTTTCTCAGACTCATTCGCATTCTCACATGGTAACCGCTCAGCTCAGCTCAGCTAAACGAACCGCAGCCGCGATTGTTCGTGTTTAAGACACAAGATCTTGATTTTCAGCAGTTGCTGGCGTTGCAATTTCCATGTTGAGCTCAGCCCAGAATTGGCAAAGGTTAAGAAAGCGAAGTGCAGCAAAACAGCAGCTAGCACCAACAAGAAACGCACAACAATAAAAAATAATAAAAATGAGCAACTTTCGAACTGGTAACAGGAAACGCAGCGTTAGTAATGGTCGTAACAGTGGCTCCAGCCTACCAATTCTCAGCAATTCGACGGAATTTCCTGTAAGTGTGCATGAAGAATAGTTGCCTATGTGTGAACCGAAAGAGATTTTCCCTAGCTTGAAGTTTTGCCTAAAACCTGTTCTCTATGGTCGCACGCGATAGACTGCGATCGCTAGATCCTCATTATAAACTGATAATGTTTACTTAGTAACACGTTAGCAGCTAATTTGCTTAAATGTAAAGCATCTGAACCATGTGCACTTAACCATTCCATGTACAAGATTAATATAGTTTGCGGGCTCCAATCGAAAGGCCAGCCCGAGCTTTATGATTGCTATGCGTGTGCTGTCATACATATAGACATACATACAAACATAGGTAGATACATGCCGCATGACTCACGGTCACGCTTAAGAAAGGTAAAAAGGCATAAGAGAAAAGACCCAAGTGACTAAGTGCACATTCATGGCTTTTAAAATGGGCCCCCGAAGAACCCAAAAACTGTTGGCTTAACTGTGAGCGTGACTGGATTCCGAATATTGTCTCGTATTGTTGTTGTTATTGTTGACTGTTGTGTGATCACTGACTCTTTGGCGTCAATAATTCGCGCGCCCAAGCGCTGAAAAGCTTTTTGTGACATCTTGAAATTTATACTTTAGCAAATCTGCGCGATTGGCTCGCTTTCTTCTCTGCGCAGCTGCCACTGCCGGCTAGGTGCCTCTGGAAGCGGACATATGCTTTAGGTATCACTTCTCAGTTGGCATTTATTCGTTTACATTCATTTGTAAGCTACACAATTGCCGGTTTCCCTTCGGTACATTAATAACTAAAAACACGAAAGAGCCTATAACCATGGTCAGTGATTGGCTCTTTACTTCTTTTCCGTGGTCCAGTTTTTGGGACGTTCGGCCATAATAGTGTAATCGTTCTTGGCAATATTCACGCCACCATATTGATGCGTCGGGGGGTCAGGCAGGAATTCCCAGCCTTGTTCAATGGACATCTTCTTGATGACACCGGCAATGCCTAGCAGTATAATAAAACGTTATGCTGCAATCGTTATATCGAGTCTAGATCGACTTACCCAGGAATAGACCAGCACACAGGCCTGCTACATGATTGTGCTTCCATGCGCCAAAGACGCCGCCAGCAGCAAAGCCTCCAATCAGGTAGTTAATTCTGCAAGTGATGGCATATGTGTAAATTGGGATTGGAAAGCTCAACTAGTTAACACTCACTTATCATCCTTGCCGCGGGCGTTTGTGGCAGCAAGTGTAGTTAGCGTAAATGCCGTAGCCATGCCCATCAGCGGGCCCGTGTTGTAGGCAAACCTTCCGAGAGTGGGTATGTAGCCCTGTGGCTTGGTGAGGGTTAACACGTCGAATGCGGACCACGCCATACCGGCGGCGAAGGCATATTTGTTTGTGGCCACAATCTTTCCGAAGGCATCTTCGCCATCAGGATGGTCGTAGTATTTGGAGCGTAAGATCGACATATTTGCCTAGATGCCATAAAAAAACATATGTATGCATGTAAATAATAATCAGAAAAATATTCAAACTAAACTGTCTACCGCTCATTGGCCAAGTGGTTTTACAGTGCGCTTTGGGTATTGCAGAAATTTCTTAACATTTCCTTGGTCCATTGTCATTTGATTAGACAATTAATTCAACGATAAATGCTTTAATCTATCAATTGATTTACTAACCTGCCGAATTTACGTAATTATTCCCAAACGCAAAATAGTTTGACAAAACAGCTGTTGACCAGTGTGTACCAGCCATATAAAAATACAACCCTTAAAATACTAAAAAAAAATACTAGCAACTGCCATTTTGAGTTTAACATGCTGTAACGTAAAAAGTAGCGGATTTTCCTAACATTTTACAAATTAATAAGCTGTGATGTCGATTTTGAAAATACCGTTAGCAAACTGGAAAAGCTAGAGGTATAGCTTGTATATTTGTTCACCTAAGTTGATTAGAATATAAATCCAGGTATTCTCAAATCATGATTAAAATTTATTTTTTTTTTACACGTATTCATTTTATTCTAAATTCACAAACACTGTGGCACTAACATTAATTAATGTTTGATCATGAGGTGCAATCGAACATTATTGTATGGGTTCTATGGAGGATGTGGTTTATTTGAAAAATTATCGTTTAAAATTAAAAATGATTCTTTTGATTTCAAATGTGAATACGTTGAGTGCTTAAATCGATGATGGTAGACTAGTTTTTTGCCTTGTAAGTAATAATATACACGTTAAATCTTGCACTTTTAATAAGGAGGCATGGATATCCATTTAATGAATTTTTTGGCATACATTTAGAAGTTTAGTTGACCGAACAGGTGCAGATACAAAGCAAAAACTATATGATTTCGAGAACAAAATCGATAAATCACGCAATACATATACATATAAATACATACATATATGGGCATAATTATGTACAAATCAAATGACAAATTACGAACAGGATCTACGTTTGTTTAATCAGTCATAACATTCGTGGCGAATCTGGTAAAATTCACTCATATCTTCCAATCATGTGATGCCTGTTTTCAAACTTAAAACTTGAAAATAGCAAGTTAGGCAAAGCAATGCGTTAGGGTTCGATGTTTGCATTACAATTGCCGTAACGTTATGCGACAAACATATATATGAATATATAGTTTGCATTGTATAAAAGTAGTAGACATTTTAGTGTTCGTCGTGTCCAATTATTTCAATGTCATCAGCCAAGGGACTCTCAATTTCCTGTTTGTTTTCGCTACCATTTTGTTGATTTGCATCCAAATTAATTAATGATAACGTCATCTTGCTGCTGAGTATGACCTGCGATAAGAAGACAAATTCGTTGTAATCTTTGTGATTAAAGAAATTTGTTCTATTTACTGCCGGTTCCTCAGATGACCCATTCAGCTCAGAATCGTAGACCTCTTCACGTTTCGTTTGCGAATCGGCCACCAAAATCTGTGAGTCGTGTGCCAATGCGCCCTCCAAGTAAATGGACTGCGGCTCGGGTAGATTTTCTTCCAATTTGGACTGAAATGACAAGACACCAATTGTAAGTCATACGGAGGAAACTATTTTCATAAGCACTAGATGTTTCAAAGTGTTTCGCTGCTTGGAAATTTCTTTGACTGTGGCGGACTCGCAAGATCGTAATAAGGTGCAACAGGGGCACTTACATGTTCACTATTTGCGCGGAAGACAGGCGTTGGAGGGCGTCGAGTCCATCTTTGACCGCCCTCGCAACTGGCTGTTACCTCCATGCCAAGAACCTGCACCCCATCAATGTATGTATATGTATACAATTATATACACATATTATGCCAGTATATACAAAAACAATATGATAGTATAACTGTATAAATCAGAGTTGCAATTAAAATTTAATTTTACCGTCATTTCACGCTCTGCGCTGATGTCGCGTCGCTTCCTCTGCTGCTGTTGTTGTTTAGTGTTAGTCGCCTCTTTTATACCCTGTGTTTTATTCTGCTCCTGATCGTTGGATGTATGCCCAATGGAAATGTTCTGGTTTTCTACATTTGTCAAATTCGTTTTTTCGTTGTCGTCGTGATGCTGTTTGAAAATTATTTTCAGATCGTTAATTTTGGCATAAAATTGAGATTTTTAAAGTCAACAAAAGAACTGAGCATTTTTCAAGTTGGTTGGCTCAACAAAAGAAAAAAATAGACGAAAATAATTGAAATTAATATTTAATATACTAAATTAATTAGAATGAAACAATATTTACTTTTAATATTTACTTAATTGTTGTTAAGAAACGCAACGAAAAAAGTGCATTAATTGGGGTTCTCAGTTACTTGGCTGGTTAATAAACAAAACACAAGAGTTAACAAACTTTCAACGATTGCTGCGGGCCCGTCGTCGACGCTAACCTTATTCAAATCAGTTTCAGTTTCAGTTTCGCTCCTCGCCCCGTGCACGTCTCGACCGTTCAATTGCTCGTCGGCAGCGTCTATAAGACCTTGTATAGCCGTTACAACTACTCGATTTCATTTATACATATATATTTTTTTCGACAATATACAAGATGGGAGAGACATACATATTTGTACATGTGTAACATGGAAACGAAGAAACGACAGAATGTAAGAAGATTTAATAAACATTTTGCATTGGCAATTGGCTTTGCTTTTGACTAAGGCTCAACTTTTCGATGTAAGTTCGGATGAATTGTGAATTGGCATGAGTATTGGCAAAAGGTAAACTATGAATCGAAAAGTATCTAAGCACATACATAAATATAATTTTTGCCCATACATATGTATGTATGGTTAATTTCCAGTCTCTTTGTTTTGGTTTCTAAAATATGTCCCCATCATAAGTATTGATATAGTAATAGAGAGCTACAGACACAATTACGTATAAACACACATACTTAGTAGTATTTAGTATTTGTGGATAGTTAGTTAGTATGGCTACAGTTTCGCATGCCGATCGCAGACGAGCACAGTTAGAAAGAAAGACGGCAAATAGTTTAGTAAGAGTGCAACAAAGAGTGACAGATACACAGAGAGAAAGGGGGAGAGAGTTCAATCCATATCGAGGCCCACACATGCAACAGGCGAAGCGTGAGCATAACAAGGAGAGAAACAGAGAGAAGGTCATAGATAAATGGGATACTGAGCGGGCCACAGAAGCGATAATTATAAAGCCGCGCTCCCGCATGCAACTCAGGAGCTGACGGACTTGTACAACACTGGTTTACGAGTCGGTGGCCGGTAATGCGTTTACACAAACAGAATTTTAAACTTTTCGAGGACTAGGGTATAGTACATGTACGGGTATAGATAAAACTCGTTAAATTCTAGAAATCAAAAGTAGAAACGAACTTATGACTTGTACTTAGTTTGGTCTATTTCTGTGATTTGGTATTATAGTATATGCGGTAAATAAATGTTGGTTGCATTAGAAATTTGGCTGCCGCTTGAGAAACTTCATAGCAATCATCTTGAAAATGAGAATACAAAAATATAGCATATTAATAAATGAGATCAAACGCCGATGAAAACTGCACGCGTCAACTAAAAATGTATACATACAGATGTACAAGTGTACATTAAATTTGTGCGAAAATCTAAATGGTTTCATATATGGTTTAAATGGATAAGTGTGTCATGGACAATGGCGCTACCATTTCCACGTGATGACGTGGATGACAGCAGCGCACACTTGTGCATGGATACGGCTAGCTACGTTTGAATGGATGCTAACCTTTGCCTCATACTGATCGGTGTTCATTTCGGCAATTAGTTTTGCCATCTCTCGCTCCGTGTCCTCTAGTTTCTTGCGCAACTTTTCAATTTCCATCAACTGCTCCGTTTCCTTATTGAACAGCGACTTCTCCACCTCGGCCAGCGTTTTAGGGGCGTGGCACTGTTGCTGGTGCGCCTTCAGCGTGCTGGACAAATTGGTGGCCATTTCCGTGGCCGACAAGGTGGCTTTGTAGAGCTCCTTGTCGTTGCGCCTGCCGTTCGCTGCGCTCGTCGCAGTTCCTAAAAAGTGTTCGTAGGATTTGCTTTAACTAACAGTTATGTTGAGGCAAGGACAACGAAACAGCTAGCATAGTCATTTATATACAGCAACATAAACATAATAGTAACAGTAAACGATAATAAGGTGAGAGAACGGAACTGTGTGAAATCGTATTCTATCACTAGGATACTATGTATGACGAAAATTCTCTAACTACTCCAATGTGGTTTTGGTTTGGCTTGGTTATGGCTTGTGAATTAGTAGACACTTAAATACATACACACAAACAAGTACAACATTCATATAAAATCTATTAATTAAACAGAGCACATCAAAGGCTTGCACCCTCGATGCACTTGGGGTTAGCTACACCAAATGAGGAGGACATATTTTAAAACTGAACCAGAGCGATCGGAGATCTCGCATCTTCGCACACAACATCGACTATTCATAGCGTACAAGGACTCAAAGTCAACACTTTTCAAAAACAAAACGTGTTCTGGCTTACTTGTCTGATGCTCGCGCCAACCTTTTCGCAAATGGCAATGCAGAAAATTCAAAAAACAGATGAACGATTTGGTTAGTACTTGATTATGAGTTAAGTACTTGTGCTGGTGTTTGTGTATCTGTGTGTGTGTGTGCGTGTTTATTGTATATAAGGATGCAGTATGTGCAACTACAAGAAGTCGTTATAGTAGAACTAGAAGTCTCTATCATCATCTATATATATGTATATATTTTAACATGGAGCTTAACTCACCCAGTTTGGTGCCGCCCAAATCCTCCACCTGGCTGTGATTCTGTTGGCCAAAAACTTCTTGGCGGAAGCCTGGATCCGCTGGAACGGGTCCATACGGAGCATTTGGCACTTGCTTCTTAAATACAATCTATAAAATGTAAGTAGTTTTAACAATGATTCACGCAATTAATAACTCCAAGTTTCGTCCACCTTCATTATCGTATAGCCGAAGAACACCACGATCCCAATGGTATAGAGCGGCATCAGGAAGCCCATGCTGCTGCCGGCTCGCTGCTGAGGCTGATGAAAGGCACCCGCTCCCATTGGCGGTCGCATGCCAGGTATGGGTCCAGGCTAAGGATAAAAGTATAATAAAAATCAAATTTTAAGTTCTAAACAAGAATCAACTGAATAACGAGAATACGTCTTCTAATCCTAGGCTTCACTGTTAATCTCAAGAAATCTATGTAACTTAATTGAGCATTAGTTGGAGAGGGGATATCTGATATCGTCTGTTGGACCTGCTATAGGAAGTTCTTGTGTCCGCATACACTTCCATATATCTTTTATAGTTTCCTTAACTATATTTCGTCATAGGAAATACCCCAAAAATCAAAGCACCAACTACATATAGAATGACCTCGTGATTGAGGCAACCAAATAACGAGGCTGCGGCTCTTAATCCCAGTCTAGTCTAAGGATGGAATATTGTCTTATAGCAATATGCTCTACTATAAATATTAGCTAATTACCTATTGGACGGGTATTATTTGATATCGGCTTTAGAGCCTGCTATAAAGAGTTCCTCTGCATATGTTAGAGGTCGGACCCGCACACACTTCCATATTACGTTTGTAGTTTCCTAGCACAACAAATGGATGCGCGGGCAGGTGGCGCATTGGATTTGGCACAAGTTCAATATGAACAATATTTTATTTTCTTTTTGTTTGCTCATCCCACTCTTCCTTTACGGTTGCTTTTGTATATATTTTCTTTCGGCTGTCTTTTGCCTTCAATTTGCGTGCAGTGTCATAAAAACAAAACCCAAATCCAAATAAAATAAACGCATCTATTTATAGGACTGGCCCGATGTCTCATCCCCAGCGTCCCCAACGAAGCCCATGCGAATGAGACGACGCGTCACGTCGTCGTCAATGGAAGATGAGCTGCAAATCGAAGTCGGAACTCACCCGGCCGTCAACGATGCGGGGCGGTGGGTTGCTCGGCGAACTCTTGCGCTCGACTATCGGAACGGTGGGCGTGGCTGGTATGGCGCGGCCCCGCTCACGCATCGCCTGATATATGGACTCCGGATGCAGGTGGGCTGGCCGTTCCTGACGCAGACCTATGCGAAATAAACACATGGCAAACAATTAAACGTGTACAGAAGATTCGGCAAACAATCAATAAGTTCGTGGAACGGTTGGTGACGGGATTAAATTGGTGAGTATTTGTCAGATAGATGCAGAGAAAAGCCGTTAGATTGGTTAGATACTCAAGACAATCGTGCCGTTAGTCGAGCTGAACGTTAGTTAACGAGGGGGCGGAAAAACGCTTCACGGATTGCACCTACTTATTTCGCCCGTGTACAAGTTGATCTGTTTGCGATACAAATGAGGGCCGAACGGTTCGAGGCCCGGCTTTGAGGCGTTCATGAACTGCTCCCTGTCGAGCACGACATCGCAACAACCTGGTCAGGGCAAGACAACACCAAAACACACACACGCACACGTACAATATTGAACAATATTGAATAAATAAAGAAATGAATAAATTAAAATAATAGTTAGATAACGTGAAGATCAACACTCACCGCCAGGCGCGCCACGCTGCGGCTGATCCTTAAAGCTTGGCTTGGGCGGCGCTCCGCCAAACATCATGGGATGGAATACTTTTGGCCATAATATGGCAATGCAGCCCACCACGGTCACAATCGCAATGATGCCCATCTTCTTGGGCGACATGCTCTCCTCCGTGGCTGAGCGATGCTTCGCCCCCGGCTGCTGCGACGATGTTGTGGACATGTTGACGTGATCGCAGGCGTTCCTTTTAAAGCTCAAATCTTAAGGCAACTCTCCGTTTCGGCTCGTGCTCCAGTTGAGAATTCTTTGGTGTTTTATACCTGATGCTCTTATTGTTGTTGTGTTCGGCGTTCGAATATTTGAGGTTAACTTTGGCGTTGGCTCATTTTTGTTACGTTTGTTAATGCAGTTTTCCTTTTTATTGCTGCCTTGTTATTGCATTATCTGAAAAATACGCACATACAATTTTCAATCTCTATAAATCCGCTTCGCATATAGATTATATGTAGTTGGGAACAAAGGTTCGCATTGGAGCGGAGCACACGTCCCTTCGCCTGGCCACAACAATTACAGAGTATTTCGGTTTTGATGTTTTTGGCCACAAAAAATTTTATTACATAAATAGCAGTCCCGATTATTTTATTTTTAGCGCTCACACTTTTCAGTCTTTTCAGTCTTTTTAGTCTTTTTGGCTGTCTAATAATTCTTGCCGTGAACCATAAATATTGCATTCAAATCTGAGCACAGTTTCGCGATTAACGATCGCACATTTAAACAAATACACAAAACAGAATCAAATCAACAATATAATAGCAACAATAACAACAAGAGTAATAATTTAAATTTATTGATACAAGAGAACGACGACGACGAATGCTTACGCAAAGCTCCAATGTTGTTTCCGAACTGGCCAAGCAAATTTTTGAAACTATTAGCGAATTTTTAAAAACAGCTCAGCGACGACGACGACGTCGACGACGACGCGTCGCTCGCTGCTCGCGTCGCAGCGCGTCGCGTCGCGGGCGCTCATCAGGCCCAGTCCGTCGGCCATAATTTGGGCGTTTGTCTGTTATTTGTGCCGCTGAAACTAAAATATAATGAATACGACAAAATAATTTGCAACATGCCCGCCCTGCACTCGCCGCGCACTTTGACAGTCCCGCACCCCGCACCCCGACCCCGTACCCCGACAAGCGCACGCGCTGATCAAGCCGCATAACGGAATTTTCATAGCACTGCACAGTTAAATATGTATGTATGTGCATATATGTATGCATATATTTACATTCGTTTTTCCTTTGCTTTGTTTGTTTTCATATTTACTATCATTTCCACGGCACGCTCTTTTGACTCTAAACATGCATATATATATGTATATATATTGTACTAATGTTTTTTGCCGGGACCAGACAGCGTCTCTCTAACAATTTTCATTTCGCTTTCGAGCTCATTGACTAGCGAAAGTGTTGCATGTACACACATGCATACATACATACATTTAGTTGTTGCTCTTTTGCAATTGTTTTACTTTAATTAACAAGTCGCATGGCACAGCTAAGTATCTCCTGCAAACTTGTGCCTACGTTATTTTTTTTTTAAGTATGGTCAAGATCTGACATTCGCTGTCCATGTCCAGTGCTCCTCACTTTGGTTATTTTTAGAGTCACGGGCATTGTAAGAAGTCAATGTCGCACAGTTCACAAATGTTTTCATAATTTATTTATAAATAAATATACCAATTTGTAACGCTCGACCTGTTACAGTTTTGACGTAATTATATTGAATTTTATTCTTTTTTTTGTTGCAATTTCCGCTGAACACATAAACTAATCCACATTAAAATTTACCTTAATTTAAATTAAGTATTCAAAAACTCTTAAATGCTAAATTCAAACTACGCGTTTGTCGTTATGAAGTGTGGTCGGAAAATCAATATACGTCTGGCCAACCTATTGGCCCACCGCCACAATTTATCGACAGTAAAATCAGCAGTGCTGTAAAACGTGTAGACAAATCAACATATTATAATCAACAGCGAGGCGCCAATTATTTCCATTTCTATCCGCTCTTTAACATATCGCGATTGCTTTCAGCCTTGTAATATTAATAAGTAATACTAAGAAACAACAAAAAAGTTTATCATTATTCTGCAAAATCAACAAAAATCTTAATATTCATTTTAATAACACGTGTAGAAACGCTTAGCTCTTTCTAAATACCATGGAGAAAAAAAAAATTATTTTCTTATTAGATCGAACAGAGTTGGAAAATTCGTATGTTGCGGCAAAGCAGGTTGTTTAAAGTGCTTTTGTTATACAGCAAAGTTCTGCTGGGTATTCGTGCCTTGAGCAAAAACGCAACCCTGGCATCTATACTCTCCCGGCTTAAATGTCAACGCGTGCAATGGTTTATTATGTAGCAAAATAATGATTAAATTAAACAGGCATTAATCGTAATAAGCACCAGAATCATTTACTTAAATCAACAGCACAGGGTAAGTTGATTTTCTGATGTGATACCTGTATACTATACATACATATTTTGCGTTTGTGTCGTGCTTCATATTATGAACAGCTGTTCCGTGCACCAGAGTTGCCAGTCTGCGATACGGAATATAAAGTGCTCGCATGAGCTGCAGGGCAACTCTGGTAGTGATGGTGCTCTTCTTTGTGTTATTATTGTAGACAAAGCCAAAATAAAATTGAGATTTGCCAAATAAATATATATTGGTACACAGAACGTGGTGTGAAAAACGGATTGGCGTCCCAGTAAATAGCGTATAAAACGTTCGCAAATTGTATTTGGCTAAAAACCTAATGCGCGCTGTTGATTGGCGTCGCTCCAAATTAACCAAATTTATTGCTGAGCCACAGACGGAGTTCGACATAATGGACGACGAGGCATGCTTGACCGTTGAGAAAGAGCTCGATCGCGTTGTGAGCAAGTTGGAGCAACTGCACGAGATCGCTTCGGTAGAAATTGGAGACGTTGCGTCGCTTATGTCGGAGCTGGTCAATGTTTTGGGCAATGCGGAGCAGATGCTGGTTACCACGCTCAATACTGGTACGCAAATGAATGCGCCTGGCACGAGCAGCTCAGACGATCCCATGGGTGATGGCGTGAACATGCAGGTGGAGACGGAGCCAACAGCCCCACAACGTCTCACCGATAGCCAAATGGAAATAATCAGAGAAGCGATCTTAAAGTGCAATGATCGCGTACAGAAGCTGTCGACGGAACATCGTGACTCGCATGGTTCCGTTTCGAAGATTGGGAAGGCCATCGATCGCAACTTTAGCTCTGACTTCAGCTCAACAATGCGCGTGGACGCGCTGCAGGACGAGGACAACCTAATGCTACTAAACAAGGCCATCGCAAAACATTACTGCCGTCAGGGCATGGACGAGGTTGCCCGCACGCTAATCAAGGAATGTAAAATGAGTGAGAACGATGCCCAAGATGTGTTCGATTCGGAGCGCGAGTTCGCCGAAATCTACAGTATCTGGATACAGATACAGAAGCGCGAGCTGTCCGAAGCCCTCAAGTGGGCCATACGCCACTCGAGCCAGCTGATGGAGCGACATTCGCTCATCGAGTTCCGGCTGCATCGCATGCGATTCATGCAGCTGGTTTCGTATGGCCTGGAGTCACAGCACGAAGCCATCGTGTACGCCAGGACCAACTTTCAAAAGTTTGCCGTGCGTTACGAGCATGAGATTGCCAACTTGATGGCCAGCTTTATATATCTGCCCGGTGGCCTTGAGAAAACGCCCTACAAGATCTTTCTCGCCCAGGAAATGTGGACCGAGCTATCGTTCACATTCCTCAAGGACGCTTGCCAGCTGTTGGGCATCAGCAAAAACTCGGCCCTCTCGGTGGTCGTAAACGCAGGCTGCACCGCGCTGCCTGCGCTGCTAAACATCAAGCAGGTAATGCAGTCGCGCCAGGTGCTGGGCATGTGGAATGGCTGCGACGAGCTGCCCATTGAGATCGATTTGCAGCCAGAGTTTCGGTTTCACTCTATCTTCGCCTGCCCGATTCTCCGGCAGCAAACCACTGAGGACAATCCACCGAAGAAGCTGACTTGCGGACATGTCATCTCGAACGACGCCTTGCACAAGCTGAGCAATGGGCACATCCTGAAGTGTCCCTACTGTCCCGTCGAACAGAATGCCGAGGAGGCCGTTCGTATTTACTTTTAAATGTAGCCCCTAATAGCAATTAATCATAATATCACATTAAATATGTAATAAAATGTGAGCCTGCCTGTTGGCGCGCTCAAAGCAGTTCGAGCGTGGATCTGGCGGAGCAAGACGACGAAATAATTGGCTGACCGGCGGGGATTAAAGTGTTTACCATATTCATGTTGAATTTCGGCAGCTTTTCCTTAAATGTTATTTGCAATTGAGCGCTCTCATCTAGATTGTTCTTTAGATAAATTTGCTAGGCGGCATCGAACTACTTGAGCCGCGAACTTGTACGAGTAAAAGTCCTAACGAGCCCATTAAAACGAAAAATCCCATTAGTTCTTAATTACATGCATAATAAATGAACATTTATCTCTAATACTTGTCTTTCAATATTTTCCGTTTGCACATCGCTTGATTTCTACTCCAATTTCTGTCACTAGGTGCAGCCAAGAAAATGATTATATTGCGTCGCAAATTTGAGCTATAGCAAAAAAAATAAAAAGTATCTTTTTGTTGTTTTTCACCACTGTGCTCAGACGATAATTCGTGAGTATCGTCCACTGTGCACTCGGCCGCTTCTGTCGAACCGGTTTCGGGTATTGTCGTGCCAGAGTCTCGAATTTTCATCGTGTCTGACTTTTTGCCTGCAGTCAATTTTAGAGTTCGGTCGCAGACAGCTGATCTGAGGAAACGGTTAACATTACAATACAATATTAAAGTGGTCCGCTGCTCTGTCTCTTTGCTGTTTAGTGGCAACGAACCCGAATTCGGCTCGCAGATCTGTCATTTAAGCTAATTCAAGTATCCGATTTGTGAAATATTGCGGCTAATAAAATGAAAAACGTTTTGGATGTCATGTCATTGCAGCAGCACGTGGAGACAAGCAAAGCACAGAACATGAAGCCCATTGATTATCGGTGAGTCAGTTGTGCATTTCGCGCTCCAATTTCAGACACACAACTCCATCCGTCCTGTAAATATTCCAGCAAATCCACCAAACCCGGTCTCGTTCCGCTTTACATCTTCGAGTGTGCTGCCAAGCTAAAGATGAAGCCGCTGACAGCCGCATGCGCCGCCATTGTCTACCATCGCTTCTTCAAGGAGGTCAAGCCCAGCGACTACGATGAGTTCGTGAGTATCAGGTTGCCCCTTTATGGCGCACATACTCAAAATGTTTATTTACAGCTGATAGCCGCCTCCTCGCTTTACTTGGCTGGGAAAATCAAAGACGACGACACGGTTAAAATTCGCGACGTCATCAACGTGGCGTACAGCACACTAAACCGCGGCAGTGCTCCATTGGATCTGAACGATGAGTACTGGGCCATGCGCGACGCTATTGTCCAGGCCGAGCTGTTGATAACACGTACCTTGAGCTTTGACCTGAACATTGAACTTGCGCACAAGGTAACACTTGAAATTCTTTGGAGCGCCAGTTAATCCACGCACTTTCTCTTTTTCCGCTTGCGCAGTATTTGCTTTACTACATGAAGACACTGCAGGATTGGGTGGGATCGGATGTGTGGAACTCTGTACCGATTGCCAAGACGGCCGCCTCGTACCTACAGGACTTTCACCACAGTCCAAATATACTGAAGTACAAGCCTACGCACGTTGCCATTGGATGCCTGTCTCTGGCACTGCAAACGTATGGCGTGCAGGTGCCACTGACCGACGAATCAGACGAGGCTTCGATGTGGTATAAGCCATTGGTCAAAGACTTTACCAGGGAGAATCAATGGGAAATCATCGAGGATGTCATTGAAGTCTACAAGCACGAGGCGTCCCTTAAGGCCACCTAAACCAACCACGACCGCAAACCATCGTTGTTATCAACAATTGGCCATTTTTGACCTACTCGCCATTCCTGCATGATTTTATTTATTCTCAGTCCAAACCAAAAATCATTTGTTCCAGACCTTTGGCTGCTCACTGAATTACTGAATATATAAACTAATCACAAGAAAATTCTGAAAGCATTAATGGCGATGTTTGTGCTTGTGCTTTTCCGACCGGTGGCGTCCTGGAGACACGCTGGTGCGTCGATTCGAACGTGAGCTGTAGGATGACGTTGTTGGCGATGGGGATTTGCGAGAAGTGCGACCGGAGCGCTTGGGCGAGTCCGACTGACTTCGTGACCGATTTCGCTTGGTAGACTTGCCACTGCGACTGCTCTCGCCTCCGCTAAACGGCGAATGGGATCTCTTACGACTGGCGCGTAAGCTGGGGCTGGAGCGGGAGCTGCTGCTGTAGTGAGCGCTAAGTGCATGTCTGGTGTCAGGACTCTCGCTGCGCTGTGAACTTCTCGATTTCGAGTGCATGTAGCTCAACGGTGAGTCTACAGAATCCGATGGGGAATTCTGTGGGTAAGCAAGTTCGAGTTAACTAAAGTTTTAGTTCAGAATGCTTGCACGATGACTTACCCGCTTGAGCAAACGTTTACGATAGTATGCAACCTGTTCGGAAAGTGTCCAGCCCGGTTCCAGGCGTCTCTTTCCGGACTCCAGTTCATCTTGATACTGCACGACTTTAACTTCAATTTCACGCAGTTTTTGGCGACTCTCGTCGCTGAACTTTTGGGAGCTGTCCCCATCGCTATCTTCATCCGAACTATAGAACTTTGGTGGATCTGGGGGATCCAACGTGTCCCACTTGCTTGTGGTTATGGCTTGGGCCTCAACTTGTTGTGGGTCAACCGTTTCCCATTTAGATGGAATAAAGCCGGGCATTTTAGCCTGCGACTTGGAATCTGTTGATCGTTGCACTTGCTCCATCGGAACACCATCCAAATCCTCATCCACTGAAAGTATTAATTACATATACAAGCCAATAATAACATATTTTTTTTATACAAAGGCTTACAGGGTACGCCATCGATTTCGTCAAAATATTGTTCCCGCTTGGGTGTATCTCGTTGTTGCATAGCCACCGTTGACTCTGGTAGGACAAGCTTCAGAGCGCTCTTTAGCAGTGCAGCACCGTCAAGTGGCACACCATCCAAATCCTCGTCGTCTTTTTCCTCCCCAGAAAGTGGCGCACCGTCTATGTCCTCATCTAGAGCTTCCTCCGAGCGCGACTCATCTGCTTGCACTGGTGAGGTAGACTGCAATGCAAACTGTTTTGCCCGCTGTGAATATTATCTTGCCAGCATATACAACACTATACATACCTGTCGACCCAGGAATATAGCGTGCAATTGCGATAAGAAATCCTTTGGGTAAATTGTCCACTCCTCCCATGTGCGTATTACGTTACACACTCTAGTCTTGAAGCCCTCAGCTTTCAGTCGGCTCTCAATAGCCAAATAATAAGTGTGAAGGCTCTCAAATATGTCCATCAATTGCTTTTCCACGCTGTAAGCAAGCCAATCAGTGAAGGCTACAGATGAATTCACATAAACTTACGATTTACGAAAAAAAGATGCGTTTGACACCTTCACAGTGCAGTTGTGCAATATATCGGACACAAGATAAAGTCGAGCAATCTTCTTTGAAGCCAGTGTCTTTGGATTTGCCAACGACTCGGCGATGCACTCGCATATCTCATCGGCGGCATCAGCATGCTCAATGCAAAATATCATTGCGTCTCCGATGCGTGCGCGTTCTGGTGTCAAAGCCCGTATCAGGTCTTCCAGTCGATCACGTTGTCTGCCATTCAAGATACGATTTATAAATAAACAAGTTTGTAGATATAAACAAAGTGATTTACGCATTCGATAAGGCGCCTTTATGCACCACAGGTGCATCAGGGTCGACGACCAACTCATCCGGCATGCCTTGAGTGTAGAAATTAGCCACAGGAGGTTTCCAGACAGGCCCGTCCTTAAACATACGGAACTGTTGCTCCCGCCACTCGCTCGGTGTGTCGCCCTGCAACAGCGAGAAGAGCTTCCAGCGGTAATATATGTGCGCTGGACTTTCGTTGTCGAAGAGAAACGAAAAAATAGGATTTTCCATTTCGCGACTCATGATCAGCGCTTCAAACATAGGACCCTCTCGTATTACGAACTCGATCATGCGATGTATGATATTCAGTACAGATCTAAAATGCAGACAATACAGACATACATATGTGAACCGATCGAATTAAATGCATTCCAAGAAACCATACTTCTCCGTTGGTATAAAGACTTTTACAATGGATTTGCTCAGAACCTGCAAATAAATTAAACACTTTTAATATGCTTAATGCTCTTGTAGATAAGATGGGGGACTCACCCTTTCCATATTCTCCTTGTCCTCAATAGAATCGTAATCCTTGTAGTTCTTCTTGGGCAGTGTATTTGCCTCGCTAGGCGGCGGCTGGGCATTAAAAGGCAGACCCGAGGGAGGTGGCGGCAATGTCAGTTCTAACAGGGCTTGCGGTGCGAAAATTGGTGTATTCATAATGGGAACCGTCTTACCCCAGCCCAAACGCATTTCATAGCCCATTATATAGCGTCCGTTTAGAGTGCGTAGCGCCCGCTCAGCGTCCTTGCGGCTCATGTATGCTACAAAGCCACAATTCCGACCACGTTGCTTTTCTTCCTCAGAACGTGGCCACATGATCTTGATGCTGGCTAGAGGACCATAGCGACCAAAGATTTCCATTAACTGCTGCTCTGAAATCTTGGGATTTAAATTGCCCAAATACAGGTTCGTTGTGTTCGGATCGCCAGTGTCAAATGAACCCCCAGCATCTCGAGCGTTGCTCGCCTGCTGTGAAGTGCTCGGAGCTTGTGGCTCTGGCTTTTGTTGCTGCGAAACTGGAGCAGTTGCTACTGCCATATGCTTGTACTTGTGTCGCTCTTCACGTTCTTCTTGTATTCTATAAATATATTAAGCACACGTTACACAGGTGGTAATTTAATGAAATTGTCACTGTCTTACTGTCTCAATTCCTCCTTGAACAGCTCCAAGTTGCTCTTCTTTTTCTCCTGATTCTTCTTTTTCAGCGGTGTTGGATCTTTCTTAAGATCGGAGGCCAACAGTTTAGCGTAGTCCTCCGCCTTCTCGGAAGCACTCTTGTCAAGCTTGGAGCCCGGCTTGTACAATTTGCCCTTTTCGCTTTTGTCCTCTCGCCGGGAGCCCGCATCGTATGTGCCAGCCTTCACCCACACTTTCGAAGAGGCTGTGGGCGTTTCTTGAAACGTCTCAACGAACTCTTTAAACGCCTGAACATAATCAATGCAAAGTCATTACAACACAAATCAAATATATAATGCGTTATTAAACTCACGTGTGCTGCAGCGGCCTCATCCTCCTTCTTCTTCTGCTCCTCTAATTCTTTTTTGGACTAAAACAATTGTTGTTGTTTATTTTAAGACATAATATTTATGTTCTAAGAACTCACCAATTGCCGCTTGGAAAATGTGCCGACCGTAAAGGCCTCCAGCTTTTTTTCGCTAATGCGCTAAATAGAGAAACGTATAATGCTCGCTCGCAAATTGTTGTATGTATTTGTTTTACCTTCATGCTGTTATGCTGTGTGTTTTTAAATTTTTAACATTTATGTTCTTTTTTTAGAAATACAATTTTCTTCTCGGTAGTTTTATCGATATCGATATTTATGACATCTATCGATAACGTTGATGTTCATTCATGCACATCATGCTTAAAACGGCATTCAGTACGTTGCATGAAACGACGTTTGATGTATTTCAAATCTTTTTTTTAATAGAGAGTATCCACAACCTAATGGGCTTTCTAATCTAAATGTTAGGAAATCAACACGTTTTTTCAACAATTAGGACAATGTGCTTTAATTTCAATAAATTTTTAAAAACCAATGAGCCCCACCAACAAGAACTCAAGAATTAGTATACCAACTCAGCTAATTTGCTAATAAAATATAATATAATAATACATGCGCTATATATTTACAATAAATAAAGTTTCTGTATATTAATAATTAATTTAATTTAATTACCATTATAGCAACAAACGAATAGCTAAGAATATCGATATCGCCGTTATCACACATTTTATAACAATATCGTTAATTTGATGTGAAATATCGATATATTGATATGAAGTCAACATCCCTAATCACAATTAAGTTAATAATTTTTGTACAACAAAATAGACTGTGGTTACCAACTGCCAGTCCACGCAGACAGATCTCATTCGCTGGGCAAGGCGTTAAGAGCCTTTAAAAAAGCTGTTAAAATGGAACCACAAATTTGTCGGCTATGCTTGCGTGGTTGTGGCTCCCAGATGTGTCTTCAAATCTTTAGCAGCGATGCAGGTGCAGAAGGTAACGTGCCAAATGTTGCGGAAGTTCTGCGCCAGCATTTTTGGTTTGAGGTGAGCCAAGCGATAAACGCACACCATGACATTTGTACATAGACTCGGTCATTCTTCCTGCAGGTATTACCGAACGATGCAATATCGAAAGTCGTGTGCAATGTGTGCTGGACGCAGGTCTCTGAGTTTCATCAGTTCTACGTGTCCATACAAGAGGCTCAGGTTATATACGCCAATGCACCGAAATTCAAACAGGATCCTGATCCGGATATGATGAGCTCGTCGTGGCCAGAGGAGGTCATGATGCCGGCCGAAGAGCTCACAGTGGATGGCGGCACAAATAACGATTATACCAGCACACAACTTAGCGTAAATCCTTTAGATGAATTAGACTTGGAAATGTCAACATATGCCAATGTTAATCCCGAAAGCAAGCTAGACATAAAACTAGAGAGACTCACGCCAGACGAATTCGTCAACCAATTGGACGATGTTGATATTATCGTTACACGCAGCGGGCGCAAGCGGAAACGTGACACCGAAACGAGTGATAAGTTGAGGACAGTCAAAGTAAAAAAGGTAACACAGGCCAAGGGTCATGAGAAGCGGAAATCCACGACAAAAAGGACATTCAGGAAACAGCAATGGCCCCCATTTTGTAAAGAGGACGAGGATTTAATAAAACGTTATATTGTGATGGGCTGTGAACTGTGCATTTTCCTGGCGGATGACTTCGACGGCATTCGAGATCATTTTAAGGACAAGCACCCAAGCGAGCGCCCCTACGTCAAATGTTGCGGTCGAAAGTTGAATAAACGTTGCCTAATTGTCGAGCATGCAAGGCGTCACGAGAATCCTGAATACATTAAGTAAATTGATGCATATCAAATGTACCATCATATTTGTATTTCGGACTTATATGTTTGGTTTTCAGATGCAACGACTGCGGAAAGGTGTTTGCCAATTCAAGCGTATTGCGCGCGCATTGGCTGGTGCACCACGTGCCCGACGAGGAATGTGATTTCCAGTGCGAAGAGTGCGGTAAGCGTTTCTCCCGGCGCAATCTCCTGGAATTGCACAAGGGTTCGCATGTGCCAGCCAGCGAGCGGAAGTTCATCTGTCCAGAGTGTCCTAAACATAATGCGTGCGTAACCGGCTACATTACTAAAGAGAACCTCTAAATAACATACACATCTATTTCCAGCTTTGCCACCGAGTACCACATGCAGGTTCATATAAGTATGCAGCACCGCAAAGCAGCTAACGTGTGCCATGTGTGCGGAAAAGAAATCAAGGATAAGGCTGTCTTCGAGAAGCACGTGCGGCTGCATTTTGAAGAGAGCGGGCCGCGCATTAAATGCCCTCGACCAGACTGCGAGAGCTGGCTCAAAGATGAGGATAACTTGAAACAGCATTTAAGACGCCATAACGACGAGGGTAAATCGTTCATTTGCTCAGAATGTGGCAAGAGCTGCAAGAACTCGCGCGCCCTCATAGGACACAAGCGTTATTCACACTCGAATACGATATACACATGCGAGCAGTGCGGCAAAACTTTCAAAAAGGATATTAGCCTTAAGGTTTTAATTTTCAATTACCTGCGTACATAAACATATATTAATAATATCTACATTTCAGGAGCACATGGCTCAGCATACTGGCGAACCGCTTTATAAATGCCCCTTTTGTCCGCGGACATTCAACTCAAATGCTAATATGCACTCCCACAAAAAGCGGATGCATCCGAATGAGTGGGATCACTGGCGAAAAACAAAAACGGGTAGCTCCCAAAAGGTGCTACCCAGTGCCCAGGTGTCGCAAATGTTCAGAGAAGATACTGACACGTTCGCCATTCCGAATATTTCAAATGTATTTTAATGGAGTTAGTTACCTTCCCCTGCCTAATGTATATATATTTTCCCTAAGTGTATAAATATATGTACGTATGTAAAAATGTTTACAAAACCAATGAATATAATTGAGATTCGAGATTCCTTGTTTAACTAAATAATGGAATACAAATTTAAGATTAACTTGGCTCGTAATGCTATATTCATAACGGTCTTTTAGGTAAGCACGTTAGAGGGGAAGCCCAGAAAGCAAAAGTACTGAAGTATTTTACATAAATACTCTCTAGAAATTATCGACATACAGAGTCAAATACATTGTACTAAGTAATTATGGGTCTTACCCTCTATAGTCCAATAAATGAATTTATTTATTTTTGTTTTTATTTAAAACTTAAAAATATCGATTCGATTTGTGCACATATCGATAGGTCCACTTGTGACGTAGTGCGCTGCGCAAAGTAGTTGTCAAACTATCGTGAACAACCTCATAGCGCTTATAACTCTTAAACAGCTACGTCAACAACGTTAAAATGAATGTAAGTTTTATAAATTATATTGCAAAATTGCTAATAATTAAATATTGGGCGCGACAATTCTATAACTTTTGCATGTTTCTGTTGACCAACCTGTTTATGTTAAAAATCAGGAATCGGAGATACCAATTGACATCCACACGCTAAAGCTACAGGATTGGCTTATAAGCAGACGCATTGTTCCAAAGAATGTACAGGCCCCGATCAAGGATATACATTCAAAAATCAGCAACGCCCTGCATGATATGCCCGCCAATGATCAATTAATAAAATTGTTATCTGGTTCCAGTAGGTTTGCATATTGCTAAACAATTTTCTTTCTCAACTAATGGTCGTAATTCCATTGCAGACATAAACTATCTACATGTCAAGGAGATAATCGAAATACTTAAGCAAACGGAAAAGGATACCAAAAGCGTCTTTGGAACCTATGGCAGTCAGCGTATGAAAGACTGGCAGGAAGTCTGCCGCCTGTACGAGAAGAATGCCACATACCTGGCGGAGACCGCGCAAATATTCGTGCGCAATGTGAACTATGAAATACCTGGAGTGCGGAAGCAAATGGTCAAACTGGAACAGCAAACCGATGAGTGCTTAAAGCGAGCACACGACCTGCACAAACCGGAGGCACAGCTTCTGGCGGAGCACGCCGCCTTGTTGGAGCAGCTGGGCGTTAAAGGTGATAACCTACATGCCGAATTCATAGAAGTGCTGGCAGGCCTGCCAGAGCTATACGCAAAGTCCTTGCGAAACATTGGCAGAGTGCAAGCTGGTATTGATTTATACGCGGAATTTAGCGGACAGAAGCAATGCCTGCCTATTCTGCGCCATTTAGTGGAGCACGGAAACACTACAGTTTATCAGTACATCCACAAAGAAGCCCCTCTTGCTATTGAGGAGCCAGAGGTGCGGCTTAACTTTAGCGGCTCCGGCACGAGTAAAGAAAACGATGCCAATGAAATAGACTTTGGCACTGACGACAACGGCGGCACATCCTCGACAGTATCCGCGGAGATTATTGACTACGGTGACTTCCAGGAAACGGATGGCGGCAACATAGATTGGGGCATTGAAAGCGCGCCCACAGATGCGGTTGAGATTAATTTTGATATACCCGTCGAGGAGTACGGCATTGTAGTCGAGGGCACTGGCATGGACGGTGGAACTGCTAAAGGTTTGCTATCAGAAGAATGTTTTGTTCCCGTTTTCTTAAATATGGATTACATATTACAGGTGATCAGGCCTATACGCTACTAGATTCGCCCAATTATCGCGAGCGTTTTCTGGACGAAATACACGAGTTGGAGGCATTTTTGCAAATGCGTCTCTATGAGCTTAATCATTTGGATTCGTCCAATAATATCATGTTCTCACTGATGGACAACATTTCTACGCATGACAGCGAGAGTATTGGCAAAATATTGGCCGATGTTCAGAAGATCATTCAACAGATCTCCGATGAGCAGACGAGTCATCTTTTCCAACTTAAACATTCGCCAAAGTACGCCGACCTGCTGACCAGCAAGCTGCAGCAGATGACAAAGGCTGTGGAAAAGCTGCGCACAACACGGGAGGTGCTGAAAAAACGTGCCGTAGAATTACGGGAGGAGCGTCAAAAGTTGAATCCCGTTTTAGATGAGCTGATTGAACAAACCCGGACCCTACAAGCATTTATTGAAAAGGATATTTCGAAACGTTACAAGAATCGCGTTGTAAATCTTATCGGCGGCGTAAACTAGATAAATATAACTAAATTGTTTTTCAAATAGATACGTTTGGGATGTATGAAAAGTGCAAATAAATTGTTGAAAATTCAATATGGGCTATCTATATATAACACTAGCGTGTGTTGAATTCTTTTAAAATCAGGTTTCCTTTCATTTTCCCCCAAGAAGTTCGATGTGCATTTCTCCATTAGACTTACAAAATGGCACTCCTTGGTAGAAAAGTTGTTGACAATTTGTTTAAACTTAGATTTTGTGATCAACTGGAAAAACATTGTTCAAAGGTTTTTTTTAAAAGAATTTTATTTATTTTTATTTTGCTATTTTTATTAAATATACAAATTTTATTTATATTTTTGTGTGTGTTTTAATTGTTTTTATTTATTTTTTTGTTGTTGTTTGCTTTGTTTTTTTTTATTTTTTTATTTGTTTCTTATCTTTGTATCCAGAATACAAATCTAATTTAATGTAGTTGTTGGTTGCTTTTTTGTTCATAAAAGTAGCCTTACACTTGTATCGTTTTAAACTTTCACTTATGTAATGTTTCTTAGCTGAATTGAATACACAATTTGTAAACAAGAACAACGCTATAATTAATATGATTAACTTAGGGGGTCTGAAAAATATTAAGGAAATACATACATACCAATAAACATGATTTAGTTGCGTTTGGAAGCGAAGGAAGTAGGGAGATTTGGATGTGTGCTTACAATTTATACAAACAGTATTTTTTAAAAGATTTAAACAAATACATTTTCATATGCACATACGTGTGCATATGCAACTATTGAGGGGTAGATAGAGGGGCATACCATATAGCAGTATGCGCTTTTAATTAATTAATAATTACACAAGTTTTGGGTGTAAAAAGCCACAAAATGGATATACATTTAGACTTAGGCACTAATCTAACAAAAATGTGGGCTCAATCGGCATTTTAGGTCATGTAAATCAAATTAATGCATTAGGTTTCTGCATGTAATAAATGTATGTATGTATGTATATAATCATTGATTGTTCAACTAAATAGAAAATAACAAGCACTATCGAAATTAAAATTATTTTATAATATATAAAATATATATATAATTATTTTACGGCAAAGGGCCTCGTGATATGGTAAGAACAACTTTCATGTTGTCCGGGTCTCGATCCTGCCTCCTATGGTGTGATGCCAGGCCCCAAGCGCTAATTCAATCAAATAAATCTACAATCTTCTGTAAGGGTCTGTCTGTTGCGACTCATATGGGATACGTATGCGTATGTATACATATACAATATATATATTGTTGCTTTGATTATACATATATCAACGTACGTATTTGTGTTCTCATTTAAGTTAGATAAGCATAAAATATGTTGCAAAATTTGTTCGAAAGTTTGTTGTTGCTGTGGTCTGCCGTTATTGTTGATACATGCTTACAGGCTACAACATTTACGTAATTATGTTTAGGTGTTTATTCCTCTTTGTTTGTTGTTTTCCTTACTCGCTACTATGTATATATGTCTGTAGTCATGTTCATGTTCATCTTTTCTTTTTCCATTGCATTTGATTTTGTGTCTGTCTGCATTATTACTATTATAATTCAGTTTATTGTATACAATACACGTGCCTCATAGGGTCGGTCGGATTAGATATACTGAGCATCGCAGCTCCAATCTTCAAGTTATTGCTCTATATTCCATAACAATCCAGTGTTAATGTTTGTTATTGTTAACCTTATCTAGTTAGAATCATCTTTGTTATCTACACAAGTGCCACGAATCGCTCCCGATCCGGATCTCGCACACTTTAACGTACAGACTTAAACAAATGTTTATTGTGTTAATGTTTTTCAATGAAAAACATCGCCTCTCTTGGCGCCTAAAGTTGCTGCTGGTGCTGGCCACCAGCGCGTTAGATTATGATTATGATTATGATTATGCGCGTAGTGGTGGTGCTGGTGGTGCCCTGGGACACCACCCAGCGCCGGCTACTTTGGTTGTCAATCGTTCTTCACTGGATAGTAGATTAGATCTGGCTGCTGCTGCTGCATATGATGCATATAGTCGTTGATAGGCGGCAGCACTGACTTCGTATCGTCGCCCAGCATCGGATAGCCCACACCTACGCCGACACCTACGGGCGGCGCTGTGCGCTCATAGACGCTGCCGTGCGGCGGCGGCGGGGGCAACAGGTGCGTGGCGCTCGCCAGCGAGTGCAGAGGCTGCTGCAGGCCGTGCGCATGCGCGTGGGTATGGTACGGCTGAAAGCTGTTATGCTTCTGCTGATCGCTGACCAGCTGCTCGCTCAGCGCGCTGTGGTTGTAATGTTGCTCATAAACATTGCCAGGGCCCGCATGACGCATCAGACCACTGCCATAGGCGCTGCCGGCATTGTGATGCTGCTGTGCCGCCTGCTGCTGTTGCTGCGGCTGTTGTGGTTGTTGCTGCTGCTGCTGCTGGGGCGGCGGCTGTGGCATTAGATCAAAGTTGTACTCCAAAGGCGTGGGATTCGTGTCGATGAGATTCGTGAGAATGCTGCCAATGTTGTTATAGTTGTGAGCATCTCCCGGTCCGACTTGGTTCGCCTGTGGCTGTGCCGTCGGCGGCTGCTGCTGTGGTTGTTGTTGCTGCTGCTGCTGAGGCTGCACCTGTTGTGGCCACATGTGCTGGAAGCCCAATAGTTCGCCAGTCAACGCTGGGTCTTGTGGCTGCTGCTGCTGCTGTTGCTGCTGTGGCGGTGGTTGCTGCTGCTGTTGTTGCTGTGCCTTGTTGACGCCGACGGGTGCTTGCTGCTGCTGCTGCTGAGTGGAGGGCGCTGGGGCGCCGACGTTCATTGGAAGCCCGAGAAACTCGGTTGAGTCGACAATGTAGAACTTGTTGTCCTTTAGCTCGACTGGCTGGTTGTTTGGAGCCCCGCCAAAGCCCATGTTGCCCCAGGAGTCAGTTGCCTGCTGTTGCTGCTGCTGCATAAATTGCTGCTGCGTTGCGGACGCAGCGGCTGACGGCGAAGGCTGCGGCTGCGGCGATTGCAATCGCGAGTGTTGGTGCTGGGGCGAATGGGTGTGACGATGCTGTTGTAGAATTAACTGATGCTGGTGATGCATTGGGGGCATGTGGTGCGGCGAGGTGAAATGTTGCTGCTGTTGCATCTGCTGCGCCTGATGCGGATGGGGATGCGGATGAGGGCTCTGGGGCGTGTGGCTGCGCATATGTTGTTGTTGTTGTTGTTGTTGTTGTTGCTGCTGCTGCTGCTGTGGCTGTTGCGGCTGCTGCGCTTGCTGTTGTTGATATTGACTTATCATCTGGTGCTGCTGATAGCCGCCCGCCGTATTGCCAGTGGGCTCAAAGTGGAACTGGCTCTCCTGACCACCAAAAGTGTTCATCCGTTGCATATGCAGCTCTGGAGTGCTGTTGTTGGGCGTATGGGGCGTATGGGGTGTATGGGGCGTATGGCGATGGTGCGGTTGCGGTTGCTGCTGAGGCGGTGGCACCGCTTGCTGCTGCGTTGGCGGCGGCGTCGCTGCAGCATGCTGTTGCTGATGCTGATGTAGCGCATTTTGCTGCTGCTGTTGCTGCTGCTGTTGCGTCGGCGGCGGCTGTTGCTGCTGCTGTTGCTGTTGCAGCTTGTCTGCACTAAAGCTCTGATTGTACATGGAATTCTGCTGAGATTCGCTCGTGGAGACCGAGTGCTGCGACGTTGACGCCGTTGAGGACTGCGAGCTATTGCTGCTCACAATGGCGGCATTGAATTGATCCTGCTGCGAACAGCCCGGCGTTGTAGACAATGGTGGCGGCGGAGTGGGCGTTGCCCCCACGCTAACTCCCTTGCCTGCGCCCTGCTGCATCTGCTGCTGTTGTGCCGCGGCTGCAGCTGCCGCTCCTGCCTGTGACTTTGCCTTGCTGACTGCTGACTTTTTGCTAGCCTTTACCGGTGGTGGTCCTGGCATATCAGGCAGTGGCGCCATATCTGACAGACAGACAGCAAATAAGTAAATTGTCGATTGTCATCGGATAAACATGCACTTACCTTCATCATTCGATTTAGGGAAACGCTGTTTACCCTTTTTAGGAGGCGGCGGCTGATTCCCGTGCATTGTCTGCTTGTGGCGCACCAAATGTGTTTTCCATTTGAAGGTCTATGGAGCAGAAAAGATGAGTTTAATCCCCACATACGAATAAGAGTAAAATTAACATGCCTGATCGCAGTGGTTGCAGCAGTGCGGCCGTTCCTCCGAGTGTGATGGCAAATGACGCTGCAACGATTTGGCAGAGCCAAAGCGCTTGCCGCAAAGCGTACACTTGCACTCGGACACATCGACGTGGGCGTTGCTGTAGTGCTCCTTGAGCGCAGGATATGTAAAGTACGAGGAGCCGCACAGGTCGCACACGTAGGTGCGCTTGACCTCGGTGTGCAGCTGCACGTGCCGCTCCAGATTGGCCTTGAGAGTGAAGCGATTATGGCAAATGTGGCACTCAAAGAAGTTGTCTCGCTTGTGCACGCGAATAATGTGCTGATATAGGGCGTTCTTTGAGGGAAACTCGGCGCCGCACACCTCGCAGATGGCGCCGTCGGCCTTGTGACCTGTCTCTTCAAAGTGCTGCTGCATCTTCTTCTGCGACAGTTTCAGGCCGCACTCCCCGCACGGAAAGACTGCAAACAGCAATAGAACAACGATATTAGTTAAAAGCTTCGCCTTAACGATAGATATACATGATCAAATGCCTCGACCAGGCTTTACTAGGCACCGGTGGCTTTGGTGAAATTTACATTCACGCCGACTCACTTTTGAAATCCTTCTTGTGCGACTCGACGTGCGCGTGGAACTGCTGCCGACGCGAGTAGGATTCGCCGCAGGTCTCGCATACAAACGGAAACTCCTTCACGTGCATCGTGCGATTGTGCTGAATAATTTCCTGCAATAACAATATATCAATAAGTACTTTGTCTGTGTTAATAATAATGTAAAAGTCTTTTGTCCATTGTCTTGACCGACCTCCTTCCTGAAGGGAAGCAGCACTCATATTGAATCCCTCTATCCCAACTAATAGCTGGCCTATATTATGGTCTATGAACACAGGTAACAGAAGGATTACCTACTGCTAAGGTCGGTGAAACAAATATCTATAAATAAGCCGTTTATCACGTCTTGAATGAAAAACTAAGTTGCATACAAAAACTTTTCACCCAGTTTTCTGAACAGACTGCCAACTGGGCTTAATCTTAAACGGGTTGGGCCAAAACATGGTTATTGTTATTAATCTCTGATCTTTAGTAAAGGTAAAAAGCATGTGAATACTGAATTAACTGAATTGAAAACAAGGAATGCATGAAAACATGGGTTCACAGATGTAAATGATAGACGATGTATATTCATAGATGAATGACCGACAATATTGAACGCTTCAAATTGTATCTGCGTAAATTTGATGAACGTTACATTGGGTTTCGACGAACTGTCGATATCAACAATATCCATTACATGCGCCGAGGTATGAATATAATTGTAATCAATTCTCATCAAATACCGGTATTTCTGATACTAATGCTTAAGTTTACCGAACCGCAACACCAATATGATATTAAAGCGAATCTTGGGTAATAAACGTAAATATTTCAGGTAAGCCTGCTCGTCCGTATTTGTTTGCTACAAAACATATGAATGGGTCGCGTTCTTACCTCCAGCGTGTTGCCGTTGGGCTGACCGCAGTCGTGACAGTAGCCGGGATGCAGCTTGTAGTGGTCCAGCAGGGACTTGCGCTTCCGATAGGACTTGGGGCACAGCAAGCAATTGTAGCTGGGCTTGTCCTTCTTGCTACCGGGCGTTTGGCTGCCGCCGAGCTGGGAGGGCGGCGCCTGCAGGGAGGTGCTGCTGCTGCTGCCGCCATCAATCAGCTGCTGCTTGGCAGCGTCCAGCTCGTCCATCTCATTGTCCAGCTCGTCATCTTCCTCCTCGCCCGATAGCTCGTTATCATCCAACTCCAGCGAGGAGTTCAGTTGCGGACACGCATTCGATCCGACTCCAGCTGGAGCCAGGTGCGGTGGCTGCGACTGCTGATGTGGATGCGGATGCGGATGCGGATGCAGATGCGACTGACGATTATTCATCATTTGCGCATGCTGATGCTGTGGAAAGGGGCTCTGCTGTTGCTGCTGCTGTTGTTGCATTTGCATCTGCATCATCTGCTCAATGATGGGCGGCATTGAGACTGGGTTATTGCTTGAATTATAGTGGTTCTGGCTCTGGTTCTGATTCTCATTCTGCAGCTGAATCTCACTCCCAGACATTAGCTGCGTCGTCGCCGACATGGCGACACCTTCCAGTCCATACGCAGTCCTCATGGGCATGGCCAGATGCTGCGATTGCGTCTGCATCTGTCCTTGCGACGCCGACTGCTTGGCGGCATGCTCCGGTCCCAGCTGCTGGGACAGCGCATTGTCGCTCTTGTTACAATTGATGTTGTTATTAATATTGCTTGACGATGTAAGGCCATTGATCACAAGATTCGCACCGCTGCTGCTGCTGCTATTGCTGCAAAATAAAACGAGAGAAAACGTTATTTAATTCTCTAGTACAAATGAGACTATAAGTAAGCACTAGTCCGGTGTGCCCGCCTAGTAGATATCCTGTACCCAGCTCTAGGACGCTATCCTAAATATTAACTGTTTTCTAACTTTAAAGAGAGGATAGTTAAATCCCACTTCCAATTGAACCCTTTAAATATAGTTGAATTAAACACAGAAATAAATACATTGTGCTTTTCGTTGCTTAACAATGCTTACAATTCTCAACAAGTTAAAGCATCAAATGAGTGGGCAGGTGCTCGAACCTCGTTACGTCCCCCTACGTTTCCTCAATAGTATAACAAATATGTTTAACTCGGTCAATTTTAATGTTGCATGTATAGTGATATTAATAATAAGAGAGCCTATATATAGACTAAAATTTGGCGTATTTGACTTTATAATTCACATGATTGAGGCGTTAGGGATTATAATTGCCCCTTGAAAGATTAAAATCTCAATTTTGTTCTAATTGATGTGTTAAATTGTGTGTCTTTGAATATGAATCTATGTCAGGGTACACGGTATCTGCTAGTCGAGCACTCTGGAATGCATTTTGTTATTAGTTGACTTACAGATGGGTTGAATGAATCTGCGTCCCATGGCTGGT
The DNA here is from genome assembly GCA_018903485.1 of Drosophila littoralis. Taxonomy (NCBI): domain Eukaryota; kingdom Metazoa; phylum Arthropoda; class Insecta; order Diptera; family Drosophilidae; genus Drosophila; species Drosophila littoralis. The sequence continues at coordinate 9,378,749 of JAEIGF010000297.1, read as the reverse complement.
GTCCATGAGAAGGGAGGCAATGCCGTTGTCGTGGACGGCACTGCTGTTACTGTTGCTGTTCCCGCTGCCGGTGCCAGCTACGCTGTCCAGTCCGCTGCCTACGCCAGCCAGCATTTCGTCAATCTCAGGCTCCATTTCCAGCCCATCGATGAGACGACCTGCGCCTACACCATCGTCAATGAACTCCTCGAACTTCATAATCTCCTGGGCCGACGATAGCTGCGACTCTGTCTCTGACTCTAGCTCAGAGTCGCCAAACGAAATGGATCTGAGCTGGCGCTGCTCTTGGGTCTCCAGCTGCAGCGGCACTTCGAGATGTTGGTCCACTTGTTGGCTTTGCTTTTGCCTTTGCTCTTGCTCCTGTTCCTGCTCCTGTTCCTGTCCCAGCAATCTGGCAGCGGCAGCAGCAGCAGCATCAGCAGCTGCTGCAGCGTCGGCGGCGGCCTTCGCAAGCTGTCGGCGCTCGCGTTGTCGTCGCCATTCGTCCAGCCGTTGCTCGCGCAGCTCCTTCAGCACACGTGTCGAAGGCGTTGTGCCCAGCAGCCGGCCAGTGATCACAAAGTTGTCGTAGAACTGCTTAAGGAAGGGCTTGTGATGTTGGCTCAGCGCCAGACGAAGCAGCACTCGAAACTGCGCCTTGAAAGCGCGCTCACTGAACTCCCCGCTGCTGTGGTGGTAGCGTAGCGTGTACTGGTTGTCCTCGTGGAACACATAGCCCTCGCCCAGGCGGGCGCGTATGGCCGGCGCCATAACGTCCAAGCTGGCCACGTGGCTGTTGTTGCTACGCTTCCGCTTGACCAACGACGTGGAGCCGAAAGGCTTTTGTTGCCGGCGCATCAAGAGCTCTTCGCAGTTGTTACTATTGCTGCCATTGTCATAGTCATCGCCGTTCTCATAGTCCTCCTCCGGCTCCTCGTCGAACGTCGCAGCATATTTGCGCTTCACCAAGCCACTTGCCGCTGCTGCCGTGTGTATCAGATCGAGGGGATCGCTGGAGAGGATGGGACCTGCTCCTGTAATCGTATCCACATTGTTGCTGACACTGGCGCTCGCGCTGATGGCGCTGTGAAAGTGCAGACGCTTGCTCATGGAAGACGAGTTCTCGGTATCGGCGTCATCATCGAGGAAGTCATCCTCCTCGTCGAGGCACATAAACTCCTCCTTGCAGAGAATCTTCTCAAAGTTTTGATTTAAATCGATAGCGGCTGCCTCATCCTCGCTCTCCCGTTTTATCTTCACGCCCGGCTCCGTTTTCTCCTTCTTGGTGGCAAGCAGCAGCTGCAACTGCTCGCTCTTCGCTAGCTGCGCTGCGTCCGTCCCGGCGCCATTGTCATTCGGATTGTGACTGAACAGATTCCTGACGACTCTGTCGCAGGCCTCTGGGTATTTGCACTTAAGCGTTTGCAGCAGAAATTTGATCGCATCGCACCGCGACGCCGCATTCAGACTATCCAGTAGATTCACAGACTGATCCACCTGTAAAATGCAAAACAAAAAAATATAAGCATTAGGGTTTTCGTAAAAAATAGCAAAAAGTTGTTCTCAATGCAATGTATTGATAATTACATCAGCTGATCGTTAGTTTATCAACTGAACAAACATATATATGTACATGCATAAAGTCGGAGACGTCTCCTGCTTTGCGATACACATATCGAAATGAAATGGGCTTTAACTTTGATCAAAAGATCTTACGTCTCGAATAGTATGTTATATATACATCTTAATTCCACTTTGAACTAGTCGCAGTTGTTGTTGTTGGCCAGCTCCATTAATAGCTTATTCAATAATTATTAAAGTGACGCGTAAAAATGGCCAACTTCCGTTAGGTGGCCCCATTTGGTGCGCGGCCCACACGACAATGTGTGGCAGTGTTGTCACGTGCTCCCAAAATGGTATAATTAATGAAATTCTCAAATAAATCAATTATGTATGCACTGTAAGTACGAGTGAATGTCTTTGTGTTTGTGTGTGTGTGTGTGTTTTGTATGTATGTTTTACTCCAATTAAGTTGAACAGAGCCAACACTCACACGTGCACTCAAAAACTGTCATCAAATGCAATTACTGATTATGATTTTCCAAACAATTTAATGCAATTAGAGCGCCAAGAGCGCGCGCGCTCAGCTCAGTCAGCGTTAGCGTCGACGTCGCCGTCGTCGTCAATGAGACCGTCAGCAGACAGCGCGGCGACAGCGACAGTAACTGCGCTGCCGACGCGAACGATTAGCGCACAGCATAGCGAAGATGGCAGGCAAAGGCAAAAGTGTATAAAAAATAGCAGGAAAAATAAAAATGCTATGTATGTATGTATATGTATACATACATATGTATATGCACATATACAACAATAATGCAAATAAAAAAGAAGCGTGCTGCCAGCGACGATGTTGGCTAAAGGGGGGACAAAGAAATTAAAACAGCGCACAGTTTGTGCTACTTTTTCCCCATTCCACAATGTTGCCATCTCTGTATATAATGTTAACGTATATGTATGTGTGTGTGTGTGCGCGCGGCTATATTTATGTGTGTGTGCGAGAGTTAAAGCAGCGAGTCAACAAATTACTGTAGTTGTAGTTGTAAAAACATGATGGCGCTCTCTAAATTGCTCTCCCACAACCCACCCACTGGCTGGCATTTGTTTAGAGAGCGAGAGAGGTTAACAAATATATAGACATGTGTATTCGTATATATATATAGAAGGAGCTAGAGGGAGCGAGAGTGTGTGAGCGGCAACTGTAAGGAACGGGTTGGGGGCAACGGCACTGAACAACAAAACTGTGGCCGTGCTAACAGTTTTTAAATATTCTTTTAGCACGAGCATAAAATTAATATGATGTTTATCGAATTGAGAAAATTACAAATTACGAGCTGCGCACAAACGGTAGCTGGTTACTTAATATATTTTATATATGTATATATTTAAATCAATATATTACCAATTTATTATATATTTGTTAGTTTTGTAATCTTTCTCTTTGGGATGACGCAGTAGCTAGAGATTACATTAGAGTTTTTTTTTACTTTATGTGTACTCTGCATTAAATGTATTTTATATCGCCACATTAAAATGTAATCATTTGTATTTAACAAAACTCAAAAATAAAAAAAAACAACGTATGAGGTGATGAAATTAAGTTAAAAAAAAAAATTAAAAAAACATCATAATAATGAGTTAACTTTAGAGATTTCCATAAGCCCGCTTTGATAATATTGTTGCATACCAAATGTGCATTATTTATCTAAAATAAAAACAAAACGCTTTCGTTTGCCGAATTAATTTGATGCATTATAAAAACTTTTTTTAAACAACAATTATGTTAAAAATTATTCCAAATAATATTTCGCATGTTTCGCTTATTTGTGTCTATTTTGAATAACTGGGAATTGCTTTTTATTTATAATACTTTTATATTTATGACATCGAAGCATGTTAAAAAAAAAGTTTCATGTCTGAAAAGGCAGTTTAAAATTGCGATGATATTAAATTTCTAGTTTGGATTGGAACTATAATTTGTCACTGTTCAATGAACTAAACTAAAAGCTAAACTATTTGTATTTCGATATTCGGAGTACTACAACTTTTGCACTACAAAGTCAAAACCAGTTTTCAAAAAAATATAGATTGATTTTTAAATATCTGGAATACCAAGCGCAAGCCTTTAATGGCTAACGGGAAACGTGCCAGCATCAGGAAATTATTAATAATTACGGCCCGAAGCATTCTAATTATAGTGTAAAATTTATTGACTTGCGTCGCGGTGGCAACTCTTTTCGTTTGCGTTCTTCTCGAAAATTGACAGTTAACATTGTTTGCAAGTTTAGATTGAAGAAGAAGAGGGGACGAGCAGCGCACTAAACTGAAAGCCCACGTGCGTCTGTCTGTGTATGTGCGTGTCCATGTACAGCTGTAAGACATACATACACGTACATACATGCATATTTATACATGTGTGTGTGTGTGTGTGTGTGTGTGCCTGTTGCAAAGCTTGAGCGCAAGCAATGTAACGGAAAAACAAATTACGATTTTAATTACATAAATATGAACATAAATACATTCACGAGTATGCCTGTGTGTGTGTGTGTGTGTACTTTTTTAGCCCTTGTCTTAATTCCCTAAATATTTAAATATTTCGCATTATTACTGCGCTTTTGTGTCGGCGTTCCTTTTCATTACCGACTCCAGAAAATGTCTTTTTATTTTAATAATAAACTGTTAACTTACTTTACATTTAGATAATGTTATTAAGCCTTTTATGACTACAGCCGGGCAAGAAAATATTGACGAGAATCGTATTAAGCGTTATCTAGAGTTACGATGGATCTTAAGTTTTGGCCTGGAATATCATGATCTCGGATACATTTATATGGTGCGTTAAATTGTCTTACTATTGGATAATATAACATAAAACAGGTTAGTTAGTAACTAACATGCGCGATTATTTTTGGCAATATACTCAGAAATACTCTTATTAAGTTGCCGTGATTATGCATTATTTTGCTTTCGCAAAAAGCACTGATAAAAATATGGATTCGATTGAGTCTATAATAAATACATAAATATAAATTGATACAAATCACGACTAAAAGCATTTGTCTGATTTATTTGCATTAAGATTATTTTAATTTTAAAACGAAAAAGTTTTCGTTTTTGAGCAGGAAATTAAGGTGCCGGTTAAAATACTTTGGACAAAGAAAACCTGATAAATAAGGTACTTTTTTTATCTAACAGAAAGTTTCTCTTATATATAAATAAATGTGCATGTAAAAGTGCCTGAAATATCTATAAAACTAAATTGAGCACAGCAACTACATACTACATAAGTAATGTGTGCGTGTGTGCGTAGATACTTACACTTTATATATATATCTTTTATGTATGTATATATATCTTATAGATACATATACGAATGCATATAGTATTTACAAACAATTTGAACATTAAGCACGAAGGCTTAAGTTCTCTAGAGAACCACATGCGAGAAATTCTTGTTCTTTTGTTTCACTTCAAATTTATGGTTCATTCGTTTTAGATTCCTTTTATTATTGTATTTATGTAAATCGTACCGAGCTTTCATGCTCAAACGAAACTAAGTTTTCGCTTTAATGGGGAGTGGTGCCTGACATTAATCAAGATACCGAATAAATTATGGGATTAATAGTGCCCATTACACGCAATCGACATGTTTGTGTATAAGACTTCTATTTTACCCATTAAAAATGAGTAAAAGGGGTATAATGTAATGTATAATGTGCGTCTGTCCGTATGTATGAACGCAAGGATATCAGAACCTATAATAAATTTAAGCTGTAGGTCCTCCTAGTGCCTACGCATGTCGAGGTTGTTTCCGATAATCGATAACTTACTCCGTTTCCAATCAATCGATAAAATTCGATATCGTCATCATTTTTTTTCACCAAACTTGATATATTGCTTCTAGAATTCATTTATCATCATCATCATTTTATACCTATCGCCACCTCCCCGCTACCACCGCAGAGCTATAAATCAAGTTAATAGCCCAACTTGTATTGCCAACCAATTTAAGCCACAATTTAAATGCAATTGACTTTTTGAGAATACACAAATGTTCTATGGTACAATAAGATATACTGTAGAAAATTTCATGAAGATCGGCTTTTGTTTTGTTTTTCGGTATTTCGACTGCGCACGTGTTTGCGACGCAAATTGCAAGAATTTCTGTATACATGTGCACACACACACATTCATGCGCGTCTGCTTTGAATTATAACAACAGCATTGCAATTGCAATTGCGATTGTTTTCTGTGCTGCTATTTTAATTGGTTTTTTTCTCAAAAATAAGACTCAATTATTAGTGTAGCTGTTGAGTGCGGAGTTGCGAGTTCTAATCCTGCCAATGGAACTTTTTTTTTTTAATTCATCTTCATAAATTCAAAGAATTTGCATTTTGTGTTCGAATAAGAGGGTTCAGGGTATTCCCTAGTCGGGAGCTCCCGACTAGAACCTCTCACTTGTTTTGAATGAAATTGGATATACTTATATTATATATTTAAAAATATTTTGTGGGTATTAGAAGCGACTTAAGACAAATTTATGGCGGTAGTCGCATGACATAAGAAATATGTTATTTAAATGTTTTTTGTCTTTCTGTATATATAGAAAGCAGTTGGAATTGTAACAAACTTAACTTAATGTCCTTTATATCAACGGATTGGAACCCAACTATTGATTTGACAATAAATTGACAGGCAATACGTTAAACAGAAAGAATTTAAATCTTGACATAAATGGGCTTCCTCAGAGTATCATATAAACATTGAGATTTTTCTATAATAAACCTATTTGACTCAATTAAACTTAACTATTATACATTTGATACAGCTCTTTAGCAAGATGATAAGTGTTCTATTTTGTTTGTTTAGTTATTATCAGCTGTTCAGCATTACGAGCAATTAGCATGTACGTATCCATATATACATATGTAACTGTGTATTTGAGTATCAGTTATTGTCCGGTTTTGCCCGTACTACGTTTTCGGCTTCTTCAATTTGATATATTTATAGCTTTTCCACACATTTCCCGCCCTTGGGAAAATCAATATTTATCCGTACCCCATTCAAAGTCGATCGGATGCCATACCCTAAATCTGTTTCCACTAATTTTCCACACATGAGAGCGGCATTTCGAAACTTCCGTGTTGTATTCCACATACTGGCTTTGCGTTTAACTTGTCTTATCTGAACTTTATTCGATTTCAAATAATATAAATTTAAAGTACTCAAAAAGGGCAAGGAATGTTTTAAGAATTTCAAAAATAACACGTGTTTCCCAGACCTGGACTCAACAAACCGAAATTCGTATGTAAAGAGGTTCAAATTGTTAATGGAAGAGTAATGAATTATCTATTTTTTGTTTTTCCAATTGAAGCACGAATTAATATTATAAAAAACCTTTTACTTTTTATTTCACGCAGAAAATCGGACGGAACTTGTGAAAGTCAAATGTAGAAAAGTTTAAGCGGGCTTTCAAATATTCTGTTCAAAAAGTATTGTGTCAAAAGTTCTAGACAAGTCTGATTTCTACAAGTTCTATATTATAACTATCTTCTAGTCTAGTCTGATTTCTGTAAGTTCCAAGTCTATGGCGTCCTCTGTGCTTATAAAGTTAGTGGTATAATAGACTGGGGAGTATTCGATAAACGATTGCCTATGTACACATGTATTTGAAATACAAATGCAATTTGTCTTGATTTATTGGATTTGGCTGCTTCTTTTTCGGCTGCTTCGTTTTGATATTGTTATGTACCTGTTCGGCACGCACAAGCACAGCGATAAAGCAACAGGGGAAGAGTGAGAAGAAAGAGAGTGAGAGCACACGCACACAAGCAGACATGGACATACATATTAACATGTTTCGAGGTATTTGTTTACATACAAAGCACATATTTAGGTTGCCAAACTGTAAACTGTAAACGTTGCAGCTGTAGCTGTAGCTGAAGTGGGGCAAGAATCGCGGCTGCATTTTTAGCAAACTTATGTTTTACATTTTGAGCGCATGCAACGTGTACCAGCCGATCACACACACGCACACTACATACACTTGCACATACATTTGTGTGTGTGTGTAAGCACTTGTGTAGTTTTACTAATCAAATAAAAATAGCATTTACGTTGTCCTTCTTTATTAATGAAATTGGCACAAAGCGAAACAAAACTAGCTACACATGCATACATATACATACACACACAAACATACATATACAGACTTGAATCTGCGTACAGTGGCTCAATGTTTAAATTTCTCAAAACTCAACATACAATGTCTTTGACTTAATTTTAATGCACAAAACATTAACTTGTATTTTGAAATATGGTATATATATATATTTTAGTACATCATCAATCCCCCCTTTTAAATTCACAATAAAATAGTTATACATGTGCATGACAGTGTACTTTTTTTTTTTTGTAATCAGAATTGATAAAATGTTTAATTGAAGCACTTAAAACTCGTTTATAAACGCAACATTCAAGTACAATTAGACACTATCTATTCTTTCTTAGTTTTACAGTTTTCGAATGCCACCAATTGGCCTTAGCATCTTTCTCTTACTCGCATTCTAACAAGAACACAATCGAGAAATTTATGAAAATTCCTGCAACATTTTATTTTACCACTGTGCACGCTGTTTACAATTCTTCACTTGTGCTTTGCTCGTCCATTCGTTCTCCCCCTCACACAAGCACGAACACAAACACAAACACAAATACAATCAAATTCATGCTCTCTCTCTCGTTGCTGCCAGTGTTGGCGCTCTTGTTGTTTTTATTGTATATGTAGTCAGAGTGGCGCGCACAAGTTGGATTTCGTAGTATTTGTAGTATTTATGCACATACATACAAACATATTAAGCTATGTAAATACGCTTGTTCATGTTATGCATAAGTGTTTGTATGGATGTGTGCGTGTGTGCATTCAAGTAATGTAATGTTGTTATAAACTAATAAAAATAAAAATAAATATTTTCTCAAAACGACGAAGAAAACAAAACAAAAGTGAATAATAGCCAGCCCCACAACTACGGCAATGAGAAAATGGGTCGAAAGTGGGAGAAGTAAAACTGACTGACTGACTGGCTTGTGGGCTAAAGAGGGGAAAGGGAAAAGGGGAAAGAACAACAAAACTACAATTCATTTTAGAAAAGAAAAAATAGAAGAGAAGAGAATAATGCTTTTATGTGGCTCTGGTGTGGGAAATGAGGAAAGGGAGTGCTACGGGTTAGTAGGTGGGGGAGAGCTTAGGAGCTAGAAGGTGAGGGTAGGGGTGGGGCAAGGGCACACAACTACACTGCGGAAGTTCATGCACAGACACAAGCACAAAATATCCATGTTGTGTGTGTGTGTGTCTGTGTGTGCTTAAGCGCGCGGATATTGTGCAAGAACTGATTGTGGGACGGGCAAAACGGAAGGGGCAGGTTAAACGAACGAAGCTTTTAAATAATAAAACAAGCAGCTGCCTGCACCACCCCAAAAGAAGGGCTATAACATGACGATGAATGGACAAAATATTGATTGCAGATCATAAACATAAGGGATCATGATAAATACTTAACATACATATATGTATGTGTGCTCACAATTTCTCGTGTTGCTTTTGGAAGTTTTTAAAAATAGTCATATATTTTAATGAGACTCGGCACATTATTATAATAATAGATGACAACAAAAACAACAGCTGAAATTAAACTGTTAGTGCACACTGTACTTCACTTCATTTGTTATCTCTTTCGCGCTCTCTCTCTCTCTCTCTCTTTTGCTTCTCCATGCGACTCTGCCGCTCTCTTCTTTGCCTACGCATTACACGTTGTTTTGCCACTCTCATTTGATAGTCGCACGGAATGTAGACTTACATATACATATGTACATATAAGCATGCATGCCTGTGTGTATGCATGTGAGCATGAATGTACACATTTATGTATTTTGTTAAATGCGAGAGCGCTGCGACAGGCAGGGTATTTTATAGAAAACATTATTTAATTACCAGTAATTTAAAATCCAACTGTGTAGTTTTGTTATCCATTTTGTTGTTGGCTTCTGCATTTGGCTGAATTTTATTTATACGTTTCACTTACACACACACACACACATACACTTACACACTTGCACTGCGCATACAAGCACAATTTTATGATACACACACACACACATACAGTACGTACGTATGTATTTTATTATTTCGATTTTTCTTTACTTGTGTTTCGCGTTTCTTCTACTTGCTCGCAACAGCGCAGCTCTTTTTTTTTGTGTTATTTCATTTTCCTCATTTTTCTTTTGCCCTTTTATACGTTAACGTTGACGGCTACTGCGGATGTCGCTGTTGCGGCTGCTTCTACACAACTTTTTTCTGTATTGACAACATTGAGATATTGCCATTGGTTTCACATTTTATTGCATAAATTAACAATATCAAATGCTTAACGAATATTTGTACACTTTAACTATTGCTGCTGCCTGATTGCCACTTTCTGTGGCACACGCACGCACACACAGACACACACTAACACCGACGCGCGCTCAATGATGATCTGCTGCGTAGGAAAAATTTCCTAATGTTTGCTTTTATTTCTATTCCGATGCGCGCAATATATTTTAGTAATTTTCCATCAATGGAAACCGATTATTTACTATTTTTACAAATTTAGTTTAGTTTCTTAGGAGCAAAAACTGCAAAAAGCGACGGAATTTCCACAAAATGTTTTGTACGGTATTTTTTTAGTGCATACGAAAAAACAGGTCATTTTTAGCCAATTTCTGACGATGACTGCCAACTCGCTTGAATTGTCAGAGTTGCCACACCTCACATTTATCGTCATCGCTATCGCCAATCAATTTCATTTCCTAAACCCATAATTTTGAAATTTTATTTCATATACAAAATTAACTTTTCTCATTATAATTACAAGTTATTCATGTCCATCTCAAGCAATATAGACTGCTTAGGATTTCGACTGTTGCTGAGCTTGCTTCTCTTTCTTAGCGGCTTCTGCTTCAGCCTCCAACTTGTTGTATTTCTCAATTAACTTCTCCACATCGGGCTTTTCCAGAACGCTGTACACCGTCGTGTTGTTAATGCGCTGCAAAGTGGCCATTTCGACCTTCTCTATGGTCAGCTTTGTTGTATCCAAGGTCTTGCTAAGCACCTTGAATGGCCAATTCCTTGGCCTCATCTAACTTAATGTTGTCCTTGTCGGCCAGTTCCTGCTTTAGCATAGAAATCGCGGCACCAAAGTTGTTGCCAATGCAAGTGGCCTTCCAGCCACCATAATTGCCACTGGGATCGGACTGGTATAGCTGATAGCCATACTTGCTATCCCAGCCCATGTAAAGCAAGGACACGCCGAAGGGGCGCTTGCCGCCGTATTGAGTGTAGGCCTGCTTGATGTCGCACAAGTGGGAGACGAGCTGCTCGCATGGAATCACCTCGCCATAGCTGAACTGATAGCGCTGGGCGATCAAGCGCAGCTCAGAGGTTAACACATTTGCATCGGACGTAATGCCCGCAACGGAGCAGACCATGTTTCTAAAAATTGGGTTCGAAGTTTAATTTTTAACTATTTGGTGTACATTTTTGCACTCACTCATTCAGCCGGTAAATCTTTTCGGATGGAATAGCGTTGTCTAGCAACTTGTTTGTGCTGCGGCATTCGGCTGCAAGCACAATTCCATCCTCTGCCAGAATGCCCAGGCATGTGCCGGCATGGGATATGGCCTCCATGGCGTACTCCACTTGGTAGAGGCGACCCTCAGGCGAAAAGATAGTTGTGCGGGAATCATAGCGACGCGCCTGAAAAAGTGAGCGAAACCGAATTATAAAGGTGATTAGGCAAATTGCACATGCATGTGCAGGCCGATGAGCTTGTGCCTATTATACTTTATGCTTACATCAGATTCGCTTAATTGTGTATGGTGGATAAAAAGTACTTACCATTTTTTATTAGTTTTAAAGTATTGACAATTTTTTGTAAGAAATTAAGCAAATATGCGGCGTCGAGTATTGTTTCTCACAAATTATACTTGTCATCGCCGAACAGAGTTGTCGCTAGGGATGAGCGATATTTACTCAACCTGTTACAAGTAACAAGTATTTAAAAGTAACTAGTTACAGCTGTTACACCTTTCAAAAGTAACAGCGACAAAAATCACCCTATGACATGCACGGATAGTAAAGCAAGGGTCTATTTTTGGTCGTTGTTTACTCAAAAGATTGACACCGAAAATTTCACTAAGAGATTATTACGACGATATAACAAATCAATGTTGATGGCGACATTTGTATTCACTTTACACGAAGATATACTGTTCAATACATATCAAAAACTTGCACAGTTTCTAAATTTTTATGGTTGCTGTCTTACCAAAAACTTGCACAACTTTCGTACTCTTCGAGAAGCTGAGTGCTGTGTCACAGGCTACTCAGGTTGTTTGTTTCGTACTCGACGAAGAGCTGAGTACTGCATAACAGATCTGTACTCAGGCTGTTCCTTTCGTTCTGGATGCCAAGCTAAGATCTGTGTAACTGGCGTGTACTTGGCTGTTATTTTGAACTTGCAACTATAACTAACTAACTAAACTAAAAATAACATATACAAATAATAAAATATAATAAAAATAACATATGTATAATACATTTAATTTGGTTTACTTAAATAATTTTTTTTATAAAAACTGCGCGCCCAAAATTCAAGTAACAGTCGCTGTTATTTGTCACTGATATTTTTTTGTAACTGTCACAGTTGTCGCTGTGACACAGAAATAACACTATCGATCATCCCTAGTTGTCGCCTTACTTTAATTTTTAATTCGATAAGGGAACTAATATATCGATAGTTTTGTATATTAAGATTGGGACCGAATGTGCACAAGCTATAGGATGTAGAAGCTCTTTAATTTAACTTTCATTGTGGCTACTACTTAAATTAAAGAGCTTTCTTTTAATATAAGAAACATTATTTTTAAACAATTTAATCAATATATCGATAATAATGCAAGCTATTCGCAAGGCAAGCTATCCACTGTTTCCACAGATTGATGCACGTTTAAGCAACTGGTCACTTCGAAAATAAAAATGATGATATTGCAACTTTATAAAAGCGGCAGACAATTTGTCTAAAACATATTGTGAATTATTGTTTACAAAGGTGAAATGTATTCATGCATGCATTATTTTTACACTCTATGAAAAGATCATAAAAAACTGGTTTTAGCATCGATACTTTTTGTCAACGGTAAAAAATCCAAGAGAAATATATTTAATACTAGAAGGAATTACAAATCAATTTTGTCTTGTAAGCTGGTAACACGTAAAAAACAACGATACGATTTAAATGCATCGAAAGCGTGTTGATAATTTACGTTTATTAACTCGTGAATGTCAAAAATAAATGTACATACAAAAAAGCAAATGTGAACCTGCGAAACTTGCGATTTTCATGCAGAGCACAATCTTAAATTACACATGTTGATTAAAATCTTATCATTCTCTTTAATTTGTAGGTTCCGACACTGAAAGCGTTATACTGATAAAATGGATAATGAGGATAAAATTCACTGTGGAAAGATATGGCAGAGGTTTTTATATTAAGCCTTGTCTATGCAAGCTCTTCTATCCGTTTTAAGGCTAACGTTGAACATTGGTCCACATTTATTAAAGTATAAATAACTCCTTTTTTCAATCAAACTTTGCGAGTTATAAAATGTTCTTTTCATATGTGTAAAATGTTATCAACTTCATACATTTATAAAAACAAAAATGTTTCGATTATTAAGATGTTTTTTAGAAAAATTAACAATCACGAGCTTCACAGTTTTCCTAACAAATCTGCAAAGTCCCCAGCAACATGTCTAACAAGTATGAGGTTCTAGTCGGGAGCTCCCGACTAGGGAATACCCTGGACCCTCTTTGAGGTGGTAACGGGGAGGTGGCGATAGGTATAAAATGAAAGATACTTGACATATATTTAATATTCTAGAAGCAACATATCATGTTTGGTGACTCTAGCTCTTATTATTTATACAATTTTCTCAAAAAACAGGAGGTCGATATCGATTCTTATCGATTGCTTGGAAACGGAGTAAGTTATCGATTATCGGAAAAAAAAACTCGATCTGCGTAGGAACTAGGAGCACCTACATCTAAAATTTCAGTCTCTACTTCTTATAGGTTCTGAGATCCTTGCGTTCATACATACGGACGGACGGACGGACGGACGGACATGGCTAGATCGACTCGGCTATCGATGCTGATCAAGAATATATGTACTTTATGGGGTCGGAGATGCTTCCTTCTGCCTGTTACATACATTTACATTTTGCACAAAAACATTATACCCCTTTTACCCATTTTTAATGGGTTCAGGGTATAAAAAGGGGCAAGTACACGGGCTAGACATAATGTACAATTATAATACTCTGAATTCATAGAAAAGGTGTTAATTAGACAGATAGTTTTATATTAGAAATTGAATATATATATATTCCCATTCCATTCGCAGAGTTTATTATTTCATGTCGAAAACTGCTATAATTTTCATAATATCGATTTTGAGGATTGGGTATTTAAGCAAAGTAAAACTATATAGGTTTTTGGATACCTCTCCCCCCATCCCCCTAAAACTGTAAGAAACTCAACTCTTTTTCCTTGCGAATGGGTGTGTCATTCATTTTAAAATAAGCATACTGAAGGAATTCTTTGTATCCCGTTTATAGCACTTCGTCCCGTTAGTTATTATATTATTTTTTTGTATAATTATAAATCACGTAAATAAATAAATGAATATATCCAGTTTAGCTTAAATTATCTGAACTTACAGCAATATTCTTAAAGAAGTTTCCTATGCAAGGGTCAGGTTTCAGGAACAGGATTTGAATAAAGTATATATTATATTATGCGCATGATTATGATTAATTTATTATCAAGTATCAACAGTAAAGCAACAGACAACGATTCCAGGCAGACTAGGCGGGAATTCAACATCCACTGGGCCATAAACTCAGCTCAAGCAGACACGATTATTGCTCGCTGGCGAATGGCATGGGGCAAATCCTACCCACACCCGGAGCTGGAGACGCAGAGACGCATTAATTGTTGGCGGCACGCGACACGGTTTTATTAGACTGTTGCTCCTCTGGCTGGCAAACACTTTAAATTCAAATGGAGCACGCTCGGAAGGCAACAAGTGAAAGCAGACGCTGCGTAAGGAAAACAATTATGTCCTTCTTTTTCCAGCCCCAAAGTTGCCCCAGAGTCTGTGCCGCTGACACTGCCGCTGACATTGCTCGCCTAACCTTAGACATTCGCATTTCAATTGACACGATGCCGGCTCCGGATTCGGCTCCGGATTCGGCTCCACGAGGCGCCTCAACTCACCCACAGGCGAATGCCTGCCATTGGCTGGGGCGCTCGTGCCCGAAGCCTTCATCTTCGCGTCCGGGTTGGAGGTGTCCTGTTGCCGAGCAGCGTCCTGCCTATATAAAAGGTCCAGGCTTTGCATCTGGCTCATTCGATAGACGCGACTTCCAAAGTTCGGCCAAAGTATTTCTCGGAACAAATCTAACTCTTGTATTCAACAAAATTTAAATATGTTTTAGTGCTTTTTTCCAATATTGAATTTAAAGTGAAGCTACATTAAATTTAAAGCTAACCCATTTTGGAATCTTAGTCGAACAAACCTTTGTTAAAGTTTCAACACTTTTGGGAACAACTCACAATAATTATTTGCGCCTCATTATCTTTTGTAAGTGTGATTTGAATTAATTTCTCATTTCTATGTTGCCAACGCAAAAGAAAGTGAATTAGTGAATGAATATTAAATGCTTTAAATTTAGAACACTTTTGATAATGTTTCGTGTAATCAATTTTGGAATTCTTAAAGTTTACATAAGCACGGATATGCGACTAGTCCAAATTTTAAGTTCTTCAGCTTGATCTGGTAAAGGATCTTATCTCTGTATATAAAACTATTCGTCCTGTGTGATTGACTGACTGACTGATTGACAATCAACTCACAGCTCCAACCATATGAGATGGAAAGCTTTAATTTGTGGAGTAGTTACCTTATGGGATTTTAGTGCTAGCTAGGAGGGATTTTTTTTGGGGAATTTCACCCACAACTGTGGAAAATTGACGGAAACCAGTTAAACTCACTGAGGTGTTTCTTTGACTTTGTCCACCCCACGAGATTAATTTAAGGAGATAATTTTTGCACCCTTGGTCTCTTATTCAATCGGGCTCCAACTTATTTTGAAATATATATGTAAATTTGATTGAATTTCTTACGGGTAAATAAAGTAAAGCATACAATCTGAAGCAAAAAAACTTGGTTTATTGTGCATGTTTATTTACCGTCATGAAAATCTGTTGTATATAAATTAAGGTTTTTGTTGGGTTTTTGGATTAAACCAATGAAGTACAAGATCAGCAGCGATTAGCTAACAATACTATTTCTCAATTAATGTCAGTCCCTTTACCCTAAGCTTACGAAAGCTTAAAGGGAGATATAGAATATGCTGCTTATTGCCAACCTAATTACGTCCCTGGGCTTGGTGATGTCCGCACTTGGGATTGGAGTGCATCAGGGCGAGTCTCGGGAGAGCAGGGAACGTGCTTTGGATGGCATTACGCATCTGGCAAGATCCAGCAATGGCAACTTCAATGGCCACTTGAATGAAAGCATCGACATCAAGGTGTTCGAGCGGATAAGAGAGTCCAAAAATCAGACTGGGGCATTCAACGAGATGGACATCAGCAAGATGCGTGTCTACAATGTTGGCGTTCTAATGGCCTCCCATTTGGGTAAGTGGAGTGGGCGGGATGGGGGTCAGCAGCATAGACTCACTCTCATGCACCTGCCTTAGATTCACCTTTTGACCTGGAACGCTGTGGCCCTGCTGTGGACTTGGCCCTGGATCAGATTAACAAGCGCTTCCTCAGCCCGCACAACATCCGGCTGGTCAAGAAGAAGGCCAGGTAAGTCCTGATTTGTCCAACTTACGTGAATCGAACTTGTTCCCCAATTCAATGGAAATTGCCTCCTAACTTCCGCCAACCGCCCCGCTGCTCTTAGCTCAAAGTTCTGCCCGGCCAAGACAGTCGCATTTGTTGCGTGTTGCACGAGTCAGCTAATTACTCGAATTTCATGGCCGCACTCTTGAGCTCTCCGGGCCTGATCCGCCACTTCCCACTCCCATTCCCACCCGCCTTTCCATGGAATGCATTTCGAGAATGTTTTGCACAAATAATTTGTCTATTCCACGCGCCTTGCTAACCACTCTCAACCGATTGCCTGGCTGCCCACCCATTCCAGTTACCCGTCGTGCTCGGGCGCCAGGGCGCCGGGACTGGCGGCGGATATGCATTTCAAGGACGATGTCATCGCGTTCATAGGACCCGCCTGCGCGTTCGCTCTGGAGCCGGTTGCCCGTTTGGCCGCTTACTGGAACACCCCCATAATAACGGGAATGGGTGATCAGGTGAGTGAGGCATCTGTCCGTGCCCTTCTCAACACGTATCCGCCATGTCTGCCGCGACCCATCCGCATAGACGCGGCACAGCAAGTGGCTTTCAATTATATGCTCGGCTTGCTGCATAATAGCTAACTAATCCCTCGCACCACAGCTGCAGACAGTCACATCCACCACGTTCAATTGCCCCCCAAACCCTGCCTGGCATTAACAATTAAACAGGATTTTTAAGCAATTCCACGAAAGCCAATTGGCATTGAATCATTGTACAAACTAGTTGCTTGGACAATATTTAGATGTGGCACCGATTCAATAAACGCATTTCCATTTCCTTTCTTCCCCAAAGCCTCCCTCATCCGAGGGCGAGCTGACCGTAACCTCCGGCATTCTGGGCAGAATACACAAGTGGAAAAATGAGAGTACGGTAAGTGAATTATCCCAAAATTAAATTACAAACAACAAATAAAAACAATATAATAAGATATACTCGACGAGAAGATACCCTGAACCCATTAACTTTGGTGTTTTTAGGCCGATCCTAATCAAATTTTCATGGCATAAGAAAGAAAACGAAGGAGGAATACTTTTCCAGGAATATTTTTCATATATATAACATATAATAATAATATAACACCGGGCTCAAATGAATATTCAATTGTACCGAAATTGATTGATTCAATTCGCACTACTTCAAAAATAAAAGATTTGAGCCTGCGTCTTCTCGCTTGTTAGTCCGACGCTCAGGCACCCAAGTCATACAGGCTCTTATAAATTATATGGATGCGTTGTTTTTTGATGTATTTCATACAAGCTTTGACGCCCATCTTCCCATATTTGATTGTCGAATTTGTGAAACCAGGTCTTAGTGCTCACCTGTGCTCTCAGTGCTTGGGTCAGTCAGTCCTACTCCGACTCTGACTAAACGCAGTCAGAAAAAACTCTTTTTATGTATAAAGATGAATATCAACAAGAAGTTCAGATATTTGATACACAATATTCTGGTGTAGATGTAACGAGACTTTTGTTGCAGGGCATGTTCAAAGACAAGTCCAAGTACCCGACGCTGACGCGAATGTCCTATTGCCAGTGTCGCCTCAAGCTGGTCTTCGCCAGCGTCTTTCGTCAGTTCAACTGGAAGCATGTGGCGCTGTTGGTGGATCGTTCGGAGCTATTCTCGCTGACGGTTGGCAAGAATCTGGAGTACGGTCTGCGCCAGGAGGGACTCTTGAGTTTCGTGCGCGAGCTGAACGGCAACGAGGAGGAGATATACGAGAACTATCTCAGGGACGCGAGCATGTATGCGCGGGGTAAGGCTCAGAGCTCAATCTTACAGATATGCATGTTAAATGTGGACTCATATGTTTCATTGCCCTTATCCATCTAGTGGTCATATTGTCTGTGCGCGGAGTTCTAGTGCGCAAGTTTATGCTGGCCGCGCACAGTCTGGGCATGACGAACGGCGAGTGGGTGTTCCTTGATGTGGAGATATTCCAGAGCGCGTACTGGGGCGATAAAGACTGGGAGCTGGGCGACGAGAACGATATGCGTGCCCGCAAAGCGTACGAGGCTCTGCTGCGCGTCTCGCTGCTGCAGCCGACCAGCCCCACCTTCCAGGACTTTGCGGACAATGTGCGCGAGAACGCCCTCTCCGAGTATAACTACACTTTTGGCGAGGGCGAGGAGGTTAACTTCTTTATTGGTGCCTTCTACGATGGCGTCTACCTGCTCGGCATGGCCCTGAATGAAACTCTGACCGAGGGCGGGGACATTCGGGACGGTGTCAATATCACGCGCCGCATGTGGAATCGCACATTCCATGGGATTACCGGACACGTTCGCATAGACGACAACGGAGACCGCGATGCCGACTACTCAATTCTTGATCTGGATCCCATCAATGGCAAATTCTCAGTGGTGGCACATTATTACGGCCTCCACAGGTGTGACCTTGGCCTGCTTGCCGGAAACTTCCTTTAACGCCGTTTTATTCCAGGAAATATGCTGCTGCGCATGGCAAGAAGATACATTGGCCCGGTGGCCGGGAGGAGCCTCCACCCGATATTCCACCCTGCGGTTTTCTGAACAACTCACCCGACTGTCATGGAAACGGTAAGCTCGTAATCTGTTCTCGGATTTCAGGTGATTCAATGTTGAACCCTTCTAGAAACCACAATCATGTATTCCGTCTTCGGATTGGCGCTGTTTTTGGGACTTGTGTTTTTGGTCATCTGTCTGCTGCAAAGGTAAGTAAAGTCAGACAAGGAACAACAAGTAAGATTACAGATCAACGGAAGATAAAATATCATTGCATAAATTTTAGAAGCAAATCGAAGCAGTTCCAGCTTGATTCTGTACTAGGAATTGCATTCTTGAAAAGCTTCGGTGCTTATAGTCCGATTATTAGGAATTAATAATATTGCATTAAAATGCGAGTACATACTCAAATGATAAAGGTATTAAAAAGGGCAATATTCTGAATCTCTGTGTACTATACTATTCCATATACCTACATATCAAGTTTGGTGTATCCTGTTCTTATAATTTTATTTTATTTCGGAAATGAAAGGATAAATGGCAAACGAAAATTACAAAATATATTTCGAATAAAAAGCCAATAGCTCTGATAGTTTTCGAGATCTACGCGTTCACACGACATGACTGTATGTGTCTATGGTATGTGTCTCGTGGAGATGCAGATACTTCTTTCTTTCTGTTACATACATGCGCAGAACCACGATCTAATTTTTACACATTTTCAATGGATTTAGAGCATAAAGTAGATCTCCATGATCGAATATTCTTGTTCGGCCTATTTAGCAAAGTATCTAATCCAAAGTACCTCTATAAAGATACTTCCGAAAATTCAAGGATCTTTCCTTTTGTAGTTTTGTTGAAGAAAGGTATTTAGTTTAACTTTGTGGACAACTTTATCTACTAAATAATAATATCTAGTGCGGTGCTTAAAAGGATACTATACTATCCATAAATGACCCTACTAATGCTCATTCGCACCGCTCTCCAGGCAAATGAAGCTCAGCAAGGAGCTGCACAATATGTCTTGGCGCGTGCGACCCGAAGATGTGCTGATAGAAATGGGTGGCATGTTCGGCTCCAAGGGTGGGCTGCAGCGCCTGGACGTGGAGAACATTTCGCTGCAACAGTTCGGCATACATTCTGGCCGAGCCTCGATTGCCAGCTTCGCATCGTTGCCGCCGCAGGTGTACACGACAATTGGGCAGTTCAAGGGTGAGCGGGTGGCCATCAAGAAGGTGAACGTGAAGAAGGTGGAGGTGACCTCGACGCTGCTCTGGGAGATCAAGCAGGCGCGCGACGTGAGCCACGAGAATACGGTTCGGTTCGTGGGCGCCTGCATCGATTTGCCGCGACCGACTGTGCTCATCCTGACGGAATATTGCTCGCGCGGCAGTCTCAAGGATGTGCTGGAGAACGAGGCCATCGAGCTGGACTGGAACTTCCGCATGTCCCTGATACACGACATTGTCAAGGGCATGAGCTATTTGCACAACTGCGACGTCGTCGCGCACGGCAAGCTGCGCTCCTGCAATTGCCTGATCGATGGACGCTTCGTGCTGAAGATCTCCGACTTTGGCCTGAGCACGCTGACCACGCCCTCCGACTTTGTGCGCGACCAGAACTACTATACCAGTAAGAGAATGGCCGTTGGCAAAATACATCTTGGTAGTTGTTGTTGTTGTTGCTGACAAAGTTGATTTTCCAGAGTTGCTGTGGATAGCGCCGGAGCTGTTGCCGATGACATCGATTCCCGGCTGTCCGGCAACGCAGCGCGGCGACGTTTATTCCTTTGGCATTATTCTCGAGGAGATTGTCAACCGAGGTGGCCCCTACCAGGAGGCACGGCAACAGGGCATGGATGTGCACACGATTTTGCATAAGGTGCGCCAGTGCGAATACCCGCCCTTCCGGCCACTGATTCGCGAGCGAGAGTGCCCGCCGGATCTGTTGGTGCTCATGGAGAAGTGCTGGGCCGACAATCAGGAGGAGCGTCCAGCATTCTCGACGATCAGGAGCAACATACGCACGATCATGAAGTGAGTAAACAGTCCCAGATTATCCATTAATTTGCACCTTTGTGTTTTAGAGGATTTTGCGAGAATCTAATGGACGATCTGCTGAATCGCATGGAGCACTATGCCAACAACTTGGAAAGCCTTGTCGAGGAGAAAACCAGGCAGCTGAGTTTGGAGAAACAACGCACCGAGGAGCTGTTGTATCAAATCCTGCCCCGTCCCGTCGCCCAGCAGCTAATGGCCGGCGATCTGGTGGAGCCCGAGGAGTTCAGCAGCGTGACCATCTACTTCAGCGACATTGTGGGCTTCACCGAGCTCTGCGCGCGCAGCACACCCATGGACGTGGTTAACTTCCTCAATGATCTGTACAGTACATTCGATCGCATCATTGGCTTCTACGATGTGTACAAGGTGAGTTCCCAAGTGGATAGATTACAAACCTGAATTGTCTTTTTTCAGGTGGAAACAATTGGCGATGCATACCTTGTGGTCTCGGGTCTGCCGGAGCCGAATGGCGATAAGCATGCCCGGGAAATTGCGCTGATGGCCTTGGACATACTTCAGGCTGTCTGCTCGTTCAACCTAAGGCACAAGCCGGATTACAAGATCCAGATTCGCATCGGCATGCACTCGGGCTCCGTCTGTGCCGGCGTCGTGGGCAAGAAGATGCCTCATTACTGTCTCTTTGGCGACACTGTGAACACCGCCTCACGTTTGGAGACCACGGGCATGCGTATGTGGCCATCGGCCCTTTAAAGGCTTTTAATATTCTAATGTCATCCACTTTGCAGCTGGAAAGATTCATGTCTCATCGGCCACCAAGGCCATCCTGGACAAGTTTGGCACATTCGAGCTGGAGCACAGGGGCGATGTGGAGCTCAAGGGCAAAGGCACCGTTACCACCTACTGGCTCAATAGCACCACCGAGGCTGAGGCGCGTGCTCCCACTCCGCCGCTCTTAAACACTGACGAGGTGCCTTTTCCCTTGCTCTTCGCCGGCATGGGAAAGTGAGCCAGCGCGGAGTGTCCATTGCCCACCATCTCAAGTACAAATCTAGCCGGAAATTAATCTACAATGAAAGTTGCTCAGTTTGGGCAAAAATACTCAATTGCTTAAAAAATAATTGTCGCTATTTGCTCAATTGTTTATGCTCCGCTCGTAAAGTAAAAAAGATTATGTAAGTTCCTGTGAGTTAAATGTCGGTCGACTTTTTTAACCAAATCGCGTCAGATTAAGTGGGAGGCTTTTTTTCCAACCTGTAGAATTGAAGGAGATAAAATATATTTGGCCGCTTTAACTGAATAGAGTATATCCAAAATCCTTTACTGTAGCTCAATTTGAACCGAACAATAGTAAAAAAAACTAAGAGTTACCTGACAGAGCAGAGTATTCGAAATATTGTGTGATATTTATATGAAAGCTAAGCGCAGGTTTTCAACAAATTGTGTGTGAATAGATTGCACCGAAAAAGTGACAAATTCAATTGTCATTTCAAAAAAACAAAAAGAAACCCGCATATTATAATACATATTTATAATACATATTTGTCTAATCCAATGATAGCTTACAAGATAGCTTTACCCTAAGATCTGAGCCTAAATATTTGATGCTTGAATTTCCCCTTTAAATGTTATGTTTGTCTGCATGTATTAATAAATTATTATAGCAAATGTTATTGTTAAATATCCAATAAAAATACACAATAATTATGTCGGGCATTAAATGTAGTGCATGTATTTGTAATGCTTCGCAACTTCAAGTACGATTTGTGCCCATCCAACTTAACTAATAACTGATGTGTGTGTATTTCACGTTCTAAATAATATAACCAAAATAAAATATATTTGTTGTAAGCTCCGAATAAGTATTACAATTGCTATAACTGAAAATGCAAAAGGTTTTAATGAATTAAACTAATTCATAATACTCGTAAATTTGCCCAATTAAAAAAGAAGGGTCTTTGAAGCTCGAATTTGCGGATTTTAGTGAAGACCTCTTGACAAAAATATACAAAATCTGATTTTTAACTGATTTTCGCATATATATGACATATATAGACGCCCGATGTTGAGAAGACTTGACTTATATGTGTGCAGCTTGGTAGAACTCGTAAATGACAAATATGCTTAAGGATATTTCGAAAAATGAAAAAGTTTTCATACAGAAACTTTGGCTGTGTTAAGGATGCTGATTCGATTTTGCTTATGTATAAGAAACAAAGTGAAAATATTAGTTTTGTTGATTAGCTTCGATATTTTTAAGAAAAAGAAAGTTTTACGGGTCCTTCAAATGAAAGCTGTAGGATATTGTGTTTTGACCCGGTCGGGTATAGAGTCAAGCCTAGGCAAGGCTTCTAACGATAGCTTTCTGAGAGACAACTTATGCATAAAAACAGATTTGGACATAACTATATCGACTCGGATGTTGGTGTTCATAAAAAGTATATATATACTTTTTCAGGTGGGAAATGCCTCCTGCTATGCGTTAAACATATCATGACTGATAATATAATATAATAATAAATAAATAAATAACAGATAAATGAAAGATAATGCCCTCTACAAAATCTATTTTACAATGGTGGATTTTTTTGTAATTTCTTAAATTTCCTCCCAGTTTGTGAGCGAGTACCCGCGTTAAGGGTATGTCTCGACTCGTCCGTTTCTCAGCACAAAGCTCATCCGAAGCTTTCGCAGGATGTGCTTCGAGGCATTTTAGCTCGTTGCCAAACCAGCTGCTCTTTGGTGGAAACAATCAGCTGTTGGGATTTGGAAAAGCTTTTGACGCGAAAAGTATTCTCGGAAAGCTGACGGAAAAGGAAACTGAACAAAAACAAAAGTGACAAAATATTAAATAAAATGTGTTTGCCCTGCAAACGAACACATGCTAATGTGAACTCGAGCCGGCTTCCGCATCATTGATGGGATACACGGCCAGTGGAATCGTCATCCGTAGAGTTCATAGTTGCATTCGCACCCGCAGGGATAATCTGTTTAGCATCCATTGAGCACACGCTCCCCCGAGGGGACGCTCAGCACCATGAAGATATTCAGACTTCGCCTGGTCAAATTGCTGCTGTTTGGTTTTATTATCGCCAATCTGGTGTTCTTCTATTACACCTGGAACACGCTGCTCTGGCGGCGCATCAGCAGGGCGCTTTCGGGCGAGGCCGCAGAGGCGAAGACAAAAAGCGATGGCAACCGCGTGAAGCTCTCACCAAAGGAGAAGGCGCGCAATGCCAACAAGCACATACGCAAGTCCATAACAATCGTATTCTATGGCCACTACAACTTCGAGCAGGATCTGCGGCCCAGCATCGAGAGGTGAGTACACCACCTGTTTACTTATTTATGTATTTTATTTATTACTTTACTCGTTGTCTCGTCAGCATACTGGAGGTTGTGCCCAATATACCCATACTGGTGCTGCAGGAGGGCGCCGCCGAGTATGCTTACCCGCCGGTTAGCTTTGAGCGGAACCTGACCAGCGGCGAGGAGCAGACAGTTCACTTTATGAGTCTGGCCTTCGATGTGCGCCGGACGCGCGAGCAACTGAACCCGCTCGCCGCAATACACACCAAATATGCGCTCATTATGCCGGACAGCGTGCGCTTGAGCAGCAAGAATCTGCTGCAAAAGATTCTGCGCGAGATCAATACGAAGTCCGGCTCGCGGGAGACTAGCAAAGGCCAGCAGCGAGTGACCGTCGCACCGGAGGAGACTGTGCGTCGTCTCGTACTCGTGCCGTTCGCGGGAAACCAGAAATCCTTCAGCAGTTGCGCCAAGCTCATCTTGGACCTGCCCAATTGGACTATGGAATTGGATGCACGCAATGATAGTACGCATTGCGATCTGGTAAATGGGAGATGAAGTGCATATGATACAGACATAAAATATACTCTGCTTTCCAGTTCCTGCAGAAGCATGCGATTCTCCTAGACGTGGCGACACTCGGTTCTATGCCGGAGCCATTCGCTTTGCCCTTCCCAGAGATGCTCTACGTGCAGGCTAAGATTGCCAACCTAACGGTAACTTATAGTGTTATAGTCGTTTCCCTGAGCTCGCTTTCATATCGAGGTTTTCTATTCGCATAGACCACCGTTTTTCCTCAATCCTTTCTGGAGGGGCGCAGGCTTTTTGCCTCCTTCCATACGAAGCAGCGGCGCATGGATCTGCGTCGCCGCCAGTTCCGTGAGATGTACAAGAAGCTGCAGATCAAGCGCCTGGTACGACGAACCCATCGAGTCGGCGGCAAGTCCACAGCACGGGAAGGCAATTGGCAGCCGCACAGTCCCGTATTGGATGCACAGTTCTCGTCATCCAACTTCTCGCTGCCGCTCGTTACGGACATTGATCTGTTTGGCTGCGAGAGAACGACTAAGTCTTGCATTGGAAACGTCTACAACAATCGCCCCTTCTACCACTATATGGGCAAGCACACGCCCCCGTGCTGCTTGGACAAGCTGAAAACCACCTTCAACCATGTGCTCGAGGAGTTCGAGAACGTGGGCATACGCTACTGGCTGGACAACTATGCGCTCAAAAGCGCCATCGAAACCAATCAGCTCTCTCCCGATGCCTACGACATTGATATCAGCTTCAATGTGCAGGACCTGGAGCGGTCGAACGCCATGAAGAAATCGCAGAGCAAGCCTCACGTGGACGGCGAGGGCTTCTACTGGATAAAGGCAACCGATGGCCACTACTTCCGTGTACAGTTCTCCAAGGTTAATCAGGTGGGCGTCAATCTGTTACCCTATGAGATTAGCGGCAACGAGGTCCGGGCCAGCGGCTTCTTCGGCTGGAAGGCATCCACCTTCGCTTCCGACTACTTGCACCCCATGTCGACGGTGCTGTTTCTGGGCAAAAGTGTCATGTGCCCCAACAATGTGTTGGAGTACCTCGAAGGCAAAAACATAAAAGTCAGCTCGGATGATGCCGTCGAAGATTAGATGATCCTTAGCACCACCTTAGCATCAATTGTGTTTAGCTCTTAGCATAAGTTTCCATTTAAAGATCGTTGAGGAAAAGTTGTAAGTCTTTTACTCTACAAACTTCCTATTGTGTGTACTATATGATCGTTGTGCTAAGCTCTATTTGTAAGATTAAGGTTATATGTTCCTTTCTGTGCTCCCCATATTTATGTTGATAGCTAGCTCGCATCTGTCTATAGATATAGCTAGATTAGTAAGTGATTATTCCTCAAGCCAAGGTTCTCGGATCTACTCGTCTACAGTCCATTCAATAAAGATCTCATGTACTATTCGTACTTATTTAATACGGTAACTTATCAAAATATAATACATTATTATCATAATAGCTGGCTTCTAAGTCCGCACAGTGGTAGCTGCATCCGGCACTGATGAGCCCTGCGGCAACTCCCTTACCAAGGACAATAGCTTTTCCAGCTTTGCGTTCTGCAGCGTTATCTGGTCGAGATAGAGCTGCTTCTTCGGTGGCTTGACCATGACGCGAAGGTTGGGTGACAGTTTTAACGAGGTGGTAACACCCCTGGAAAAGATAAGCTCGCATTTATCCCGTGTGGAGCACACAAATATTTGTAATATTTGATACTCACTTCTCGTCACCCACCACAATGAAGGGAAGCTTCTCATTGAAGGCCAGGCGAGTCAGCTTATTTTTGCGCTTGGGCACCACAGCCTGCACGCATATGGGCTTATATTTGTTCACATTCAGGTCGAACACATGCACCTTGCCCTCGGTGGTCACCGCTGCGAATACGGTGCTCGAGTAGGGAGCCCACTTGACATCGCCCACGGCGGAGCCGAGGTCGAATATAAATAGCGGATCGGCGCGCATGTCTTCCCAGACCTTAACGCGCCAGTCTCCGCTACAGGATACAAATATATTCGAATCGAAGCGATTGTAGTCGATGCGATACACAGACATATTATGTGCATAGTAGGTCATCAGATACTTGGAGCTAAACGCCGTGCTGCACTTGTAGATAAAACCGCATTCGGTGCCGACAAGAAAGACAGCTGGATCTATGGGATGGAACTGGACGCAGGAGCCGCCACTTTTGAGAGTGACTCTGGTGCCATCCGGCCCGTCCGCAATCCCGTTCTCTAGATAAAGCGTAATTATGGTGGTTACCCAAAGCTTGTTCTGCATGAGAATCCAACTGAAGACGCATCCGTCGGAGGACACAGAATAGAAGTTGATCTCGCCGTCGGCCATGTCCGGTCCCCATTTGATCTGCCAAACGCATTCGGCGTG
The DNA here is from genome assembly GCA_018903485.1 of Drosophila littoralis. Classification (NCBI taxonomy): domain Eukaryota; kingdom Metazoa; phylum Arthropoda; class Insecta; order Diptera; family Drosophilidae; genus Drosophila; species Drosophila littoralis. The sequence goes on along the minus strand of JAEIGF010000297.1, from coordinate 9,351,456 downwards.
CTTACACTTAACTCCTCTGGAGATGTACATGGGCTCCTTGCAGCCATCGCGCAGATCATAGACGGCCACATTGCCATCGTATAGACCAATGACCACAAGGAACGGATAATGTGGATGAATATCGCAGCACATGACGCCGCAATCTGTTTGAACTAGAGCAGAAAAACATTTATGGCTGAAGTCTGACGTGGAGCCCTATAAAACTCACTTATGTAATCTGGGTACGACGGGTTCTTCACGGTGAACAGGCACAGATAGCCCTCATTGGGCTGTTTTAGGAAATCATCTGCAAGGAATCGGATGTCAGCAGGAGGCGAATTTCAATCGACAGCGGGTTTACTTACGTGAACCGAAGCATACGGCGAATAGATCGTAGTAGCTCGGATTAAACGTTATCTCGGTGACATTCATTTTCTTGGTCTTCTCGTATTGGAACTTCCAAAGTGGCAGCAGGTTGCCCTCGCCTTCGCGATACTCATCGGCCGGATCCTCCCAATAGCGATAGTCGTTGCCAATATCGTCGTATATATTCTGGTTTATCATACGCTCCAGAATCTGCCAGCACCTGACATACTTGCGGTTCAGCTGCTCCGCTAAAGCGGTTTTCTTTTTGAAGCTCTTTTTGGTTGAGCGTCGCTTGTGATCGCCATGGACGCGACCCGCTCTCTGCTGCTCCTCGAAGTCCTCCAAATAGGTGTCATAGATGACCCACTGCAGCACGTTGGCACCGAACTGGGAACGAGGCGGCGGAATAGTTTGGGTATCCACATTCTAGAAACAGATTGCGCATTGAATTTAGAAACGATTCGATGGGTATTTATGGTTCTACTTACACGCTTGGGATTGACATAGGTCAGAGTAGCTCGTTCACAATAGTTGAATTGATTGATCAGTTTACGCTTTTTGCCGGGAGCAGTAGCTGCTTGCTGTACTCCGCCCTGCTCCTCGTCATCGCCGGCAGCCTCGGTCTCGGTGGCGGCTTCGCCCTCTGTTGCCTTACCCTCCTCGTCCTCTTCTTCCTCGGCCTCCTCTTCCTCGCCGGCGGTATGAACGTGTTTGCTCCCCATATCGCTTTTCTCGTCCTCTTCGCCTTCGCCTTCACCTTCGCCTTCTTCTTCGCCCTCCAGTGCAGTTTCCCGCTGCTCGACCACCGAATAGTTTGGCATGGGCAAAGGGTAACCGATTTCATCAGATTCCTCAACCTGGATGCGCGCCTCTTCGGAGTCCACGTGCAGCGAATTTCCCGGAAAGCTTATTAAAGTCACAGTATTGCCCGGAATGGGTGCCGACACATATTCGCCCTCCTTGAAGCTAAACACTACCAAATTATGTAGCACATTTGTATTGGTGGGCGTGAGGACCTTGGTGACCTCCTCCCCGAGCTCGGCCTCTGTCAGATCCAGTTGGTCATCCGGCTTGATCAATTGGCGCGATTTCATCCAAGCATCAAAGTCATCTGCATCGCCTCCGCCGCCGCCACCTTCTCCCTTGATCTTGGATCCTCTGCTCTATTATTTAAAATAGAGTAAATAATGGGTTAAAATAGTTGGATCAAACCGATTTAGCAAGGCAAAGATTCCAGTGTGGAGTGTGTAGGCATCATTGTTGGAAGTGCGGGATATATGGAAAACCGGTCAAAGACTTACCTTCGATGACATAACATTGCAGTGCTAGGATACTTTACAGGAATCAAACATCAATTGTTCGAATTATGGGTGCATCGATTTTGAGCTACGTGCTTCGTGGGATCAATATATCTACAATATAATCAAAATCCCACGGCATGCATATATTTAAATTTTCAATTATGTCGAAGCTACTTCAATACTCGCCCATTTACTCTTTCCAAAAGTCTAGAACAACCTTAATTAAAAGCTTCTGTTTAGAGGATTCATATTTGATTTAATAGTTGTGCGAGAGAGCTAATAAAATTCCTTATAGTTTTTGCGGTTGACGGTCAGACAGAGATATTACGTTGATAATTTTGACTATTTGTTATTCTCATAAAAAGGATGAAATTTAATAAACATCTAGCTTTTTAATTTGCTTTAAACATGGTACATTATGGGGCCCGTCTAAATATTTATTTTAATCTTTATTCCGTGATTTATTTTGGAAAGGGCATTTGTGTTCGGCGAACCGAGCTCTCAACTGGATGGCGTGACATTTGCAGTTACCTCCTCGAGTAGCCGTTGCTCCTTCATGGTCTGTTCATCCTGGTCGTCCGGTAGACCCGCGCCACCGGGGTCTGACATTTGACGAGTAACTGTACAAGCTAAACACTAATGTATCAGGTGCGAAGTAGACAGGTAATCTACTTATAGATGCTATGCACTTATATACAGAGTATATGCAGCTGTCGATCAGTACGCACAATTTGACGTACTGACTAACTGACTAACTGACTGAATGAGAAGATCTACATATAAATTACATAGTTTGAAAATAAGATTTGTATTTACAGAATTGTAGTCTAAGATTGTATTTACATTTTGTTTGGCTTGTTGCTCTTGCTGTACAACTACACACAAAAAAAAAAAATATATACATATATATATACACACACACACACACACAATTTGCACTACTTGCGATAAAAGCAACTTGCATAAGGTCTAGTACAAAACTGCTCAGATACAGATAGATATATGGTTACAGATACAGATACAGATACTGATCGCTACGATTGAATACTCATATACCGCCATGGCCTTGTTGGCAAGCTTCCACATCTCGGCAATCTGTACGGGGGGAGCACTAGTCTGAAATGTTAAGGCACGAGACGTGCGAGGCCTGAACCTTTTGGAAGGCGCAACACGACTGAGACTTGGCCTGGGCCAACCACGAGGCAGCCAGCTCCTGCGAAAGGTGACTGAAAACGAAGCTGATGACGTTCGCGAAACTTTCGACTTTCGACTCGCAGCCAAAAGTTGACTCGCTGACGTCTGCGGCACGTCATCGTCCTGGGCCAGGATGCGATTGGAGCCGAGAGGGTGTTCACATTTCCGGCTGGGCGCGTAAATAAAAGGCAAATTGCACACAACCCGATTAAAGTGGATCCCGACGTACTGTTGGGTGGACTTGTGGCCCACACCAAAACCCTAGAGCGATGCCCTAGGCGTCGCTTTCAGTTAGCCATTTATTTTTATGTCGAGTCTAGAGCCGTATCAATGTCTGATTTATTGACTCTTTTATTGCGTTGAGGCAGGGAGGCGACTTGACTTTGATTGCCATCGACACTCAATTGGCCCTGGCTCGTATCGGGAGCACTCGGATAGAAATTCTTCGATACAGCTGCATTTCTGCACTGATCTACCGTGCTTGAAAGCTGGTAGCGCCATCTCTCTTTGGCGGCACGCACATGCCAACAAGCCACCTGACCTGCCAGCTCCAATCCCCCGGCCTGACCCGCCCATGTGCCTCGGGCAAATTGCAAATTATGTTTCGTGACAAAGTTCCATCAGAGCGTCAATAACTTTTGCTACGCTACGTTTCAGCGAACTTATTAAAAAGTAATTGCGAATTTTTAAATACGAAAATAGACTCCTGGTAACGAAGGACGACGGAATGACGAGGATTTGCCCAATCACAATGTTGACAGTTCTCAAAGCGTTCGCATGCATAGACCGGATGGACCCGGACCCCGACTCGAATGGAATTGTGCAAAGTGCTGTTGTTTTTTTTTTTTTTTTGCGCAATATTGGAATAATTGTTTACCTTCTTCTGCTTGCCCTCCTTGGGCTTAGCCAACTGCATGATGGGGCAGAACTCGTTTCGGGTTTGCCGGCGTTGATGTGGCTTGTGGATAGTTTCTTTGAAAAGGTTTCTCTAAGCGTGTTTCTCTTTGTAGTTATACACACACTGTGCAGGTCTCATGTGGAGGCACTAATGTTTTCCTAACATTAACTGAACAAATTTTCGTTTTTCACAGTCTAAACTTTACGTAATTGTGAAATAGAACAATGGAATTCGCCGCTTGCTTTTCCTTTGCCAACGTCAACGTCTTTGTTTATTCGAGTTACTATAGAAATTTGCTAATGCTGCCAGCTCCCAGCTCCCAGCTGCCAGGTATTAGCTGCCATTTACATATCGATTTGGCTGCGTAAAGCTATTCCTATTCTCCAACCTTTATTCACGGATTCACGGCTCGTACGACTATTTTGACAGTCGACATTCATTCAGCAGAGAGAGACTAAGTGAAAACCCAAGAAAAGCTCTTCAACTCACACAGGGGCTTGACATTAGGCTCAAGCTTATTTATAAAGTCATGTTGACAGTTCATAGCAAAGGTAATCATAGAAGAAAAAGGAGTCCCTATATAGTAATTCGTCATGCCAAAATGTCAGCAAGGCGGCTTGTAACTTATCCACCTGGAAGAAAGCTCACGCCACGTAAATCCAACGTACAGACCCCTCTCAGCAAAAATATGGCTCATTTTTGGGCATAAAAATAGGGTAGGTAGAGTCATTCTGCATGCCATTTTTTGAGTTTTTTTTGGCTTGATTATAAGATTGTAAAGAAGACAGACGAAGAGCCTAGACAGGAAGTCAATCCAATTGCACTTTTCTGTTTAACATAACAATGCAATAAGTATTTATCTGCAATACCCATATAACATATTTATACGCAGCGAGCTGTGTCGAGAGAGTTCAATGTTCGCGCGTAAGCTCGTAGATAGAAGGCCATGGCTGGGGTCATACAAACGAGAACTTTGGACGGGCAAGCCTCTCACCAGATCGCAGACACGAGTAAGGCCTAACCTTGAAGTTAAGATTAAAGAGAACATGACTTTTGAGTATAACACATCAATGCTTTTATTGTAAAGAATGCGTTGTTATATTGATTATACAAGTACATCAATATAAGTATAAATTGTATATTCTATGTGCTATGTATTGGGTGTGTATATTTAGAAACAATTAAGTAGGGTGTAAAAGATCTATGTTTGCTGTCTCAGGCTCTTCACATATCGCACTGGCACTTCGGGCAGGTAAACGCAGACGAAGAACATCATGGGTCCAAAGAGAAACATGCAGATCAGCCAATAAATCAAGCCAAAAGCTGTTAACGCGTCCATAAACACCAGAAATGATGAGTCTCGATCAGACAACGTGAGGTTACAAATCAATTACAAATAAATAACTAATATCACTAAACAACGGGCTTGGAGATTGTGCAACAGGGCAAAACACGTCTGTCACAGCGCCGATGTCTCTTTAATTAGATGTAGGTCACTTTAGACTAAATCCCAATGGCTCCTTTGCTGTTGGGATGCCTTCAATGTCGGTCACTTTAGACGAAATCTTAGGGCTAAGGCTCCTTTGCTGTTGGGACTCCTTTAAGCTCGCCACCTGGAAGCAATATGGAGAGAGAGATTAGTTGGATATATGTAGATTGAAAGAACTTCCTCCCTTAAGCATAGCTCGCGGAATGAGTCAACATTTGGCTGATCTTGAAACTTACGCGCTGCACGTAATCCTGCCCGCTGGTCAACTGGTACTGTTCCAGCTGCCGTGCTGAATCATACACTTTATACTTGGCTACCCAGGTGCTACCCAGGTGAGTTTATTTTTGGGTAATAACCCGCCTCTGACGAGCTATTTAAGCAACGCCTCACGCTCGTCACAGCTAATTCGTAACTGAAGTGGAAACGAGAACGACGTAAAGCCCCAAAGCTGCCCCCCTTGCCCCTCCCCTCCCCCTCTGCCCCACACTAGCAATCTTTATGCGTTTATTTAGATGCCAAGCTCTCTAGTGTCTACGTCAAAAAAGCTTTTGCCTCCGATTTGGAATTGTTCGGGCTGAAAGTTGGTTTTATGAGAACGATACTGGTATTTTTCAATGACAGCGACCAGATCGAAAAACTGGTTTACAAAAAGTGCTAGAGAACGTTTGAGGCTCGGTCCAATTAAATTGTTAAGTATTTGCTGTTTACACTCTGATAACAAGAGCTAATTATAATTTATAACGCTTCGAAGTGTTTATAAAGATATGTTTATAAAGATAAAGATAAAGATAAAGATAAAGAGTGAACCGAAATCACAAACTTATTGCTTTTATAAATTCTATCGATAAGCCAGTCAAGGCTGCACTCTCAATCTGTTGCCCCGTATCGTCTAGAACTTACATGATATAGAAGTAATTATCGCTATCCTTGCGCTTGGCATCGCCGCGGCTCGGGTCTCTCCTGGCCGCGTTCACCGAACCCGGATCCGAGTGCGCCTGCATGTTCCCGTTCCAGGTGGCCCAACGCCGCGTAACGCCATTTTGCTGATTGGCCAGATTGTTTTCTTTGTTTGGGTTGGCGAAAAACGACTTCACGCTATCCATGGCTATATGAATTGATGTATAAAGTGGGGTGGGGGGAGCGCAGAAATGTCGAGCCTCCGAAAGAAAACAAATTGATAAAGCTAAAAATATATCAAAAATGATTTGTGTTTTTGTGAATTCGGGTTTTCAGTGGACTCGTCTACATTATGTATAAATATATTTGTGTGCACGTCGTTTTTTATGTTCTCTTCTTGTTTCCAAGCGTTTTTTTTTGTTTTCTTATTCTTTTTTGTGATAATGGCCTCGTATGATTGCTTTGAATTAATTCAATTTCTGATAAAGTTTGCAGCGTTTCGAAACAAACAACAAATTCTTGCAATTCACAAAATGGTATATGAATTGCAAATAATATTATTTTGAGGTACATGTTTTTGAGAAGGTTACTTTTGATATGGAAGCGATAAGTATGCAATTTATAAATGTATTTATTGGTGAAAAATAAAATGCGTCTTAGTTTCAGCATGGCAATTTTGAAGATTAGCGCTTCTATATATACTATGCATATAGTCGATGTCGATTCATACATATTATCAATTAGCACTCGGGCGCTTAACAAGTTCAAAACAGTTCACTTCGCACCACTGATAACAGAGTGACTACAAAAATCAGCTCCGAGCACGCGCCATATACAACGGCAATTTGATTTGTTAACAACAAAGCCAAAATGGACAACGTGGCACGATAAGATGGTCCTTAAGGCGACGAGGTTGAGCAGTGCTGCGCTGATAACAGCAGCCTTGGAGCCCGTCAGTCCACAAGGGGTTACACTAGTTGGAAATAACACAGGGCCAAACGCGACCTACCTCAAGGCTGTCGCGAGTTATGCTTTGTTGTAATTGGTTGAAATGATTGATGGCCACTATTCATTGGGTGGGGGTAACGCCCTTTTCAACGTTTACAAATTGGCCTGACACAGTTCCAGCAGCTACTCGCGCACTTCCAATTTCAATTCCAATTCCACTTCCACTTCCAATTCCAGTGTTCTGCTCGGAGCCTATGCGAACCGTTTTGCACAATGTCTGCGATCGCACTGAACGCAGCGCCGACAACGCTGCTCGATGGTCGATGCCGGGCGCTCCGTAGGTTTAATCAATAGCGAAGGCGTCACAAACACAACATTGAATTTATATATACGTACACACATACATGGGCATGTGCATACATTTATATACAAGTGTGTGCGTGTATACGTGTATGTGTACTAGCTGTACATTGCTGTAGATGCTCGAAACGATTACATTATGTTTTAAATGCACATGGGTTTCTTCGACTCGCTGTCGACATCTGGCGTTGTTGTTGTTGTCGTTGTTGTCTTTCGTTTATCTACCCGGTCGAGGCAGTTTTTCTTGTTTGTTTTGATCGTTGTTTCTCACTGTTACACATACCAACTCCATGGACACTTGCATACATATAAACAGGGTGTGTTTCGAGGCACAAATTGGAACAGTTTTCATTTGATTCGTTATACCCAAAATGTGTTTCTTAATGTTACATTATTTGCAATTAAAAGTTTATTTTGAGAAGCTGAAAAATTCACAAGGTAAAAGTTAAGCGAACCCAAACAGCTCATTTCTGCAACAATGCATAAAATCCAGTTTACTTTTTACAAGACTTTTTTGAAATCGATCGATTTAAATCAAATAATGGCACACAATGAAGAAAGTATGACAATTAAGCCAGCCCCTATTCATATATATATGTACCTTAATACTCACCTATGTAAATATTCATTATTATTCACAGTACTTCTTACTTTTGTATATTTATGGATTATTTTGTTCGACTATAGCGTAAGTTGAAATACATATATATGTACGTATACAGAAGAGAATTGTAATTTTAAGTGTTTATCCATTTGTATGCAAACGTGCATGTAATTACCTGTCACTTTGCCAGCTTCGTACTTTACCCTCACTTCCGCACTGCGAGTCTCTTTCTTTTCCTATTTGTTGTGCTCCGGCGTTCCGCGTGCCATTGATAAGGCGAATGCAATTTTACAACTGGCCGCAGCTACTCGTCGAGTGTTTGGACTTTGTACTTTACACTTTTTCTCATGCAAACGATCCAACCAATACATATAAATAGTTGTGCTGATAAACGTGCGTGTGTATTGAATAAATGATGCATACTAATTTATGTAAGTATGTAAATGAAATGTGTTTGTGTGTGTCATAAAGTAAATAGCTTAACATCACACATTAATATAATTAAGTAGCTTTAAGTATCTAACCCTTAACTAACTAGTTTGTGTCGTCGTGTCGAGTGTTATCGACTATAGATACCTTTTACCCATAACTGAAGTACCCTTCAACTCAAGCACACACACACACACATATATATATTTGTTTATATATGTACATACACACTTTCAAGCAGCGGTTGCTCTATACAAAATGGTTTCTTGTCTTTGGAATGCCCTTCAAGGCAAGTTAATTAAATTACTTCTAGAACTAATTTATCTATCTGATCTGAATAACGTGAAGCAATCAAGCTGACAAGCATACTTAATTTTCTAAAGAGACCCTTGGAAGTGATCGTTATTCAAGTTGTTATAATATATAATAATCCGATTTTGTAATGTAATATAATACAGTGATCCGATCCAAGAAGAGAATAAATAAAACAAATTTGCACTACACTTTCTGCGGTCGAAGATGTCTTCTTCACTGTTTCGCCCATTATGCGAAAGAATTACAAATCTTAAATAAATTGTGTCTAGAAAAGTATATAACAAACCTACAATAGGCTTGAAAGAGTATTTAATCTTATTTCTTGTTGTTGATAGATAAAAATGAATTGAATAAAATACATTGGTATATGGTATGCAGTTATGTATCCTAAAATCTCTGTTTCACAAAAATCCAAAAGAGAAAATGAAGGGAACTTAAGGCTTAAAATAGGCTAAGATTAAAATCGGTAGTGAAACAATTATAAAGTTAATTATTATGTAAAAAGTAACTTACCCATAGTTGTTAGGGCTTGCATATAAATACAAATAATTCATTGCATACTTTTGGGCTGACCAATAATGTGTGACTGATCCCATTGTCATAGTTCGATATAGTTGTTAGTTAGTGATTTTTACCAATTCGAACAGCCCGTGTAAATATACAAAATCAATTATAAATTATATCATCCAATTGTTACTAAAGTTTTTAGTGACCAACAATAAAATTGTTGTTTATTTATTACAATGTTCGCATTTCTTTTTTACAAATACTGCATACGATTTTGCAGGATGCAGGACCTCCAACGCCGACTCTGTGGTAAACCGTTGCAGCTTCTTCGGGGATCATACGGCTCCTGCCCAGGCCCCTATTGCGATTCTGTCGACTTTTCGGCTCCGATTCTGCGCAGCAGCAGAGCAGGAAACTAAGCGGAACCGCTTCGCCTTCCTCCAGAGTCTGTGGCAGATTCCTGCCACGCGTCTCGGGCAAGAAGAGACTGGCAAAGCCCCCGACAATCAGCAGCGCCCCCATCACAATCAGGGGCAGCACCAGCATCTGCTGGCCCTGAACGCAGAATGGATTATTATTTTTGCTAAACCAGAGTAACATTTACCGAATCTCAATGTGCTCACCATGTGATTAATTACCGGTATAATTATGGGCCCCGTCATGGCCACCACGGAGCTGAAGCTCATGCCCAGGCCGCGCACCACGGTCGGGTACAGCTCGGAGGCGAGCAGGGGCAACACGACGAACGCCGATGAGATGCCCATTTTGCCAATGCAGTACAGGAGCAGCATCACCTCCGCCTGCTGCTGATACAGCACAGTGGCCACGCAGGCCACACCGCCGACCAGCATGGAAATGAAGAGAATCCAACGCCGTCCGAAGTAGCTAAGGCCAGGCCAGAGCAGCAAGTACGTGGGCAGCTCGACCGCGCCGGCCAGAAAGAAATTCCAGATCTCGTCGCCACCCAGCGCCGGCGCATAGTAGCTAAGGCCCACGTAGACGCTGGTGTTGGCGAACCAGATCAGGGTCACAATCAGCGTCTTGCGTCGCATATTTGTGCCGCGGAAGAGGTCCAAAATGCCATAGTGCGTTGTTTCCCCGGGCTGCGTCCGGCTGAGTCGCTGCTGCAGCCGCTCCACAAAGTCCCGAGAAACATGCATTCCATTGACACGAGCCATGACCTTGAGGATTCTCACTGCCCGCTTCGTCTGGCCCACGGCTATCAGCCAACGTGGCGACTCGGGCAGTACGAAAAAGCAGGAGAAGAGCATCAGCAGCGGCAGCGACACGGCCAGGGTCAGATATCGCCAGTCACGCACCAAGTAGACCACGCCCTTTGAATATACTAATCTTAAATCGTCTATCTTCTCGTTAAGCGAGATTGTACCTACCGCGAGCAGGACCAGGCCTAGAGAATAGGCAATGTTTGAGACAATTGTGCAGAATACTCGACGCTCCGGTCCCACAAGTTCGATTGCCAAAACGTAGGGACTGGCCAATATGGCTGGCACGGTGAGGCCCACAACAAAGCGAAGACCCAGCCAGGAGTAGTAGTTCCAGGCAAAGGCGCTGGCCGCACAAGCCACTATTTCGAGTAGGAGATAGGCGTAGAAGGAGGGACGTCGACCCCACAGATCGACCAGATAGCCAAACACATAGTTCCCAACCAGACCACCCACGCCGAACAGAACTAAGGCAAGGGTAACGTAGAAGCTCCTATCGCAGACCAGGTTCCACTACAAGCAAAAGAAGATTAATCAAGTTCCATCAGGGAGCATCTCGTACCTCTTGGACGACGGTGCTGGGATACATGGATCTATCGTAATGCCAGCCATGCTGACAGGCCACAACAGACTCCTCATCCACCTTTAACAACTTTGACGCCTGCTCCTTTTGCAGCTCATACGGCGTACGGTACTCCAGATAACGCACCTGTAATACAGGAAATAATATTAGAGCTTCCTAATTCCTAATTCTACAACTATAAGATTGCTAAATGTGATACTGGATAAAATACATTTTACTTTCATTACAAACAAGAAGCTGAATTAACCTTTTCATTAAATAAACAGTCAAAATATATATAATCTTATTAAAGCAATAACAATTGCTTATAAAGTGGTTTTATTCGACACATTAAATATCGTAAATATCTTAATATCGTAACGAACTATCTAAACGGGTAAACTGCTTGCGAACTGCTTGATTTTACATTTGAACTGCTTTCACCTGTAATGCTCAAAGTGTACACAAATGTGCATTTATGTATGCAAACCCATGAATGTAAGCAGTGGATACATAAGCTTACAACAACATCATTGATTATACGTACTAGATTTATAGGCATTCTTTTTAAAGTTCTCTCATGTTCTTTTAGTTTATATTTGAATTTAATGATACTACAAAGTACCTGCCAAATTTTTAAGATTTCATCAAAAGGCGGCATAAACCGTCAATTTATTATCATTTACAATTAATACTGCAATAAAAGATTCTCTCAAACAAATTTTTGTTTTCAGCTATCTGTCTACCATCGAATTATATTCTCTAGTAGGAACTGTCCAATGATTTGAGTTTTTTTTTTTTTTTTGTAAGCTTTTTCTATAATATTTAGCAATCAATTGGGTTAGTTTTTTACTGTAGAACATTCTCGTCAATTGCTGATTTCTCCTGATTTCTAAGGATTATATGTACTTGTTATTTATGAAAATGGAAAAGAGAATATGCTTGATTTACGCACTATTTCACTGTAGTTGCGGACGAACATGGCACATTCAGCGTAGGCGCCGTGTCCGTCCCGTGGAATACTTAAGTTCTTGACGAGCTGTATATAATCCTGTGTCCATGGCTCCAGCTCCGGGATACGGCACCAGTGCTTCGGCGTGGCTGCAATAAACAACTGACTGCAAAGCCATTAGGGAATTTGAGAGGGGCTAATCCGGTCCAGAGACTTGTGGGTCAGTAGTCTGTCTGGCGTGGGCAGACCCACCTGTAGGCGTGAAAGGCGCACGGCAATGCCGCCGGCAGCAGAACCGAGCATATAATAATCTTCTGATACAGGCCGAACGCGCCCACCTCCTTAAGTACTTCATCGAAATCCATTGTACCGTCTGAACCGAACCCGAGTCAAATGCGCGCACAACTGATGGAGGGGCCTTGCGCATTTCCAGCCCAGATTTTGCCTAAGCGCTAATCCATGGGCTCTACCGCCACGCGGCCAAATCTCAATTGGACATAATTACATTACGGCCTTTCGTGTGTTTTAATTAATTGGACACCGCTGCGTGAGACAGGGTCGCAGCCCAACTGGCAGATCGCAACTGGCAGATCGCAGCTGGCGCGGCACAAGCAACAGTCGCTGGAAGAATCGCAAATCGCATAAATATAATTTGTTATTGTAACTGTATTTCTTGAACAATTCCGACACGTAATCTCAGTTAGGTAATAAAGTAATAAATAGTTCTAGATAGCGCCCAGCCCGGTCGAGCTCACTTAGTTGCGCGCCAGGCCAATGATGGTGAGAATGTACATGAAGATGTTGATTATGTCCAGGTAGAGGTTGAGCGCGGCAAAGATGTACTCCTCGGGACTGATCGCGTACCTGTGATTGCCGCCCAGCATCAGCTGGGTGTCGTACACCAGATACACGGAGAACAGGAGGGCGCCGAGCGATGCATAGACCAGTCCAATGATTTGGCCGGGAATGATGATCGCAATGATTCCGAATATAACGAACACCACCAAGCAAGCGACCAGCACTCCGCCACACATGGTGAAGTCGTATTTCGTTTGGAGCGCAAAGATGGTGAGACCAAGGCTGACGGCTGCCGTGATGCCCACGGCCATGAGCACCTCATCCGCCTGGTACTGGCCAGCAACGATGCCCAGGAGAAAGGACTCGGCCAGCGTGAACAGGAACAGAAAGATGAAGTTGAGCGGCGTCTTGCGGCGCACACTCTCGCAGCAGGCCATGCAGATCATCGTCACAAGTAGCACAGCCTAAGACATGGATATATATGAAAATACTTTGTTTTCGCTCTGGCCAAAGCATGCAACTTACCAGCGCAATCCAGAAGAGCGCGGGATTGTGCATTGCCCACTCCTGGGTCGCTTTCGAGAAGGTGAACACGCTGACAAAGCCAAAGGTGATCAGCAGTTGCACCTGTTAAAGGATCGTTAAATAGGCGTCTGTCTACATCACAATTCGGATCCACTTACCATCAGTATCAGGTAGACCTTGCGTATGAAGCCCTTGCGAATGGTCTGGTCATCGAATGCGAAACTCTTGTCCGCCTCCGCATCCGCGTAGACGCCATTGTTGTCGCCTGTTGGGAGCCAGTAAGAGAGAGAGATTGCGTTGTTTAGAAAATGAGAAACGACAACAACTTGTCCCATAACTTCACCGTATTGAAAATGGGTATTGCTCATGGCTATATTCGTATTTGATGCTTGGGATAACTCCGAATGCGTCTGTGTCGTTCGGCTAATGGATATTGCCTGACACCTTTTTCGCTTGTCCATATGCCAGATAGCGGCAGATTAGCCGCAGACACAAACACATCGAAAGCTATAGATAACAGCCATAGAAAGGAGACGAAGTACATATTCCCTGGTGCCCACACTGGTATTGGTGATTGCTGATAACGCGTCACTCGCCAGTCTCGTACCGATATGACACACCTGGGCTACATTTATTTACCAGTTGATTGGTAAATTATGTACAACTCGCCGTGAATCACCTACTTGGCTCTTGTCTTATCAAATTCATTTGATAAGGAAAAAGTGCCGCACAGAAATTACTTTCTTGAGTGGAATTTGTAATGCTAGTTTGCCACAAATCTCGGGAGAGTTTCGCATTCTGCGGTTAACCCTTGTGTGGCTAGATATGCCATATACACAGCCGGAATATCTTATCTTTAGCACTTTTTCGCAATTTGTTTTTCACATATTTATTCTGACTACTTGCCTGCCTGGTAATGATACATTTTATGGTATGTATTGGAACTTTCAGATATCTCGATGACTCTCTGTGGCCGTTGCTCGCCGTAAATCACACGCACTGCTGGAAGCTTCCGAATAAAACTGGCCGACCCGGGCGCAACTATGTTTGGCGGCGAAGGTAGCACAAGTATTAAATATTTGGTTGTCTCACACTTATCGCCCCAGATAAGAAAATAGCCTAAATATGATAGTGTTTATGGGGGCGAATGTCGAAACTGACTAATCCATTCGCAGGCAACGCCAACTGGCAACTGCCGCCAGTTGACTGCGGCATTAACTACATTCGCAACTGCACTGGCTGCCACGCCCCAACAAGTCGTGGGGAAGACCTACAAGTCTCGCACAATGGCCCGTCTTAGAGTTCGCCTCAGTCGCTTTCAGTATACAGAGAACATTGGCGATTGGGTGTTTTGTTATTTGTTTTACATTGGTTTTAATAAATAAATAGATTTACTTTATTGTTGATTTGACGGCTGTGTGTGTTGCACAGAATAGAATATTTGGGGCGACTGTATTAGGTTTTATACGATTAACAACTGCAAGCGACGCTGCATATATGTACATACATACGTATGTGTATTTAAATATAGGTATGTACATAGCTATTTGTATGTGATTACATATAGTACGACTATTTATTGTTTTTATGCAATATTATTTGGTTTGGGTGATCAATTAATAACAGGTATGCAGAGTCTTTAGATAATTTTGAAATACATATCAAGAAAGTAAACGACAGAGACATCAGTGCATTTCCATGCATAACAACATAAGAGTTTCTCATACATTTCAGCTTAACATTAATACAATATATTAAGGAAATTGGCAACTTAACAAAGCATATGATATTTCCGCAACCAAACAGCTCAAAATAATAATATTCGAACGCCTTCGTTTCTGTGACTGGTAAATGAGATTATGCGGTTATTAGAATTATAACTTTAGTAAGGGCAATACAATTAAGTTTTTGACATTGCCTGTTAACATTAAAACAAAGTTTGCCGAATACAAGTAAATTGGGCGCATGGTTCTAGTCCCGCGAGGCGCCAATAATGGTTAGAATGTATATGAAGATGTTGATTATGTCCAGGTAGAGGTTGAGCGCGGCAAAGATGTACTCCTCGGGACTAATCGAGTACTTATGATCTCCGCCCATCATCAGCTGAGTGTCGTATATCAGATATACCGAGAAGAGCAGCGCACCAAAGGACGCATAGACCAGCGTTATGATTTTGCCCTTGAAAAACATGGCCACGAAGCCAAATATCATAAAGACCACCAAGCAAGCGAGTAATACGCCGCCCATCATGGTAAAGTCCACCTTGGTTTGCATGGCAAATATTGTGAGAGCCAGACAAACAGCAGCCGTTATGCCTACCGCCATTAAAACCTGCAGGATCAAGGAAATCAATTGGAGTTGACAAACCATTTGACTCTTTCACACAGTACTCACCTCTGTCTGACCGAAGGTACTGGCTGATACACCCAAGAGGAATGATTGCGCCACTGTAAATATTCCCAAGAATATAAAGTTGGTCGGAGTCTGGCGGCGTACGCTTTCGCAGCAGGCCATGGCCAACATGGTCACGACCAAAACGCCCAGAGCTACCCAAAAGAGCCACCTATTGCTATGTACAAAATTTTTAGTGCCATTGTGGAAGGAAAACAGTGCTACAGCTCCAAAGGTGACCAACAGTTGACCCTGCAATCAAAATCCATTTAAAGTCGTCGTTATATAAATTGGGATCTTCTGCTATCAGCAGCAAGCTGCTTACCATTAGAATAATGTAAACTTTGCGAATGAATCCGCGACGGATGCTCTGGTCGTCAAATGAAAAGTTCTTGGGCTGACCCTCCGGATCATCGTACGAGCCGTAGCCATCAGTAGGTGGTTGAACAAAGCCAGGCTGAGGCGCATATCCTCCAGGTGGCGGATATGGTTGAGCGCCGCCCTGGGCGTAAGGTGGATATCCACCTTGCGGCGGATAACCGCCTTGCGGCGGATAGCCTCCTTGCGGCGGATAACCTCCTTGCGGCGGATAACCGCCTTGTGGCGGTCCCTGGGGATAGCCACCGCCATAACCACCCTGTGGCGGGTAACCACCATAGTTGTATTGCTGATTGGGATCTGTGGGAAGAGTAATATGTGAATCTATCCTATATTAGGATTCGCTCATGCAATCCGAACTGAACAGAAATGTGCCTCGACTTGTTGATGAGCATTCGAAAAATCATCTTAACATCTACCACTTATTACGAAATCCTACAAAATTATTCCAATTAAGAAGTGTCTAGTGCACAGCTTAAGTAAAAACTAAAGAAAGATAACATTTCATCCCATATTGTTTAGGGTTTTAAAAACAAAAGATTACAAATATATTGCTAAATAAATTTGTGTGCCAAAATGCATTTATGTCTTGTCTGTTATGTCGAGCAGAGCTCAAGCTCAAGCTCAAGCTGCTTGAAACTTGAAACATATTTTGTAAATGTTGAATTCGGAATTCGTCATGGAATGTAGAAGCTACATCATTTTCACAAATGAAAACAGTTTGTGACAGAATAAGATGGGAAACAATCATTCCAAGAAATTCGCGCTCAGATTGCGAAGAGTCATTGTGAATCTCTACTCTTCTCTATGCAAAAGTACTTTATGTAGTAGAGTCTATAAAAGTATTTACTCTTTAGAAAACCACAAAAGTTAGTAAGAAACCAAGTAACCCTCATTCTGTTACTTATTGTGCGTTATAGCCGCATTGTTAAGCAATAATTTAGTAATAACACCGCAAGCCAATTGTGTATCAGTCCAAATGGAGAATTATGAAGGAATATATAAATAAAGAAAGGCATGTATAATATGTGCAAATATTTAATTTGTTCAGTAAGAACAGAAGAAAGAAATTGTCGCAAACCCAAACCAAAATTGCATTCTGAGTATTCAATAAAATAATTGACTATCGAAAATTCTGGTAAAAGATGAAGGATCACAAGTTCGTGGCAGTAAATAAAAGCTGTTTACATAAAATATTTCTATTTAAAATGAATGACATGTACTTCGATGCTTAAGAGCTCTCGGATACGACAAAAACCATCCAACCAAGGCGTGATGTACTCTAAAATGGACCAGCTCGAATGGCTAGCAGGCCTTATATGTATATATATGTAAGTAATGGCAGAGAATGAAACGCAACAAAAGCATGCGACGGGGAACGAAACAGAAAGCATATCAAATTAGATCAATTAACCAACAAATTAAAAGTAAAAATAAGGTAAACCTTGGTATTGCGGATATTGGGGGACACTTTGCCACGACATTGCTGTAACGTTTGTCGCTTGGGCTCAACTGAACTGAACGATCTGCTCCTACAGATAGCTACAAGGGACCACTATACCGAGTGTTCACTGCAAAGTAGACCCAAGAAACCGTTAGTTCCAGCTTGTATATAAGAACTCACCCTGCATTTCGCTATTCTTGTCGCTGCAACAGCTCGATATTTCCAATGGACGTCGCTTTACCTGCAAAATAAAAGAACAGCGAGTGAAGAGAATAATTACTTGATGAATTTATTATTTGTTTTGGGTAATTAAATGTACGTAAGTGCATCAAGATTTTGTTTGAAATGACGTTTAGAAAGCAAAATGATATATTGAAATGCATAATAAAGTAAATATTCAAATTTGCGATGTAGGCGGGATTAGTCAATGTCCGCTCTATTAAGCCGGACAAGTAGTCCATCAACAATTGAGAAGAGCTAAATAGTATTTTAAACCCACGCTTCTGGAATTTTCCTAAGGTCTTTGTCGCAATATGAATTGGCGCATTGTCCTAATGAAAAATGCAACGCTCTCATTATACGCTGAACCCATTAAAAATGGGTAAAAAGGGTATATTGTATTTGTGCAAATGTATGTAACAGGCAGAAGGAAGCATCTCCGACCCCATAAAGTATATATATTGAAATTTAATTAGCTGTAGGTCCTCCTAGTAGATCGAGTTTGTTTCCGATAATCGATAACTTGCCCCGTTTCCAAGTAATCGATAAAAATCGATATCGAAATCCTTTTTTTGGGCAATTTTGGTAAATAAGAGCTAGAGTCGCCAAACTTGACAAGTAGCTTCTAGAATGGTATATATATTTGCATTTGGTGTTGGAAGAAGAGGGTCCAGGGTATCCCCTAGTCGGGAGCTCCCGACTAGAACCTCTTACTGGTTTTTCGATTGTTTCGTTATTAACTTTCTCATGATGAAATGCACACTAATTTTTGTTTAGACATTACTTATTTCCTATTAAAATCATCTCTTGTTTTAACTGTACTCAGAAAAATGAATAAAGGATATTTCATGGGCAAGATTAAAATAATATATAACCTTATGCATACAAAAACAAATGTACCATATACACACATATGTATATTAGAAAGAGAGAGAGAAACACAAACGCACATTTAACTATTTCCCTGAAGTAGTTTAACTCATTTAAATAGGCTCAGGTAAATTAGCAGTCAGATTTCTTACGATTTACATGGCTTTAAGGGAATTTTCCTACTCGGGGGAATTTCGGGAGCAATTGAAAATTGCCCGTCCTAAAGTACGTGGTTTGTTGTGGAAAAAAGTAAACATGACGTGTGAACCGTCTGCAGACGCCAATTCATACGTATAAATGTCGCTATATGTTTGTGCATATGCTTGTATATACTAAGTGTGCAGTTGTTAATCAAAAGGTTTAGCCAGATATGTAGCCCCTGTACTTGTTCGAGATGATTAAATGTTCCCCGCATTTCTTCTTAAAGTAATGCAAAGCAGTTATATATTGGCTGGTGACTCACTCGCTAGACCACTTAAGTGATTAATTGGGGTAAAGAAAACAAAAAAAACTAAAAAACACTTGTTTCTATATGTTTAGCAAGGAATGTTTGTTCTAAAAATAGCCATCGACGAAATTTACCTTATTAAATACGCACAGAAATGTGGCAAAACAAGTTAAACAAACTTCCACTTCAGTGTTTTTTCAGAAAACTGCGTTTCTTAGGGATGAACATAATATCGATATAGCAAAGTTCCAAAAATATCGATAAGCAGTGTTGAGCTTAGTACGGAGTGCTCTCCATTGTTGGCAAAATAGTATCGCTAGCTATCAGTATGTTTTTGAATCAACTGTAAGTTTAAATTTGACCATCGCATTAGGTAAAAATTGCAGAAAGTTAAATATTTATTATTTATTATATTTGCAAGTGCATTCCCATTTTATTATTCAATTATTTACCGGCTAATGCATCATTAACATATATCGATAATACAATTTGCCGTCAACCATCGATAACAGACCAAAAACAACCTAAATATTACCGACTGCACAACGGCCGAGCATGCTGCAATAGTTCCCAACACTCGTGTAATCTATTCGTTTGTGTATTAAAAGGCTAAGAAATATCTGGTAAGCGTCCTGCAAGTGCAGCCAAAATCAATAATTGAAGGCCAACAATGGTGAAATTTGTCGTCAAAGTGCCGTATGTTTAGGTTATGTGTGAGTGCCGCACTAAACAAAGAGAAGGTCGGCTCCCTTTCCATATGTAGTGGGAAATTGATGCGTGGGGTTGACTGAACTGCAGAATGAAACCGGCAGCAACGGCTTTCAATTGCAGTGCATATGCAAATTAGTGCACGCTACATTGGCTGCTATTTTTATAGCCAACGCATGCACTCACACAAATACAAATGTGTATATGTATGTGTGTGACGCAATAGTTGAGTGCCGAATGCGTGCCCCTCTCGCCTGTTGCTTATCGCAACCATTGCGGTTTATGTGTCTGTAAAACTATAGAAATTGTCGCAATTTTCAGCCGTCTTTGTTGCATTCCAAAATGGTCGAGGAAAAGGAGAATACAGCCAGTGCGAACGCCGCTGCTGGGCAGGAGCCGGTCTCCAAGAAGGGAGCAAAGAAGCAAGCGAAAGCGGCCAAGGTAAGCTGCGCGTGGCGACGTGGCATAAGTCTCAGCTCATGCTATACACCGCTGATAACATTGATTATTGCCGTTATTGCTCATTAATTCTTCCACTTTATCTCTCCACAGAAAGCTGAGCAGAAAGCCGGAACTGCCGCTGCCCTCGCCGCTGACGATGCGGCAGGCGACAATGCAGCGGATCATGCTTCAGCCCGCTACGGTCTCTCCGAGATGATACAGTCGAAAGATAAGCGCAGCGAGCGCGAGTTTGTGTCGGTGCCCGAGCTGAATGCGCATGTGGGCAAGGGACTGGTCTGGGTACGTGGCCGCGTGCATACGTCGCGCTCTAAGGGCAAACAGTGCTTCCTTATTCTGCGCCAGCAGAGCAGCACGGTTCAATGCATTCTGGCGGTGGGCGACATCATCTCCAAGCAAATGGTCAAATTTGCCGGAAAGTAAGTGTAACGATTATTTGATTGAGTTGTATGCGTAATTGCTTGATTGATGATTGATTGATTGCAGCATACCGAAGGAGAGCATTATCGATATCCAAGCGAAACCAGTGTCCGTGCCCACCAGAATTGAGTCCTGTACGGAACAGTTGTTGGAGCTGTGCGTGGAGCAGATTTTCGTCATTTCGCAGGCGAAGGCACAGCTGCCACTGCAAATCGAGGACGCATCTCGACCTGAAAACGCAGACGATGCCGAGGGACTTAACATACGCGTCAACCAGGACACCAGACTAGATAACCGCGTACTCGACTTGAGAACACCAGCAAATCAGGCCATTTTTCGCCTGGAGGCTGGCGTATGTCGTTTGTTCCGCGATATTCTGACCGAGAAGGGATTCACCGAAATCCACACACCCAAGATCATTTCCGCTGCCAGCGAAGGTGGCGCTAATGTCTTCACCGTGAGTTACTTCAAGGGTAAGTTTTGTGAGAAAAAAAATGAACAAGCTTGGTCGATGACATTTTATTTTTGGCTTGTCCAGATTCTGCATATCTGGCGCAGTCTCCCCAGCTGTACAAGCAAATGGCAATCGCCGCCGATTTTGACAAGGTGTACACTGTTGGCGCAGTGTTCCGCGCAGAGGACTCAAACACGCACAGGCACTTGACTGAGTTCGTTGGACTCGATTTGGAAATGGCATTCAAATACCACTACCACGAAGTTCTGCATACGATTGGCAACACGTTTACAGCCATCTTCAAGGGTCTGCGCGACAAGTACAGCCGAGAGATCGAAGCCGTTGGCCAGCAGTACAAGGTGGAGCCATTCAAGTTTCTGGAACCGCCGCTTATACTGCAGTTCGCGGAGGGCGTGGCTATGCTGCGCGAAGCTGGCATCGAGACGGGGGACGAGGAGGATTTGTCAACGCCAAATGAAAAGTTGTTGGGTCGCCTGGTGAAAGCCAAATACGACACTGACTTCTACATCCTCGATAAGTTTCCGCTGTCGATACGTCCGTTCTACACGATGCCCGACCCCAACAACCCGATCTATTCCAACTCGTACGACATGTTCATGCGCGGTGAAGAGATCCTGTCGGGCGCGCAACGTATACACGATCCCGAGTACTTAATTGAGCGTGCCAAGCACCACGGCATTGGTAGGTGTCACTATTACTGCACCCAGGCTGGATAAAGCTTATTTAATGCATTCACATTCTTGCAGATACCACGAAAATCGCTGCTTACATTGAATCCTTCCGTTACGGATGTCCCCCGCACGCTGGCGGCGGCATTGGCATGGAGCGTGTCGTAATGTTGTATCTTGGCTTGGATAACATTAGAAAGACGTCAATGTTCCCACGTGATCCCAAGCGGCTAACGCCTTAAACGTAATCGATTCAGAAAGAAATACTTCTATTTTATTGAATTAAATTCGCTACAATTTTTTATTTCCCTCTTACTTTCCAATCTGTGAGCCTTGGCCAACTCTCAACATTTTTTTATTTTAGTAGACGCCTGCTACTCCCTAAGTCTGTACCCTCTTTTAAGGACTTGCATACTGCAAAGTTGTCTGACAACAAAATTTGTAAAGACTGTTTAGGTCAAAGTGTTTAAAACCATACGAAATAAATCTTTGCAAGTGTGTTTGGAAATGTCTATGTGCATAGTTTCTATAAGCGAATGTAACTTCTGTTACAGGAAAAAGAGGACGATTTTAACAGCGGTAACTATTTTTTATTACTATGGAGAAGACTGTGTGAACTGCCTTTTCGAAATGAGTAATCCAATAAATAAAAGCTAACAAAGTGAAGCCCATTAAATGAATTGTAGCGTGTACCTCATTCAATTTATCCATGAAATGAAATCCATTTTGTTAATTGCTAGGACAATTGCATTCAATGTATCATTGAAGAGGGACTTCTAGTTTCTTGTGAAATGTGAATCGTATAGACGGACTCTTAAAAACTATTTATATTCTTGATCAGTACCAACAGCCGAGCCGATATGATCATGTCGTCTGTCTGCTCCATGTACACAAGTCTCCAGACTTTAAGGCTTTCGACTTGTCCGTCTTTTTGTTGCAGGAAATACATATTTCGAATCCAGTCAAAGGTTCGGTAAAGGCTTAAGTTTTTGTATGCAAAAAAAAACTTTCATTAAGATATCTTGACGAAACTCGGCATTTTTTACTTTACTATGCTGCTTAGATTAAGAGGAGAGGCGTGACGCACATTGTGCGACATGCAATATAATATCACTCTCTATGCCATGAAATCCCAACATATCACGCCTGTGTACCGGCAATGTCACCCAACTCGGTGTGACCCCTGACTCTGCTTAGCAAGGAAAAAGCCGGGAAAAATGCAACGGGCAAATGCATCCTAATCCCAGGGAGCGGGCCGAATCCAAAAGCCAAGCTCAGGCTCCTTGGAGCAATTTTGTATTTAAAAACTTCCATGTTTGTTATAATCAAAACATATTACCAAGAATGGCAGATGAAAGAAAACTTTCATGCTGACTTAAAGACAATAAAGGATGGTAAAAAATAATTCCCCCACCGGGTCGGTGATTTCCCATTACTATCTCTCTATCCTATCTAGCTAACATTCTATATATCTTGTTTAAATTACTTTACTCTATTAATAACTTCTTTCCTTTTCCCTATCTATTGTATTTTTTTAAATAATATAGTAAATAAAGATTATTTTTAATTTTACTTTAGAACACTATTCTCTCTACTAACACCCTGCTTCTTTGCTGTAGGCTCTAATAGCGTCACTGACAAAAGTAACTGTGAAAAGGGGCATAGCTGGTCGGACGGGCAGGTAAAGTCCCCCCTCCATCGGTCGGTGATGCTATTAGAAAATTGTGCACTCTAACTAGGCTTTTAGCATTTCATTTTCATAATAGTATTGAATAATTACGAAGATACTCGTTTTGTCGACCATTAATAAATAAATAAATAAAAAAAAAACATTAATTTTACTATTTGTACACATTTTGAGCAGCAACTTGTTTTCTCTGCGCGTCACGTTGGTAACTTTATCCTTATAAAAATGATGTATTTGCTTTAAAATTCTTCCCCGTTTATATCGATATCAGAGGTTGGAGACGCCAAATTTTACATTTAGTATGTTTTCCCCACGAAAGATAGAGTATAAAGGTGTTAATCTTATGCCTTATGCTTATGTGTTTGAAAGTATGAACACAAAAGGTTAGATAACCTGATCTACTTAGCCAGAATCTCTCAACAAACTATCGACTTCTGGAGAAAGGCAGGTTTTATCAAAGAACAATTTCCAAAATGCAGTACAGAGGGAAAAAGTTGCAAATGCGACGTCAAAAATAACCGTAAGCTACGCGGTTATTTGGAGTACAGGTATCTGCTGATCGGGTCATCTCGAGTACAGCTCTATATCATATTGATAATGCACTCCTAAGGGGTAAACACCCGGATAACGATGCAATTTTATACTAATGTCTGTAAGAGCTGTGCTGCTATTTAAGATTTGATTAAAATTTAAAGCAGATAGCATAATATTAGTTTGTCGAAAAGGAAATCCAGCTTTTAATAGGAAATTTTAGGGAAATCCAAAAATCGAATAAAGATTATTTTAATAGTTTGTATAGAAAAGGATAGTTTGTATAGAAAAGAAAAGGACGGGAATATCATGTCGTACTCATGGAAATGTCTCCTTCTATGCATTATTATAAAACTATGATGGCCTATATAGGAGTATAAAAATAAACTAATTCAAATTAATAAAAATATATTGTTTTCGATCTTCCAAGCTCCGAATACAGTGTTTTGGTGATGACAGCATTGTAATTGATAAAACAATAAATAAATTATAATAATTATTGTTGACACCCATTCATTTCATTGTTTTTGATTCAATGTGAGCAATAATATATTAACTAGAAATATATAGAAAATTGTACATTTTGCAGCTGGATTTGAGCAGGCGACCTGCTGCTTGTGATATACTCAGGCTCATATCGTCCCTAGTTCATAGGAATATATATACTAGCTGATATTTCCCGGCCTTGCCCGATCAGAGTTTTTGCTTCAAATTATTGACAGATTTCCTGTCTTTGGAAAATTCAAATCTTCACGTAATAAATTTAGTAAAAGACTTGAAACTCGTCTTAATGAGATTTCATAAAGATTATTCAAAATAAATTGGATCCAAAACTTCGCCCTCAAGGTATTTCACTTCCAAAAGGGCTGGATTTTGCGAAAAGTGTGAAACACTCATTGACTGAATTTTAACAAAGATCTTTGAAATGTTTGAAATGAACAACAAAAAACCCCATTTGCGGGTTAGCTCTCACAGCTTGGGCTGCACGTTGATTAAACAGGACAAACAGTTTTATATAATGGGATGTGAACATTACTTTTAAATCAAATTTTATGGTAAATTTTCTAAATAAAGCTGATTATAGAATAAATTGTTCTCATTGAAAAAAATATATATTCTTATCTGTTAAGAAAGACTTAAGAGAATCTATCTTGTTTCTACGGGAGTACTGTCAATATTTCCGAGAGTTTGCCTAAAGTCCAAAAAAGAATTGATTGGGAATTAATTTTTTATATTATTTTAAAAAACTTCCAAATTGACAACATTCTTAATATACATGTATTTTCTTGACCAACGAAATGAATTTCACAATTAGTTCGTTAGTTTTTCATTTTTATTATCCAAAAACACCTCTTTAGCTCTTTTAAACAAATTTAAATTCGAATTTTTGCTGTTCACATCTAAGCTTTATTTATATTTTTCATGCAATTGGAATTGAAAATGTGTTTTTTAATAAGTGTGTAAATTCGTTGGGCTGAAGAGGGTGGAAGAGTTACCTCAAGCAGCTCATCGAGAATCTTTTTATTCAATATTTCCATTTAATATTTATGCTTGTAAATATAACAAGCAATTATTATGTTGATTGATTTAATTAAAATTCTTACTTTGTGCTTAAAGCAATTTATTCTGTCAGCCACTGATTAAGAGTTCATTATAAAGCCATCAGGATAATGCAACGTCCATGAGCATGATGAAGATTCACTGAGAACCGTTGACATACTATTGAACTTATCGGACAAGTGTTCGCTGTGCACACCTTGTCAACGACGAAAACACAATAAATTTTATTCAGTCTCAATCAGATTATTATCAGTACGCAAGTACGTATACGTCACGTTGTGTCCAACTGGAACACTGTTGACACAGTTGGCAAATACTTTTCGGTCAAACAAAAGGACGAATACAAATTCCTTTCAATCTGTGTGCGTGTACGTGTTGCACAGCAACTGTGCGTGGCTTCTGCTATCGGCAAACGAACTTTAAAATCAGACAACAGAGCGACAAGCAGTAGAGAGCCGACCATAACAGAACAGAACAGTGGAAAAGAGAGGAGAACAGGGCAGGAGCAAATATTTGCTGCTGCACGAGTACGAGTCCGTCTACTTCAAGACACAATTGAGACGCACTCCATTTTATTTTCACACCGCGGCATCGTTTGTTCAGACACCGTGCACCAATACTAACAACAGCAACAGAAACTGCAACAACAACAACAACCAATGCACGTAAATGGCACAGGAACGAACACACACACACATTGGCAAAGTGGGCGGTGCTGAGTGCTGGCGCACAGCACACAGCAGTTGTCTCGCTCTAGCCCATTCATTCGACGGCAGCAGAAAGAGAGATGGCAAGTGCTCAAAATGCCATTTTGTTTGCGCTTCTGCTGCGCCGCTGCTGCTGTCGCGACTGCATCCATCGAACGAACGCCAGCACCAGGCAGCCAGTTTGTTTTCTCCCTTCCAATCGAGCGGCAGCGGCGGTTCCGCATCGCCTTACGCTCGCGTACTTCAACGCGCCCTCTCAGACCCAGTCAATGTGAGCGATCGCAGCAAATGCAGTTCAATTTGAGTGCAATTAAAAGATTTATTCGCCGTCGCCGTCGTCGAGGCGCTTCCACCTTCACTTTAAGCTCAACTGATGCTGTATACATATCACGTAAACTAATGTGAATGTGAGCATCGGTCGTCTCCGTCTACGTCTCCGTCTCAGTTGCGGTTTCCGTCGCCGTCACCGTCACCGACGTCGCCGCCGTCGCCGTCGCCGTTGTTGTCATCGCCGCCGCCTTTGCCGCGCTGCCAACTCGCAAGAATTTATGGAATTTGGCATTTGTGGATTTAGCGAAAATATTTTCATTGAGTGCGCGAGCAAATGTTTTTGTGTACGCTTCGTTTTCAGATCTCGCCCGCGTTCCCGTTAACGCGCTCCCCCTACCCGCGCAGTCATAAAAGCAGCGTTAAAATCTTAAAAATTCACGTGTAAATTCCGGTGCTTATAAATTTAATTACTATTTAAATTAACTGCAAGCAATACGCAAAACGCGAGTTTTTACGACGGCATTAATCCGTCACTGTCTGTGCAAATTTACCCATACCCATATGTGAATCACAAAGCCAAGTGTTTTCCTATACAGTACCCATACAAATTAAAGTATATATGCTTATGGATAAAGTGCATAAATCAGATAAAACTCACTCCAATTCAGAGAGCAGAACATTTTGGAAGAATTGGATTATACAATTTAACTCTTTGACGCGTAAGTACATACAATCTATATAAAGCGTATGGAAAAGGGATTTATATCTCAATGTTTTAGCTGAGAAAGATACAAATAATAAATTTGGGGTACAAAACATCTATATGTATATATGTATATATATATGTAAATGTTAGAAAGAGTGCATTATTTATTTTACTGCCTTGATTTTAAGAACTTTTGCTTATTTTCCTACTTACATGTTTCCCAGTTAGAATTTCCCCTGTAACCCACAAACTGCCGATAGCTTAGAGTCATATAACCAAAAGTTTCCCTTCTTAAATTATTTTGCGTTTCTCACTGACTAATAAGATAATGACTAACATGGGATTTTCGTAAGTCGCGATAAGCTTTAGACTAATTTCTAGTTTCGTCGATATTGAAATGCCCATGCCCATGCTTGCGGAGCTTGAGTTTACATTATTCATTTAAATATGAAAAGGTTAAGAGGTGAAAACCGATAAATAAAATGACTAACAAATATATATACTTATCGAGTACAAAGAGCTGTAATTCCTGATATATTTTAATCATACAGAAGAGCATTTCGTCGCATTTGTATATGAAGTCGTAAGCCTTTTTAAATGTACTTGAGGATAAGCAATAAATTCTGTTTTCGTATAAACACTAAAAAACTATAAAACAGTTCAGTCTTTGTGCTTGCAATTAGGTTTAAATTAGGAAACTTTAAGCAATAATTAAATATCATTTTGTTTCCATTTAATGTGGTTTAATAATAAATATTCGGTTGCATTCATAAAAAACGGATATCTATTGTAATTTATTATGCTGCAATTGCCGGCGGGCTTTTAGAAAATCCATAGACTCCACGGACTCTTCTGAATATAAGTATAAATATATATTTGTAGGAACTAAAAGTTTTTACCTACGAATACCGATATTGTCATTACGAAAGAATTATAGTTAAAGTATAAAATTGTTAGTTTTCAACTTGTTTTGTTTGTCGGGCTTTCTGGGTTATCTGCTGCGTACCAAATCATTAAATAATAAAAAATGGACTCAAAACGACGCAGCCAAAAATCAGTTCAAGAATTTCGACCCAAAGAAATTCGTATATTAATTGTGTTTATTTATTTTTTATTTGGGATTCATAGCCTACTTTTGCACATCAAAAAAAGATAAAAAGAACGAGTCGTAAACAATTTTATTCCATATGAAAAAAATTATGACACTGCACTTTATAAAACTTAACCATAATTCTATAATTGTTATCTGTCTTATTTATATAATTCATGTCAGCTTTGGTTTTACTTTATGTTAAATACCAAAGAATAAATATAAATTATCTAAGGGCTGACGAAGATGAAATATTCTTGCATATTTGCTGTTTGATACTGATTAAAAATATGTATTTTCAATTGCCGAAGAATTCGCCTTTTAGTGCATTGCACATTTCGTAAAAATATTATTGTACTCTCAATAAGGATATTTATTCATATTGCAATGTGTGATAATAGTTGAACAGGAAGATATGTTCTCATATATTTCCCTGGATATATATAGGTGTATATGCAGATCCGTTATAGATTGGAGATTTTCCTTGGAGGGCTTTGATGCATCATTAAGATAACTAATTATGTGTAGGAACTCGTTTTTTGACGCAAGCAACAATTTTAATGCTTTTCATTTGCCTTGTCTTTTCCTCAGCTTGCAATTTTTCAACGGAAACTCGGACAAGGGAACGGCCCCATAATGGATGCCAGGAAAGCAACAACAATGATAACAATAGCAACTACCAACAACAGCAGCAACAACAACAGCAGCAACAACAACAACAACAACAACAACAACAACAACAACAACTAACAGCAGTCAACAATGTGGAAATGATAATTGCAATCGCCTGCGCATAGAAGCAAAGCAAAGCGGCTGAAGAAAGTCGAAGAAGAAAAAAAGCCAGGAAAATTCATAGAAAGCAGCAAAAAACGGAAAAGCGCTGCGGAAAAACAACGAACAGCAACTTTAACAACATCGAAAAAAAAATCAAAGAAAAACATAAAGACGAAACGTAATTAAAGCTCTTGATACAAACGCGATGGTGTTTTACAATATGTAAATATAATTAGCCGAGCGGAGTTTTCATTCCTGGAATTCGCCATTGCCAGCGAAGTCAGCGGCAAATACAAACACAAAACCAACCACAAACACAAACACAAACACACAAAAACAATAACAAAACACGCCACTGCAACTTCAGTCTGAGCCGGTTTTTATAATTACTCCACTTTACTCCACTTTACTCCACTGGCCGGCAGTTGAGTGTAGCTACGTTTTTTTTTTCATTTATATCTATATAAGTATATCATTTTTGTCGGCCCAGAGCCAGGCCCAGGCCGGGGCTGAGGCCTAGGCGCAGGCGCAGGCGCGGCCATTGCAATTGCTAAAAAGCTATTCCAAAAACAGAAAACTGAGAATTGGAAAACGGAGAACTGAAAACTGAATACGGCCAACGGCAATTGGAATAGCAATTGGCTGCGAAAACTGAAAATTTGTGGAAAAGCTCACGGAAAACTGTGATTACTGTGATTACTGTGCGCGCGCGCGCGTCTGTGAGTGTGCGTGTGTGTTACAATCGGTATAATACATCGAAGTGAACAAATTTCAATCGACAGATCGGGATTTGAGTGCGACTGCAACTGCAACTGCGACGATGGCAGTGTCCTGCCCAGAAGTAATGTACGGTGCCTATTATCCATATCTGTATGGGCGCGCAGGACCTAGTCGTTCGTTTTATCAATATGAGAGGGTAAGTTTTCAACACGCCTACACCCACAATCCTGGATTTAAGGATCAATAACTGTGACTACTCTTGAAAGGATCAAATAAAGAAAAGTCCAAAATTCCTTGAGTCTAGTTATAGATCATTATTCTTTCAATATTATTGTTTATCCCTGAAAATGTTCTTAAATTAGCATGAATTTGCACTTTGTGTCATTTAGGGTAACATTTTTGGACATTTTTCATCCATATGAAAATATTAACATTTTAACGCAATGGGATTTTAACGTAATTTAATATTGTTTCTGGTTCAGTTTAAAGGGCCTTGCCCTCAGATTTCATCCAAGAACTAGGCATTCCACATCCCTAAACTTTGATTTGTGTTGCCACATTTTTTTATAAATATATCTTTATATTTTAAATATTGAAGGAAAGCAGATATATTACAGGTTTTATCGGCATAGCGTTAAGCGGCAGAGCCTATTTGCATAGAAATAGACAAACACTCAAAAGGACACATCTAAATCGACTCAGATGGTTGACCTTATGTAGAATATATATATTTGACGGGGCTATAGATGTCTGTTTCAATATTATAAGAGCAAGAATTCAATAGTTCATTGGAAGTCGTATCTTTGCGTGCGTTAAATCCCTCCAATGATTTCTAAGGTGAGGCAATATACATATTCGGTGCCAATTTTTTTTAACTTAATCTCTTTTATTATTATTATTTTATTTCATATTCAACTTGCAGTCTGAATTTTAAAGTACTCACTAGATAATAGATATGTGTACGCAAAGGCAATATATCTTAGTTCGGATCTACTCTTTTCTAAAATATTTTTTTTACACTGAACCCATTAAAAATGGGTAAAAGGGGTATATTGTATTTGTGCAAAATGCAAATGTATGTAACGGGCAGAAGGAAGCATCTCCGACCCCATAAAGTATATATATTCTTCATCAGCAGCAATAGCCGAGTCGATCTACCCATGTCCGTCTGTCTGTCCGTCCGTCCGTCCGTGCTCCTAGGGCTTACGCAGATTGAGTTTGTTTCCGATAATCGATAACTTACTCCGTTTCCAATCAATCGATAAAAATCGATTTCGACATCCTGTTTTTTGAGCAATTTTTTTATAAATAATAAGAGCTAGAGTCGCCAAATTGATAATGTTGCTTCTAGACTAGTATATATATATCAAGTATTTTTCATTTTATACCTATCGCCACCTCCCCGCTACCACTTCAAAGAGGGTTCAGGGTATTCCCTAGTCGGGAGCTCCCGACTAGAACCTCTTACTTGTTTTTATGTGGCTTTGTTGTTTGTCAACCTTGGTTGAGGGTTCGTTTTATGGCATAGAATAAATTGGCATCGCTAGCAAATTTTGGTTCGAATAAAAACCTGTTTGCAGTCTTGGCCTTATTATTATAAAGTGTCACCTAAGTTTTTACGCATTCGGTACAATGCTTAACGAGGCCTTCGTAAGTCTTCCGATATTTGAAACAGCACATCTGAAGGTACATTTGATTTTAATTCGAAAGAAAATAAATGAAAACAACTAAGAGGTTCTAGTCGGGAGATCCCGACTAAGGGATACCCTGAACCCTCTCCTTCCAACACCAAATGCTGATACATATACTATTCTAGAAGCTAAATGTCAGACGGACGCACGGATGGACAGACTGACGGACATGGCTAGATCGACTCGGCTGTTGATGCTGATTAAGAATATATATACTTTATGGGGCGGAGATGCTTAAAATAATTAGGGCTGGCAATTTCTAAAATCTTGAATAACATTTCCTTTTCGCTGCCCAAGCAACATGAAAATTTATCTTTAGCCCAAGTGAACCAAGGTAAAATAATAGCTTGCATTCCGATAAAAGGTTATAGGTACTATCCAAACAAAATAATTGCCTTTAGATTGTGGCCTTTAGTTAAATGTGCGCAAACATAATAATTATAAGCACGCACAATTCGAGTGGCTGCCCCTTGCCGGCAATTTGTTCGCCTTGGGCCTGGGCATAATTAAATCCGCCAAACAAATCATAAGAATTCACGCAAAACGCAAATCGTTTTGCAATGTGGATGCAGTCTTCAAGATTCAAGGAATTCCGCCAGCAAATGTCGCTTTGTTTGCGTTTTTTGCTAACATTGATTTCGAAGATATCTGTGATATTTTTGTGACAAGTACAGAAAAGTTCTCACGATGCCAAAAGCGCTTCACAGTTGCCCAAAAGGGACGCTACCTCTGGGTCTGGCTCTCGCTCTGGGTCTGGGCCTTAGACTGAGGCTGGGGCCTGGTCTCCGTCTACATTTCGGTGTTTGGAGCTTGTCGCTGTGGCACAAAGAAATTCTTGTGTCGCAAGTTCCAATTATACAAGGCCGCGGCACCAAATCGAAATTGGCCTTTTATGTAAGTAACCGATACGACACGATTCTGATTCTATGCTTTTGCATGACCATAAAGAGGCCCAGATAAACCCAGGATCGCCGCACGACGCTCCACCGAGCCGCCAGCCATACGCACGTCTCGGCTTAGGGTTAGGGTTCGGTGTAGGATTCGGCTCGGCCGGCCAATCGCAGATTGAGTCAGCAGCCAGCCTGGTGACCGGTGACCGGTGACCGGTTTATTTGCCCATAGTCTGTGGCTCTGGCCAAGTTGCGCACAGTTTTGTCGTCCCGTCGACACTTTGCTTTTTTTGGAGAGCCCCTGCGTAGAGGTCTGTGTGCCCGTTCCCGTTCCCTTTCTCTTAATTTATTGTGTGTATCGCCATTAGTTCTTGCCGAGCACATCAAAACGGCGAGCGAGGCCGAGCTGCGATCAGATAGCCCCACTCGCAGCCCGGCAACGCAAAACCCTGCAGAAGAACAGGAGAACAAAGTTTGGACTCAAGATGTCGCAGGTTCGTCTGCCCGGCCAGGTGATTTATGCCGTGTGAGCTTCGAGCTGACCGCTCAGCATAATCGAAATATCGCTGCAGCTAATAACAGCGACAACGACTGCAGCTGCAATCGCGGCCCTTGCAGATACTTTTGTATCTGCGCATTGTTCGCACGTCGGCTACTGCACTTGGCACTTGGCACTTGGCCGGGCCAATTTGGCTGGAGCTGGGCAGCGATCGTGTCGCCCGATAAGCGGCAGCGGCAACATATTGATTATGTGCTTAAGCCGATTGACGGCCAAAGATTCAGATGCAGATACAGATACAATGCAGACACAGACATAGATACAGATACATTTGATGTTGTCATAGACGGCGTGTCCTGCGCCCGCCATGACTTGGCACTATGCTCTTATCTAATTAGGTCGTCTAGCACTTGGGGGAACAAATTAAGACTTTGTAAACAAGCCGCAGCGGAAAGTGAGATGCCGAAGCGTCTGTGTCAGCTGCTGCTGCTGTGGAATGTATCTACGAGATACTCGCCGCACACACCCACGCCCACGCCAGGCGGCGCATTGTTGCTGCACATAAATCATGGCCGGGCCACGAGCTGTCGATGCCCGCTGCACTTTTCAAATGGATCGTGCTGGTTAACCCATTATTAACCCCTGGCAGCATCATAATTGGCGTGCGCCTTCGCGTGGGCGGGGGCCAGGGGCCAGGGGCTCTGGGTGCGGGGCTGGTTTAAATTTAGAAGCGCCTGCTCGCAAATGTGCCGAAACGACATCGGGTTATCGGCCACTTATAGAACGCTTGCGCTAATGGGCTCATTAAAGAGCAAGACTCGCACCCGGAGAAGGTGCACCGCTGGAGCAGTAGGGAGGGGGGGTAGAAGGTGTTGCGCTGCGCTCGTAAATTGTCTCGAGCGCCGCATTATGTTTGACACGTCGCCAAGCCGGGGAGATTGCGGCGTGATTATCGCCCTGTGAACGAACGGCTTCGGGCTGTGACCTCCTCCCCAATGAGTTAGTTGCCCCTGCCCCATTTTCGGGGGCAACTGCGTGACAATATGCGAACGCTCGTAAATTTAATGGCCTCGCTGCATTTTCCATCAACATAAATTCTCGTATTGTGTCATTTTCAATTTGCACCTACGCGCCCATAACTCATCTTCCCCGACCGCCGACACTTGCGCATGCACTCGCAACTAATGCAATCTTCTGTCTGTCTTGCAGTTCAACCAGGATCTGTACTCGTCCTCGGGCGTGCAGCTGGCCGCCTCCTCGAGCGCCTCGGGCAGCTCCCATTCGCCCTGCAGCCCCATCCTGCCGCCCTCGGTGAGCGCCAATGCAGCCGCAGCGGCCGTTGCCGCCGCCCATAACTCAGCGGCCGCAGCCGTTGCGGCGGTGGCCAATCAAGCCTCCTCCTCCGGCCTGCAGCTCGGCCCAGTGGGCGGCGGCGTTGGCGGCGGCCCTGCCAGCGGATTACTTGGCTCCAATCTGCCTATTGGCGGCAGCGCCGCCAGCGCCGGCCTTGGCATGAGTCCCGTGCTAAGCGGCGCCGGACCCGGCCACGGCATCCACAGCCGGACACATCAAACCAAAGAAGAAGATCTCATCGTGCCGCGCAGCGAAGCTGAAGGTAAGTGAGAAAAGTAAATATTACGAGAAGCTGTGCCCTAGCTCCTAGGCTCCCAAGATAAATGGCAGTAGTAACAAATAGACACTTCACTAGCGGGAGAAAAACTATAGAGATATAGGGTGAGGGATAGAGAGAGAGCAAGATTATTAAATTGTCAATACAAGCAGTTAATAAACACTTATAATCATAGCATTATAACCTGAAAGTCTAACCTGAAACTCTAACTTATGAAAATCGCATAGAAGAGCGTCATTGAAAAATTTACTTTTTATTTGTCGAGCAGCGGAGTGGCTTTTATTGAATATGTAAGGTAAACTTAGTCTGCATTTGGTATAAAACAACACAAATAAATAAATACTATGTATTTAAAAATAAATATATATGTATTTACTTATGTATGTAGTCTTATACACACACATACCAAGAAGTGGAGTGAAATTTGCTGCTTTATAGAGGGTATAACACGACATTGCCCAAGCAAAAGTTTTTATCTGTATGCTGAATACACAGTCAAAACGTAAAAGCTAAGAAGCTGAAATGTTTACTAAAGCTAATAAGTGAACGCTAAGGAGGGGGGGATCATGAAAAGCTACCCACAAGTGTGCAGAAATAGTGAAAAACGTCTGTGACAAAATATTGATAATTCAAATTACATTTCAGCTAGATCGGGGTAAATGTTTTATTTTCGATGGTAGCCAAACTCAGTTTCAAATACAACTAATTTGTGATGTGTTTGACACTTTTCGAAAAATCCACTCCTTGGTGGAAATAAGTGCCAAAGATTTGGTGGGTGAAGCCTTGGGTTCAAACTCATATTCAAGAATTTTAATGAAATCTCAATTGTTACATATTCAAAATTCACCTTTCGCAACATCCACCACGCTTGGTTGGAAAACGGGGTCAAAGTTAAAAGTTTAATTCTAACGCTTATTTACAAAACTGTAAATAATAAACAAATGAATTCGTGCTTGCACGATTTTCGATTTGACTTTCCTGTTTTTCATCCGATTGACTTTAAACTTATTTTCAATTACGTATGTAAATTATATTAAAATGCTCGAGTCCGGGGAATGAATGGAAATGTTATGTCTACAATTTTAAGAAAAGAAAACTAATCAAGGTTTATAATATCCGTTAGTATTATATATATACTTTTACGACAACGAATTAAAAATTTAATTATTTTCATTTAATTTTAATGATAAACATATGCTATATATAGATATAACATTAGTTTATTAGATTTAAGAAAGAAATCGTTTTCTACATATGTATATGCTTATATAGTCGAGTTCTACACTCTTGAGTCTTTTTTTTAATTTAACTCGTTGCATATTTATTTAACCAATATTAGAATTTTGGTTCTTGTTTAACCCATTCTCCATTTAATAATAATCAAGCATGTTTTAATATATAGATGTCCGTATCAAAAACAACAAATCGTTAAATATTTTAGAACAGTTTTTTATTTTGAGACGAAATGGTCAAGAATATTCATATACTTAGATAAAGAAATAATTTTTAACTTGATATATCTATTATGTATTAAATTAAAAATATAAACTGTTTCCAGCTTTGGGTTGGGATATACGATAACTAGGTGTGGGGAACTTAGTTAAATATTTGCGTACTAAAAGTTGAGGATTCATATTGAAGAAAATTTAGTTTTCTCGACAGCGCAAATCAAACATGCTACAATTTATTTTTATGTGTGCACAGATATGTTTATATATATATATATTTTTATTTTTTATACCCAGATAAATCCAATAAAAATAAGCATTTATAATCACATTTCTGCTGTCAGCATCGAAGATCGATTGCTCGCAATGGTTGGAATGTGCTGCCGTTTAAATGTACTGAAGAACGGGATGGAGAGTGAGAGAGAGAATGAAAGAGATATAGAAAGAGATAGATGCATATATTTATAGAGATAGAGAGCGAGAGCGGGAGCGAGAGAGAGAGAGCCGCAAGCAGGCTAATTAATTTACACATTTTTGAGATTGTTCGCCGACATTCCGACGAGTTAACATTTAATAATTTATATCATATTTTATTACGGTAATGCAACTCAGAACATGCAACAATGCGGTCCGCTTCACACCTCTCTCTCTCTCTCTCTCTCTCGCTCTCTGTCGCTCTCTGTCGCTCTGTCCTGTTTACGGATTGTCAATAATGTAATGCATTTGCACTTGGCTCTGTTGCAGCGCGTCTGGTGGGCTCCCAACAGCATCATCACAATGAATCTTCCTGCTCCTCTGGCCCAGACTCGCCACGGCATCCGCACGCGCACCCGCATTCACTGCACGGAACGGGGGGAGGTTCATCGGCGGGCGTCGGCCCAGCCACGGGCGCCATGTCCAAGGAGCTGCCACTGGACACCAGCAGTAGCAGCGGCGGCGTCGCCGGCGGCGGCAGCCAAGGGCGCGCTCAGTATCTGTCGGCCACCTGCGTTGTATTCACCAATTACTCGGGCGATACGGCCAGCGTTGTGGACGAGCATTTCTCTCGGGCGCTCAACTACAGCAATAAGGAAGCAAAAGGTAGGTAATCCTTCGCCTTATATTGCCCGCAGCAAATCTGCCATGTCATCCGCTCGACTCCGCTTCAGCCTCTTGGCCCACCCCTCGGCCACACTCAACATTTACATGTTGATCAAAAGACCCGCGCATGTCATGTACTTGTCCCAGCTGTCAGTTTGCGTGTTGGCGTTCACAATTACCCAGAATCAGAGCCAGAACCAGGGCCAGGCCCAGTGAGAGAACCACAACCAGAACCAGAATCGGAGCCGCAACCGGAGAATAGGGCACAAAATCTCATAATTAGCCAAGAATCAGAGCGAGTTATTAAAATGTCGCGTGCAATCGGTAATGAAAGTGGAACTGCGAACGGGCAGGGGATGGGGAAGGGGCACGTTCTCTCATACACAGGGCTGTATAATAAATAAATAAGAGTGGGAAACTTATTTCTCGTTACCCTTCTCTTAGATATTTGACTATATTTGCAATGTTAGTTTTAATGATCAAAACATTCTCCTCATTCATCTGAACGAGAATTATTCCTTTAGGGAAACTTTTCAAATGACTCTCGCATATTCTGATTATAATAAGAGCTGCTTTTAAGCAGACAATACAGTCTTGGGCGCTTGCAGTACGTACATATGCCTCCCGAAGGCCCCGATGCCGTCAGTTTTCCCCGTTGTTCATCGTTGAATGCCATTGCGTCGCACAATAAACCAAATAAATCAAGTTGCCACTTGCCACTCGGTTGTTCTTTCGATTTCAAAATTAATTACCTCCTTTAATGAAGATAAACGTTTTGTTTGTTCATGCCTGTCGCTCTGCCCTCCCGCCTTCCCGTCTCCGTGTCTGTGCGCACATCTCTTGCATCTTTTGGCTACTGTCGCACAAGTACTTTTTCATATTCGTTTTTGTATTTGTATTTATTTGCAAAGTGTATAAAATTGATTGTCTTTGCATCTCCCAAGATCGCACAACGAGCTAAGCAGCTAACTAGTGTGCACGTGTCCATTTCGGGTTAGCAGTTAGTTAGATTGCATTAAAATGAAATTCAAATTTACTTATAACCATAAACTGAACCTTAAGCCACATCCGCTATCCCCAAACAAAAA
Organism: Drosophila littoralis; assembly: GCA_018903485.1. Classification (NCBI taxonomy): domain Eukaryota; kingdom Metazoa; phylum Arthropoda; class Insecta; order Diptera; family Drosophilidae; genus Drosophila; species Drosophila littoralis. Next base: position 9,313,258 of record JAEIGF010000297.1, on the reverse strand, counting down.
GCCAGGTTCGTCAGGTTAAAGATAAAAAACATTGGAGACAGACTCAATCCCATGTCTACCAATACTTCCTTTCAGCTGAACAGGAAATTATAAATTTACAATTAAATTGTTTCCATAAAAATAAAGAAACAGCCCTGGTTTGAATTAGACCAACTGCCAAATCAATCAATTATCACTTTGGCAGTCGACGCACACATTTGCATGCTAAGCAGGTAACGCCGCCAGGTACGCTAATGTCCCGTACGTGTCCTTGAGCTGAGCTCGACTTCTCTGGCCACAAATTCGGCCAATCAAGGAGCACTTGAACATTTTGTGGCTTATTTATTTTTACCGCTAATCGGAGAGAGTCGCGTTTATTGCTCAGCTGGCTTTTATTGAGTTTCTGTGGCTGCCAATTTGCTGGGGAGAGGGGAGTCGGAAGGGCGTTTCGGGGTGGTTGGTGTCTACCATGTCTATGGCTCTCGGGGCTTCCACTTTGATTGTGCAATTCCGTCAAATTTCATTCGACACGCGTTAATTGCAAATTCACGTTTATGTTGGCGGTATAAATCCAATCAGTTGCAATCCACTTTCCAATTGGAGTGCGCTCCCTTAAACAGATTGTTTGTGTGTGCCATCGCTTTCTATAGTTTTGTATAATCATGATTTAGCTTATGTGAAAAATGTTTACAAAGAGAGATTGATTATCAGCAATTTATAATTATCTTACAATATTCTTATAGAATAGTAGAATAGAATAGAATACATCTCTTCTAATACCTGAACATTTTATATATTTGCTGTCCAGCTCGTAAATAATTTACAGACATAACCTCTAGCTCCTTGAGCTTAGCACATCTTCGTTATGTTTCTCTATATCTAGATGTAGAACGCAGACATTTTTCAAATATGCATTCGTTTAAAACTTGATATTCGCTATTTTTATCCGATGGGACAACTAAACGTTGTTTGCAGTTATTATATACAATATATAAATATTCAGTCAACTTGAAAATAGGTACTACCCCAATAAAAAGAGAGAAAGTATTGGGCACGCCGAGGATTTGATACTCCTGTAGACAACTGTGAAGCTTAAAAGTGCTGAGTTTGATAAAAATAACCTTGAAAAACGAATTTTTTGCATTACAAGAACCTACTTTTTGACAAATTGTTTCATTGTCAGCTTTATGATATTGTTCTCCGATCCGGTTTCGACATATATATTGCCTGCAGCAGAAAGACGGAGCTATGCCAAGTTTAATGGCGATAGCTAACAGATAGATATATATAGGGCTATGGTATTTTGATTAAGAAGAAACTTTCTAAATACATTCTCAAATTAAATGTGAACGTCTTTCTACGACTAAAAGTAAAACAAAGTAAATTATACAATGCCTCAATTAAAATACAATTTTCTTTTTTGTATATTCAAAATTGTGTTTGTTGTTAATTTGAGGCTTTAATTACTGGCTGATGGTGTTGTTGTTGTTGTTCAAGTCGCGAAACTTGCGCAATTCAAGCGAAAAGAAAACAACAATAAAAATAAATAAATGAAAATAAAAACTTTGTTCACGTTTTCATTCTTTTTTTTTTTTTATTTTGCTTTATTGTGACGCTACTTAATGGTATTTAAAGTTCATTTTGGCCATTTGTCTATTTGAGTGGTTAACACACACACACACGCACACACACACAAGTGCACACAGACACCAGCACACATTTTTGCATTTGTGTTCGTACTTTAAAAACTATTCAGTATTTATATAGATTTTTCTCTTTATGTCGATGTGCAGCTTGTTGTTGTACGAATATACATACATACATATGTATGCGAATGAATATATATCTATATATATGAATAGATATGTATATATATATATATGCATGAGGTGTGTGTCTGTGTGTGTGTATATATATCTAGTTGGAATGTGCTATAAAATGTCGCCGGAATGCGATGTGGTCGATGTTGTTGTTGTTGTTGTTGCAGTTGCTGCTGCTGCTGTTTGTTATTTCTGTTGTTGTTGTTGCTGTTGTTGCTGTTGTTGTTGTTGTGCGGTTCGTCTGGCGGTGCCAATGCCGAATGCCGCATAGATTCCTCATTACGGTTTTAAAATGCATTTCAATTAACTGCTCACTCGAGATACACTCACAACGCATTGCATGGCACACACACACACACATTGACACACAGGCACACACACACACACGCTGAGTGGCACGCTTGCACTTTCAGTTGTTGTGGCTTCTGTTCTGGCTCTTAAAATATCGTCGACATCGCCCTAAAGATGTGGCTGGCCCGAGACAACGTCCTCAGCTGCAGCCTTCAGTTGTGCCTCGGTGCCTGTTTTCGGTTTTGTGGCACTTTCATATGATATTCGAATGCTACGAGTATTTAATTAGATGCTTGAAGAATTCGATTTAAAATTCCTTGGCACCCGCCGCTGGCGCAGATGCAAGACCCGCGCACCCGAACCCTAAACAGCACAAAATTCAAGTTGCCTGCCGCTCGCTCCCATTTGGGGTAACGCGCTATCCTATTGCAGATGTGGATGGGATTGTGGTCTAAAAGGACACTGGCAGTGCAGTGGTCATGGTCAGTGTGTGGCCAGGGTCGTGTGATCGGCGCTTATCAGCATCGCAGTTAATTCAGGTGCAACTTCATTAGGCCGGCCGGCAAGATCAGGTGAAAGGTGAGCGGCCATCAGGTAGCTGCAGCAGCAGCAATTGCAGCCTTTGCGGCTTTCGCTTTGAATTCCGAGTGCCAGCATGAAAGTGAAAACCGTGTAGGCGACGCGGGAGGGCAGAGAAGCGTCGCCAAATCTCCGCCAGCGCTGGCTGCAACTGCAACTGCTTGGTGCTTGGTGCTTGTTTGCACATTAATGGGAATTCCTGGCCGCCAGTTGAGCGAGTGAGTGAATGACTATGACGCTGAAGATGGCGACGATGACGATGACGATGACGACTTTTTGCCTGGCTTCGCAGCTGAATGGGGCACGCGGCATCGCTAACCAACCAACCAAGTCACAAGCCAGTCAGCCACATCATCAGCATTCAAGGCACACTCACAACGTGCCGGGCAAGTCGCAACTCGCAGCTCGCGACTTGCAACTTGCGACGGCACATCCTCGAAGCTGCAGCTACCCTCAGTAACTGCCTCCTCCTCGTCCCTATCGCTTGGACTCTATTCCCAATGCCACACCCCACCCGCCCAGAAGCCCAGCAGCGGATGGGCTGCAGTTGTTGTATATTTTTCTCTTGAATTGAGTTTGGAATGTTGTCAACGCAAATGCGCCTATGTCCCAGTGCCAGTGCCAGTGCCAGTCCCCAGTACCCAGTCCCCAGTTGCAGTCCTTGGCACATGTGCATGCCACAGACGCCAGCGAGGCAGCCAACCAAAAGTTGTTGCTATTTTCGGCAACAATTTTCAAGCAGCAGAGCTCCATTACACTCGCTCCGAGTGCTGTTGCCGCCGCTGCCAGTTGCCACGTAATGGAGATGTCTGCGTGTTCGTCTTTGCGATTTCATAAACGCGTAGATTTACAACCATTTAATACAAGTGATGATCCCGAACACGGCAGCGACAACCACAACGACAACGACAACGACAACAAACATTCCGCTCAGTTATTTGCAACAAGCCATGGCGCCGACGACAACTAAGTACGTGGCCATGGCTGTTCCCTCAGCTCCCATTTGTGAGTCCCCGGCAGCAGATGCTCAGTTTATCATTATGCACTTGAATTGAAATTGCCAATGCTGTTGGCACTCCCCAAGTTGGGCCTATTACAGTCGGACCGGGCGGGGAATTCAAATGCAAGTTTAAGACTGGCTGGCCATGTGGATTAACGATATTCTTTGGTTTGACTCTTTCAGATAGCAGCAGCCCCATGTCGAGTCGCAATTTCCCACCATCGTTCTGGAACAGCAATTACGTGCATCCCATACCCGCCCCCACACATCCACAGGTAAGTGTCGGCAGCAAAACAATGCCACGGCCACGAAAACGATTAACTGCAATACGTGCCGCAATTACGAGTCCACCTCGAGCAGGTCCAGGTCCAGGTCCAGACGGACTCGCACTCGCACACACGCATTCTAAATAAGTTGTAATTCGGGCTTTGCTGACCGGCAATATCTCTCTCTCCGATCTCTGTCCATATCCAGGTTAGCGACTTGTACGGCACCGCGACAGACACTGGCTACGCCGCAGATCCCTGGGTGCCGCATGCGGCAGCCGCGCACTATGGTTCCTACGCGCATGCGGCGCATGCGCATGCAGCCCACGCGCATGCCTACCACCACAACATGGCCCAGTACGGCAGCCTGCTGCGCCTGCCCCAGCAGTACAGCCACGGCACAAGGTAAGCAAATCCCCAAGCACCCCAAACAGACGAAGACCCCTCCAAGCTCTATAAAAAGAACGTATTCAATTGTTTAAAACAATTTTTATTACTCTATTATCTCAATTATGCCAAAGAAAGCCTTTTAATGCTAACAGCCAACATATATGTTGTATATATGTACATAAATGGCTCAGGCTTCAAATATTAATTCGGTTCGAAGTTAGACGAAGGCCATAGTTAGAGGTATAGCTACGATAGGGAAATCTAGACTGTAAAAAATAATATCTCAATGAATATGGATCGATGCTAATAATAAGAATAATAATATTAATAATATTCATGATAATAAGAGATAATTATAATAATGTTAAATTTAAATCTAAAAGAAAGAAGAGGATACTGCTCCGAATCCATTTTATCATAGCCGAATGCCAAAATTAGTCAGAAATATTAAGTATTTAATTTAAAATTAAAAAAGAAATAATAAGACAAAAATAACATCTGAGATATATTGGGGAAAAGATAAGAAAACTTAATTGATTATATTAAAGGGAAAATATTTAAATGTTTCTTGAAGTTAAGCAAGAAAATAACATGTCATTTGAATTGCGATTTGAAATTTGCACATGCTATAAAAATAATAAAAAAAACCTTTTCTCTTGCGAATTGCAGACTACACCACGACCAGCAGACGGCACATGCTTTGGAGAGTGCGGCAGCCTACTCGAGCTACCCAACAATGGCAGGTGCGTACTCGACTCCGGCTTTAAGGACTTGTGGCATTTGTCCATTTGTGTGCTATTGTCATGGCAATGGTGCGGCTCAAAGCGCTTGACCTGTGCCGAGATGTGTTTTAATGAAATGTGTTTTGTTTGTTCATTTCTTTTCGTGCTCTGTTTACCCGCTGGTCACAAAAGGTCTGGAAGCTCAAGTGCAGGAATCGTCAAAGGATCTGTACTGGTTCTAGAAGCGCTCGACGGCCAGTGGTCTTTTCCAGTGTTATCCCACGACGCCAGCAGGTGTGAGGGGAATTCTCGTTGATGTACAATATAAAAAAAAAAATAAGAAAGTGACACTCAACAAATAATGCAACTAAATCACAACCAAGAAAAGGAAACCCAACAACAAACAATAAACGGACGCTCCGCTAATATTAAGTAAAATATATATTTAAATGTGCAAACTTATGTTCAACACAGATAGAGATGAGCACCCTCCCCCACCCCCTCCGCCTATTGCAACCAGATTAGATTCAATATCCTCTGTTGAACGTTGCTGAAATTTGAATAATTATGAAATTTGTTTGTAATTAAAGTGAGTCTGTGAGGTTTAAATTTACTTTTACTCTTATATTGTAAACAATTCGCGTATTAAAATTGTGTAATTTTTGTATTGTATTGTACGCCCCATAATTTTAGCATCCCATATCAGCAAGTTAGACACGCATAAATATTAATTAAAAATATACATATATATATACAAACAAGTACATATAAACCTAAATATATATATATATATATACAGATATATAAATATATATATATATGTATTCTTATGCATTATCTGCGTTAGAGTTTTTTGGTAACAATTTACTACGGCGATAATAAAACTAACGATAATAATCAACATTTCTTGTATAGTTAACGACTTGGACATAAAATTTGAAAGCTAGAATTTATTTTGTTTAATATCTTCAATTTTGAATTTCACAAATTAGGTTATACGAATTGAAATGCAACAAAAACAAAAGATGACTAAAATAAAAACAATTTGAATACAATCAAAATGCCGATCTGTGTTTTTATTTCCTTATGGAAAATTATATATTAGAGCTATGTGTGTGTGTTGGGGGTATATAAATCTTCAGAGCCAAGATCTTTTATTATTTAAGGTATTGTCATGCATTTTTACGAAATTCCAGAGGTATTCCAAGCACAGGCAGGATATGCCATAGTATTCGACTTTTTAATCATTCGTGTGTCACGAATTTGAGTCGAAAAAAACTACTTAGTCTTATAATATAAAGAAATCAAAAAGCGTAACAGACAATTACAATTTTTGCCTGAAAAGATGTATTTGAAAGCCCTTTCAGATAGCTTACTGGAAGTTTAAGAGTTCATAAATTTAAAGATAAAATGCTGTGCAAGGAGAATCCTTTCATCTTACCTTCGACTTACTGGCTCCCTGTCAATCGCGGCGATAAGAATCAATGTTACATAACATAATCAAAACGTTGTTCAACCCATTCGAATGATTCCTCCTGGTCGGGTCTTGTCCTGCTAAGCAGCAAGCACAGTCATAATTTATGCTAATGATTCGATTCCGACTGAACAAACGTGAGCTTCCAGCCAAAACGATGAGCAGGGCCCGATACGAATCAAAAAACAAATTTAATAATCGTTAATTTCACATGTGCATGTTTTCCACGCCATTTAGCCAGGCGCCTTATTAATCTCGGGCTATTTATCATCGGCGTTTGGCGGGCCGAGGACCGAGGACCGACTACGGGGCCCAGCTAAGAAGATGCATAATTAATGAAAAACAAATCTCAGATAGTCGCCGGCACAGTTCGAGTCATAAATAAGACACAAATAAGACACAAATTTGTGGCCGTGACTGTGACCGAGATCGTTGCTGGAAGCTACTGCATTGATACTCACACACACACACGCACACAGCTGTAGATACAGATACAAGTTGAGATACAGATACAAGAGCAGGCACTTCCTGAGTTGGGGCGACGTTCTTATTGTTATTGCTATTATACAATGCGATGAAAGGCGCGTAACATATTATTGACTTTCAATGACTTATCGCGCAGTTGGTCAACTTTGCGCGCCTCATCGAACCTAAACAGTTGGCCGGCCAGCCAGATCGGCAGCTTGGCAGCCCGGCAGCCGTTCTCCAGGAGATCCTCTGCTCCGCTGCTCATGAATTAAAGAAACGGACAAACGCGCGACATGCTCCCGTGTGCGTATTTACATCAAGTCTTTTTGCCACTGCCAACTACCAACTGCCAGACGGGTTCCAGCTCAGCTCTCGCTTAGGCTCTGGCTCTGTCCGGCTTGGGGGTAGGCTGAGAGATGGTAGCGAAACAAATTTATTACCGATCGATGGCTGTGGTAGCCGCCGGTTGAAGCCGTCGCAGTTGTGGTAGCCGTGCTCACATTATTTTAGCATAAGTATTCCATAACTCGAAACAGCTCGACGGAGCTAACTGGGCCGCCGCCCCGGTCGCCAAGGTGTTCAACAATTCGCCAATGCGTTTGCGCTGGGTTTATCGCTTTTTAATAACTGCACCGCCAGTGTTTAAATTCGTTTTTTGTTTGTCTGCTCCGCGCCCTGCTCCTTTTTTTGCGACGTTGTCACTCAACTCGGAGACGCGACAGATGGTTCCGTTTTTGGCGGCACTTCCTCCTTCCGTTTTGGCCATCACGAAATAAGACACCGCCCGAAGTGAAGCAGCCTCAACCTGAGTCACAAGTTTATTGTCGCATTGTGTGGTAATCAGTTGGTTTAGCATGAAAAGCCGAACCCTCTATGGGAATCGAGGTTCCTCGTCTTTACCTAGTTTCCCTTCTGAATATAACTGTAATAAATTTATGTCTATGTACTCTTGAGCTTTCAGCTTTCTATACATAGCTCCATATTCAAGAATTATGTCAAGTAGGAACACGAATAAAATAAATACGATATATATGCATCGCTAAGAGGAGAAATTAATTGTTAGAGTAAGACCTGGAGAAAGATGAGATAATGTAAAAGGAATAAAATTAGATAGAGTGCAAGAGAGTTAATAAGAGCGAGAGTAAAGGAAGTAAATAAAGCTTATTAGATTGCCAACCCAACCTGTGTAAGTTGAATCTATGAGAATTGCTTAGAAGGGCGATAGATGAACATAGCAGTTCTTCTTTTCTTCGCTGTTTCGTGGAAGCCCCTGAAGCCTAACTGATAACTGGGATCAAACCAACCTTGTCCAATACTGTTTCGAGTACTTTAGAGAGAGTCGCCAGTAAACGTATCGGACGTTAGGAGGAGAGATTGGCCTCAGGCTTAGCGGGCGTTGGTATTAGAATTACCTCAGCTCGTTTCCACTGAGCAGGGAATTGTCAAATCTAAATAGGGTTCCACATAAGAGCAAATGTATACAAGAAGTTAGTTTTAAATAAAACATATTGCCAGAATAAAGTGCCTACCAGCCTATAGCAAATTTGGAGTAAATAGCTTATTTGGTTATACAACTCGAGTAAAATGTAAGAAAAATTATTGTAATAGAAGCTACGTGTATATTGTTTAAAGTTAAACAGGTTCCCGAATTAATACTGTGCTGCTTAATTTATGTTTATATTAGTTCTCAAATTCTATGCTCAAATGTATGAGGTCCATGGATTTGCATACGACTTAAATGAAAACTTCTTCAAATTGAATGAAAATTAATTTTGGTGCAGATAAACAAGAACTCGGAAATGTCAACGGGAACAAATTGCCTGACGTGTTAAATTACGTCAAAAGCGGAGCCAAAGTTGATAATAAATAAGATGGAAAAACAATAATAAGAACACAGAAACAACAAGACGGATATTTTTGGGCATATTTGGGTCGAGTGTGAACTATCGGAACTCTGACATCCGAACGGGACACTGACGCACTTTATGGCCACCAAATGTGCGTGGTTTGTTATGGATTTGTGCGTGCTCGTGCCTATCCCCATTCCCGTTCCCATTCCCATTACCTTTCTCTGGCCACAAACGCAAACATAAATAAACAACATTTCCAGCGGGAGTCGATTGTTGTCTTTGGGGCATTTCACGGCGTTCCGGGCAGAGTTTACGGCTACTCCGTGGCACGTAGCCGGTAGCTGGTAGCCGTGCCCCTGCCCGTGATAGCTCTTAAATACTTAATGGCCAATCGTAAATTCGATCAAACTGAATTGCCTGCTAATTGGGGGGGGGAGGGGAGGCGGCTACTGGCTGAACTATAGCTTAAGTTAGGGCTTCAGCTAAGGTGCATTGGCATTTCACATGCGAGCTCAAATGTCCTGGCTGCTCAAAGCTGCGAACTGAGACAGAAATCAATTTATAATTAACGTAGAATTAACACATTTCGACCACATGTTTGCTCATTTGCTCCACGTCCGTCCATTGATCCCACATGCAGCGCTGATTACGGCCAGCCTAGCAGCCAGCCAGTCGTCCAATCATCCAGCCGGCTACTGATGCGGCTTCTGCTTCTGCTGTGGTTCGCTTGCCGCAGCCGCATCCGCATCCATGTGGCGTTTCCAGCTCCGTTGCCGTCGCCGTCACCGTCGCCGGCTCCTGCGATTGCGATTGCGCAGACTATCAGCAGCGTTAAAAAAGCAATACATCATTTTCCTGGGCCTGAGCTCGTCTCTCATTTCGGGTTCATTTGTGCGCCGGCCTGCGGTTGCACTCGATGTGCATATGTGTGTGTGTGTGTGTGTGCGTATGTGTGTATGTGTGTGTGCGGTTTTTGTAGGTTGGCCGGTCCCGTCAGGAGCTGGCGTTATTGTGATTTATTTGTCTGATCTCTCGCCATCTGAAAGGCGATTCCCAGCTTCTGCTTCAGCTTCAGCTTCTGTTTCTGTTTCATCTTATGTGTAAGGTGGCGCAATTGACATTTCCTGTAGAACAATATCGGAAAAGAAACATGCCCCATTGATATTCTAATTAATGTGTACTCAAACACATGCCTCTTTGTATGTACATAATTATACAGATATCTTGTACTTGCGTACTTCGAGCCAAGGAATGACATTGTCAGTTATTTAGTAATTTACACGTTACACAACTGAGGGAAAATTATGGAAAATGCGCATAAAAACAAACGCTTCAAAGCGGGAATTTCAAGTGTCTGCTTGCTGCTTCAGCCCACCAACATACCCCATTTCCATACCCACAAACAGACTCACATTGAGCACCTTGGCAAACTTTTGAAATTCAGACCGCGTTAAAATACTTTTCCCCTTTGTTCTTTACAATTTGCCTAACAAAGGCGGCAAACGGCAACGGGAGAACTTTTCACCGTTTCGACATGACAAGCCAGCCCGACGGGACGACAGGACGACAGGACGACAGGACGAGAGGACAACAAGACAACAGGACGAAGTCTTCCCTTAGCGCACCTTCTAGTCCTTATTCTGGTACCTTATCCCAGTTTGGGGGTCGAGTCATTCCATCTTAGCCCCAAGGCAGCCAAGACTAAAGCCGGCTCGCGTCGGGTTGTGCTTTCCTTCAGCCCGGAGCCCGCCGCCCGGAGCCCGATGTGTGCCGTTTACTTTCGCCTGACTGGAAACTCCTTTGCAGCCCGTTGCTAAGACGCTCCACAATAAACCTAATCTGTTCATAATGGGAAAATAATTCACAAAAATGCTCCGTTTCGAGCTCCAGTTGTAGCTGCATTTGCACTTGGCCAGCACAGCTCGGTAAATTTGTGGGGCCGCCCTCCCCCTCGGCCAAGATATTCGCTTTAAACAGCAATTAGAGGCGCGCGACTCAAACAAGAAGACAAAGAGTCCATAAAAGCGGATGAGGATGCGGATGCGGATCCGGATGTGGGCAAATTTAACCGAAGAAAAAAGGCGAGTTTATTAGTTTTGCCCGGCCTAAGACAGACCATCTGCTCATACTCCTTCGTCCTTCTGGGAAGACATTAGGAAATACTTATTTTTGATTATAAACTCAATGGGGAAACATTGCGGTGCATTTTACTTAATAAAACTTAACTTCTTTTGCTTCCCTTTACTTGGTCACACGATTCCCGACGCTAGAGTGCAATTTGATTGTACTTATCATAGACAAAAAGTGAACCTATAACACATTGATCCAGAAACTAATAGGACATATTCCCAGAACTCGATCCCAACCCATATGCATATTGGGTTACAGAAAGAAATTCGAGTTGAGTATAATACTTACATACTTATCTTCGTCTCCGTCTAAAAACACCCTGTACCAGATCCTTTCTATATTTGTCTAGTTAAATAGGATTTCTTACCGAGTGTGCTAGACATATTACAGTGTATTGTCTTTCCTACTTTTTTAAATTTTTGGTAAAATAAAACAAAAATAAACAAATTTTAACCAATTCGACGGGCTTCTTTCAAGTACGTCCAGACTGACTGACTCTATATATATAAGAATGTTTTTAGAATCTCATTATTATTGACTCAGATGCATTGCCGATAAACCATAACATAGAATATGCTGCAATATATAAATATATATCAAGTTTATTAAAATTAAAGCGAAATTTATAAATTAAAGCCATTTTTTTATGGGTATATGTACAATTTTAAAATTCAGTATAATTTCAATTGGCAATTTCAAAACGATAAAAAAAACTCATTTGGTCAAAAATTAGACTGACAATAGACAATTTCTCAGTAATAAGTAAACAGATGCGCTCTGCCAAGGATCAATATGGTGTATTATCCACCATTGGAAAAAAATTGCAGATATAAGGAGATAAAAGCTTTTGTTTATGTTTCAGAGCACATGGTCAGGCCATCGTACAGTCAAGTACACTTAAAATAATGAAGAAAAATAATCTTAAGACATAAAGTATACCCTAATAACAAGAAAATAGGAATATATCTTTATCTGTGTTATCACAAGCTTGGTTTTATTTATGAGTCGCTAATTCCAATTATCATCCAACACATGACTTCTTCGAGAATCGAACAGAAAAAATGGTTGCCACGCCCAACTCTGTCATAAGAAGACATTTTTGCACTTAACCAAATGCTAAGAGTCAAGTTACCTTAAGACTAGGCTTTTCCTAGGGTATCATTAGTCATTAACTATATATATCTGTTCTTTGGTCTGGTGTGGTCTCAAAACCTTAATTGTATTATTTTACTATACTTTTTGTTAACATAACTTTTTGCAACGTGACGAGGCTCTTAATATTTATATTTAAAACATAAAATAACCAAATTAAAACATAGCTTAAAGTTGAACCCCATTTCGTGACCAGGGTACGATACAAATGTGAGGAAGGAAAGAGAAAAACTTAAAATAAGTTTGTCGAAATCTGTTAATTAAAACATGCATCGGATATTTGATAGCTTTCCGTGCATGACTTGCATGTTTTCTCAATTATTTTATGCTATCATATTGAGCGGGAAAACAAAAATCAAAAGCTGATTACCGCAGCAGAGAGAGAGTAAAACATATATGAAATATGTCCAGATCAGAGAAAAAAGTGGTAAATGGCATGAAATTGAGTTAATTAAAAGGGAATCCGTTGCGCCCACGACCCACACGAAGGCCCAAATAGACGAGCCGAATGCCATGAAATGCAGGGCGAAAAAACAGAAAAAAAAAAAAATAAAAGAGAGACAGACGCAGAGATGAATATAAAATATTTGGTTAATAATGCACACGTATAAACACACACACACACACACACATACACACGCGCGCGCATACAGATATGTATATGCAGTTCATAACGCCAAATGCCTCGTGGATGCGAACAGAAATTGTTGAAATCGCTGAAATTCGGTAAAAATAAAAAAAAAAAAATCAACAACAACAACAAATAAAGAAAAAGAAGGAAACAGCAAAAAATATGCGCCTGAGCTGCTTTAAAATGCATTCAAGTGCAAGTGCCGCAAATGCAGTTCACTTCGTTGGATCGATTTTAATATTAAAACAAGCAGGCGCAAAAGAAACGAACGAACCAACACACCTCATACAGTAGCAGCAGCAGCAACAACAGCAACAACAACTATAATAACAACAATAACAACAGGAGCAGCAGCAGTTGCAACATTTGCCAAACTTTGGCCAAGCAACACATTTTGGTTATGGCTTCAGCCCCAACTACAGCTCCAGCTCCAGCTCCAGTTCCAGTTTTAGTTTCATTCCACCTCTATGCCCAAGCCGAATGGCGTGCGCGCAAGCGGGACGACCATAGTGTGCGTAACAGCAGCGCCTGGTGTGATGTATTCGCATGGCAAGCAAACAATTCATTTCATGCAACATATCAGCAACAACAAGCTGCCGACGTTGGATCGTTGGGGAGGGGGGGAGGGGGGCTGTGGCGGCAGCTTCGGGTTTCGGCTTATTGCCATCAGATAAGAGCAAGTAAAAAGGCAACAACAACAACAGCGGCAGCAGCAGCAGCAGAGAAGTCTCCGCCCCATGCAAGCGCACAGCGTGAACCCCTTGGCCGTGTCTGTGTGTGAGTATACAAACCGGTTTGCTGTCATTGTGAGTGTGCGTGTTTGTGAATGTGTGTGAGCAGCAAGCAGAGCAAGCAGACATCTTTGCCAAGGGTTGGACTTGGGCAGCAACAACAACAGTTACCTCTGGGGGAATTGCACACACATACACACACACGCTTTTACACAATAATGGCGAAAGGACACAGACAGGGACACTCGCGTATTTTGATAAACTCCATGCACCACTCAAACTCGGACTCTGCTGCTGCGCTGCTCCTGGTGCTGCTACTGCTGCTGTTGCTGCTGACCTTATGCGCAAATTGGCCCATTGCAAGGGCCTGCCCCATAACGGGCGATTGCTGCATGCAAAATGGCATCGGGCAACGGCAGCATACGCGGCGTACGAGCAGAGCTGCTAATTGCCACACACCGAAAATACTTTGGTAACTATGCGACGTTGTCATAATTCTTCTTCTGCCGCTGCCGCTGCCACCGCTGCCGCTGCCACCGCTGCCGCCGATGCCCCTGCCAAAATATAAAATATGCACAGTGTTATTGCTAATACGCATTCCATCTGCAGTTTAGCAGCAGCGGGATTGGCTAGGGGAAGCGACCGCCCAGCTGGAACTGGTGCTGGTGGTGCTCCCTCACAGCGGAATGCCACTGTCGCTGCCGGCATGTCAAAGTGAATAACTCAATAGCCATATTGGGTGTCCACCTGTCTGTCTCAGTAGCTGCAGCAGGAAGACAGCCGCTAGCAATTCCACGTAAATCCGCCAACAGAGCTGCGAGTTGCGAGTTGCCAGTTGCCAGTTGCCAATTGCACGTTGCAACTTTTGTGTACGAGTCAACATGATTTCGTTGACGTTTGTTGTTGTTGTCGTAGTTGTCGTTGTTGCTCACTGCGCACACAAATGGCCGTTAAAATTCTTAGACCCGATATGGAAATGATAATTTCGCACATTGAGCCGCAATTTACACTTCTGCGGAATAAAAGAAACGCAAACAGTCGCTCGAGACTAGCCGGATTGCCATTTTGGAGCATGTTTGCTTCTAATGTCTAACCCGTTTGGTCAGCTCTTAGCTGGCTGAGTAAGCCAGCTTGCAGCTGCTCGCCCATGCCACCCATCCCACCCAGCTGGCCAGCGATCCGCGGAATGCCGGGGACACGCGCTGCGCATAATCTCCAATTAGCGGCCCCAAAAAGGCAACCACAAATATGCAAAATATGACGCAGATGCAATAACAGTAACAGTAACAGAACGCAAAGCGGACCCTCGAGGGCGATCGTCACATTATTTCCATTTCGCATGCAGGCACTCGAAAAACGCATTTAAAATAACTTGGCCAGCAGCACGGACACGGACACGAACACGGACACGGACCCAACGTGGTGCAGGTCAGTAGCAATTAAGATAAGCCGCTTACAAGTGTGCCGATAATGTCCTGTCAATGTGTCGTCGATAGCTGGACGCACCCGGTGGCCGGCTAAATCAGCGCCCAAACGGACCAAACGTTGCCTGGGAACGGCATTGGGAAGGGGCAGGGGCATGGGTATGGCTATGGGAACGAGAACGAGAACGAGATGCGGCCAGGCACTCAAGTGGCTGCTGGTAGCTGGTTCAGCCGGTAGCTGTGTTCGAATACCGCTGATAAGGAACGACGGATGCGTCTAAGTGACCACTGGAGCGACGGAAATGCCTGGGAGTTGGGAACCTGGAGCACATCCACTGTGTTTGCATAATGCATTAATTTGACATCGCCGCCTATCGAAACCCGTTGCCTCATCATTGTCATCTGCGACTGACCGGCTCGCCGGGCTGCTTTCTAATGCGGCAGCGAGCCTTTCATTTGGCCCGCCGTCTGCCCGCGACATCGGGTTCCCATTCCCATTCCCATTCCTGCTCGCACTATTAATTAGAATGTATGCGACTCGGCATTTGGCATTTTGGAGTTAACGGCACGCGACATTTTAAATATACTGCCGCCTTCGGCTTTCGGGGCATCGGCTTGGGTTTCCTCAGGCATTTCGTGGCATTCCACAAATATTATTGTTCAAATATTTGAAACTTGATTTGCATTTTTAAGGCAGTAGCATCAGCAGCAACAACAACAACAACAGCAGCGACGCTCTTGACACTCATTTGGTCTCATATCTCATATCCTCCACGCATACTTTCATATACATATACATACATATGTACATATATATGCCCATATGAATGAAAGCTATGCATGTATGACGCTATATTTCTTACATTAGTATGCGTTGGGGCAGCTGTTTAAAATTTCAATTTAAAATTCATGTCATCAAATAGTCCTTGGCACACTGAATAATGATATCCAAGCTTGACAAGATGAACCATATGTTCCCTCCCATATTCACATTAAATGACTGACTGACTGATTGACTGACTGGCTGGCTGACTGACCGATTGGGTATCAACGCGCTGCCCAACTCGTAAGAGGTATTAAGCTGAGTTTTGTACAAAAGTTAGTGTAAGTGCCCGATAAGGCAGGGTTTTGGAAGACTCAAAGTTCAATTGTGAAAATATGAAAGATTCTTTTTAACCATCCGAATAGCTTCGAGATCTTTATGAAAATTCATTTAAGACGTGTTTCACCAATAGCTAATAGGGGGCAATAGGCAGGAGACTAATCATCAGGAGTATCCCAGTTTAATCCACAGCGGGAAATTAACCAAAATCGTTTCTTTACAGATCCAATGCCATCTTGATGCATCCGATCTGTATTTATTATTTTCTTGAGATCTGTATTTAAGTTAATGATATAGTTTTGATTCCTGATTACAAACTTCATTACTTACTTTCGATCGGTAATTAATTTGCAAAATCCACCTCATGAGGGTGAGGGTCCACCTCCAAATCTTATTTTTTAATGTAGACCCATAGCCATATTTGGGCCCTGAAAATTAAATAAAGATATGATATAAAACACAGAAATAAATCAAGAATGTATTTCAAATACAGAGTGTATGGAGAAGCGGAGAAAGGCACAAAATTGCGTAAACTCACGTGTTTTGATACGCTGAACCCATTAGAAAAGGGTAAAAAGGGTATAATGTATTTGGGCTAATGTATGTACAAGGCAGAAGGAAGCATCTCCGACTAGAGTTTGTTTCCGAACATCGATAACGTGCCCCATTTTCGAGCAATCGATATCAAATTTTTTTTAACGGTAGGCTGGCCATCTCCTAGTCGGGTACTCCGGGCCAATGGCTGGGTTGTCTGTGGATCCTTCTCATATATTTACTGCTGCTTTTGGCGATCTCTTCACTCAGCCATGAGATCTTCAGAACGCTGCGGTTGAAAGCATTGTCGTGGTTATTATGAGCATTGGAGAGAACATGCCGTGTCTTGTTCTCAAACGCTTGGATCAGTCTCCGATTACTTCGGCTGGCAGTTCCCCATAATTATATTAATAGCCTTGTAGACAATCAATTTGACCGAGTACTTAACTTTGTCCTCCGCCTATTTTATTTTATTTAACAGGTGGGCCCTCCAAGCTAATCTTGTGTCGAGAGTCAAGCCGAGGTATTTTGGTCTCGTCTCTTATGGGATTACAGCTCCGCCAAGGTAGACAAGTCGGCAGTTACCAGGCCTGAGAGAGAAAGTGGTGGCTGTGGACTTGTCATTATTCACCATAATGCTCCACCTCCTCTTCCATTCGTTGAGTGTATCCAGTTCATGTTGCAAAACTTCAGGAGCTTATTCAGGTGCCTTAGCTGGTGAGTAATGCCGGGTCATCTGCATATGAGGCAACTAGGTGTTTGGGGTTCTCGATAACGGGTAAGTCTGAAATATAGATGTAAGGTAAGGAGAATGGATTTGCTCCCAATTTAGTCACAAAAAAAGATTTTGGGCAACTAGAATATACTTAAACATATGTGATCATATAGATATCCAACTGCCGCCCATTTCATAGAAGATCTCCAGATTGAGAAGTCAACTCTGCTCAAAATTGTCCACATCAATCCATTAAATGACACTTAACTCATTTTATTTATTTACTTAGATGTGATTAGTTTAATTTTGAACAGGATGCATAGAATAAATGGGCTTATCCACTGCTCGTGAAAAATGTCAAGGCTCAGCTAGAGCTTCGATATTGTGACGACAAATCCTTGGCCGTCAATCTCTTAGACAACAGTTCCCACACCCTGCGTTTCCTCAAACAATAATAGACCTGCAATTATTTAAATATCATGCCGTATTTGGAAATATCAAGGTCCGATCACAAATAAATTGTGGTTATTTGGAAGTATCAACAACAAGTTTTAGGGATTGAATCCCAGGCTAGAGATGAATATGGATAGATTAATGTATATAAAGGTGTTTCCTCCCGTGAACCTGATTTCCCAGTATGATTTGTCGCATTGTTGTACCAAGAGCTATTTAAGTATAATAAGTAATACTCCCCATCCAGATCCACATAAAAATAGGTTAAATACGTATTGAGTACTTCAATAAAAACCGAGATCTTGCAAAAATTATTTGTTACATTCTTTGCGACCTGTTGTAAAAGTTCAGAAACTCTAAATGTTTTAAATTTTAATTGCAATTGTAAACTACAAGAATTCTATAGATACACAAGCTGTCTTATTTATCCCAGTGCTCGGACCATTTATGTTCTTCCAATCCTCCCACTGCTCGCAAGGTCAACGGTTGAAGAAGTGTTCAAGATGCTTCGATAAACTTTGAATGGAACACGAATTAAATAAAAATCGGGCTGCGGAGGGCGAACCATTTGATGAACTGCCATCTGCATTGCCATGGGAGCGGGCGCAACTCTGGGCTCATTACCCGCTGGGATGCCGCGTGCGCACGCTGCCAACCCCAGACCCAGCCAAATCTTGCGCAGCGCCAAGTTATGAATAGAGATGGAGAGCCAAGGAGGAGTAATCAGGCAGCCAACGAGCCGGCAAATCAACGAACCAAAGAAGCAACCAGAACGACTCCAAGATGACGACGACAAATTGACGTAATGAAAATGTTTTCGAGATGTTTACTTTGAGGTAATCGCGAATGACTTGGCCAATACACACAGAGTGTGTGTGTGTGTGTGTGTGTGTGTGTGTGTACAAGGAGCGTGAAAGTCGCGCGCTCAAAAGTATGCTATGAAAGTGGAAGAGTTGCAAATTGTATTGTGAGTACACGGGAAATATGAAGGCCCATCAAGATGTGGCATCAACACGCGTCGACTGCGGCACCTATTTGGGCAGAACTCCTCGTGGTCGTCGTCGTCCTCGTCCGGCACCTTATGGTGCAGCGCGTCTTTCTATCGCAATGCGAAATGTTTCAATATGTTTTTATGTTTTTCAACAGCATGTTGAATGCTTCCAAATCGCTGATAAACGCTGCAAAATAAAGCAACAACTGCGAGTTGCCCCCAGCTGGTAGAGCTGAGGCGAGAGAGGCAGCAGAGAGACCGGGAGCAGCCTCCGATTCCGACTGCGACTCCGACTCCGACTGGCAGCAGCAGCAACAACAAGAAACAATACAAAACGACAGACCAAACGACAAACCCACGAACGACGACGAATTTCGGTGTCTTTGAACAGCGGCTCGTCCATGGAGTCATGGGAACCAACTTTTCACATTCCGCGCGTGCTTCTGTTTTGCAGTCTTCGCTTTGACTTGATATTCTGTGCGTTTTTGCTGCCACCGTTCCCCCCCTGGAGCTCGCTGGCCCTGGTCCAGCACGGGGCCCAGTTGGTCGGACAACCATTTGTTCTCGGCGGCACTGGCAAAGACAAAGCCCAACACGGCCAGCAGCAGCAGCGATGGGCAATCGCAGCAGGACGAAATTCTAAGCGCAGTTTTCGATATCGAACACGATCGCTTTTGTGCTCGTCATGGCCAGTCTCGTGTCCCGACTCTCGACTCCCGAGTCCCATTGCCGGTTTCAGACTCTGATAAGGCATGCGCTTACAATACCTGGAAATGGAGCCGGCTACGGCCGGATAATCAAATTGTTGCTTTTCTAGTTTTCCCAATTGGTCGTCGCTGCGGCAGCAATCGCAAATTTCTTATCTGCGTCGGCAAATGGCCAAACAAACGGCCGACGCTCGTCAGCATTAAATTGCCAGCGACTGCGACTGCGGCTGCGTCCGCTTCCGCGTCTCGGCCTGGCCCGGAGCCCCACAAACTCAGCCCAAAGATGATGAAGTCCACGAAGCGGCGGCGGCGGCGGCGGCTCAACTGCAAAATGCTTTCAAGTCGTTTTTGTTTTGCTCGCTGGCAACGTTGCGTTTTCAGCTCGACTCGAATGCAGTTGTTACCAGCACACAGTTGACCCCGCCCCAACCCGCCTCCACTCCTCTTTAGTCCACTCCACCATGCGATTCGTCGATCGAGCATTCGAAGCCAGCGACCAGCAAACGAGTAGCAACCAAATTTGTTTCATGATGACGGCAACTACACAAAATTCACAAATACACATTTAAATCCCATATACGTATTTGCACACACACGCACACACACACGCACACACACACGCACACACACATGACGCACGATCCCAATCCCAGGCTTGAGAAACTTTTTAGTCATGGACGGTTTGTTGTTGTTCCCATCGCTGCAGTTGCAGAGCAGTTGGACTGGGACAGGGACGCAGCCGCGGTTGCATGCCTCCCGTGTACGCGCGGGCATGCAACACGGTGTGGTTGTTGCTTTTGGGCCTTGCCCCGCCGTCTTGCAACGATTGACGTTTGAGACGACGTTGTCGATGACGATGACGATGGCGATGAGGATGAGGATGACCGTGTGACAGGGGCAACTAATACTAATGGCCCATAGTTCGATCCGTATCCACGTGGGCGCAAGCCAAAGTGAAAGTCAAGAGCTTTTCAACTGTAGACTCTTCTTCTTCTACGATCCAAAAACTGAAACAATGTAAATTGCAATTTTCCTGAAATTAACAATTCATCTACTTTCGAGCTCTACTTTTACTACTCTAAATACTTGCCAGTTTATTATGCACTAAATAACTCACCTGCTATATATGTATATTGTTATGCTCTTGCAGAGGGCATTATAATTCTAGCTCGCAATCATGCCACGCCCGGCTGTCCGTCATTTATTTTCTATGCAAATTAGTCTCTGAGTTGTCAATCAATCCGGATGAAACTTTTGGTGAGCTCTGGCGACTGCCTGATCGAACCACTTTTTCAAAAAGTTATCTTGTTATACCCTGAACCCATTAAAAATGGGTAAAAAGGGTACATTGAATTTGTGCAAAATGTAAATGTATGTAACACGCAGAAGGAAGCATCTCCGATCCCATAAAGTATATATATTCTTGATCAGCATCAACAGCCGAGTCGATCTAGCCATGTCCGTCTGTCTGTCCGTCCGTCTATATCGAAATCCTGTTTTTGGAGCAATTTTGGTTATTAAACATGTTGCTTCTAGAATAGTATATACATCTGCATTTGGTGTTGGAAGAAGAGGGTTCAGGGTATCCCCTAGTCGGGAGCTCCCGACTAGAACCTCTTACTTGTTAACTAAAAGTGAGTTGTTCAACAAAATGCTGCCAAAGATATCTTGAATAAACTTACGATCTGTTTTATGCTTCCAATGCTTCAATACCATGGCTTAAATATTAAGATAGTAACATAAGTATGTATATGCAAATTGCCGGCAATGATATTTTATTTTTAGTACTCTGAAGCTAACTTTTCTTTCTTCTTGTATCTGAAAGAAAAAATGATTTTGTGCCCTGCTCATGACTTTCAAAAATTCTAGCTTCATTTTATACATACATAAATAAAAAAAACTCATATACAGCAGCAACTGTGAGTTTTTTCTAACTTCAGAAGAAATGGGGGAGGTATTATAAAGGTAAAACAATCAAGTACTGTATACAAAAAAACTGGGACACCGAATCTAGCTCTTAGTTTTATTTTTGCATGTAGGATAGTTTAGTTAAAAGTATATCTAACCGAATAAAAATATAGCGCTGGTCGCTGAGGACTTCGGGTTCATTTTTTTAGTTGGAAGTTAATACCATGTAGTTAATAAGTTCAGTTGGACAGTATAAGGTAAAAATTTTGTATATGGTGGAAGTACTTAAATACAGTTGTAGATCTCGATCTTATTATATTTTACCTTAGCTTAAAAAAGCATGTGTAAAAATCGATATTAAACGATATATTCAAAAATTAAGGAGAATTATTGAAGAAAAAATTATTAGCTTCTTATCAAATTCAAGTCCGTAGCTTTGTATATACACATATATTTATATTTATTTATTTATTTATATCTGACAAAAGCAGTGTACCCTTTTTGTTCCATTTTAACTGGGCTCAGAGTAAAGCAAACTAAAAGCTCAGTAGCTTCTCTCAGCTATTATTTACTACGTGGATTGCCATTAATTGGTCAGTTATTTGTATTATTACTCAAAGACTTGTTTCAAATATTTATACATGTTTTCAATGAACTGTGGAATGCCAGCCAACATGACTCTCTCTCTCTCTCTCTCTGTGTCTCTCTCTCTCCCTCTCTCTCTCTCTCTCCTCTCTCTCTCTCTCTCTCTCTCTCTCTCTCTCTCTCTCTCTCTCTTTCAGAAATTGAAATGGAATTTATATTGTTGAGACGTTATTTTTCTCAATTTCGGATAAAGTAAAATGAAAATATTTCCAAATTGCAAACAGTAAAAGGAATTTACTTTTTAACAAAATTACAAATCAAACGCAATAAATAGTGCATTATATATATCGGCTAATATAAAGATAACTTATTTTAATTATGATATTAACTTTAAGCAATTATTTCAAAAATTTGTCATTTAATTTTCCATTGCTTTTATTCTGAGAAGCTGACATCCTTAGCCTAATATATATTATTTTATACTTTGCCCAGAACATTTTTGGGACAAATATAGAAATGATTCTATGGTCTTTAATGTGCTCCATTGAATACTTGTATATGGCAAGAAACCTTGAATCATCTTTCATTTCGCCAACACCATTGCTGGGTTGCAGTCCTTCTTCTTATCGGGGCGCTGTCATCTGCCAGGCCTCCGGCCTCCAGTTGGCCAACTGCTGCTCCCCCTGCCCCAGCTCTCCTTACCTGTCATTGCCTTATGATGATTTTCTGTCATCTGCGGTCGCGGTCGCGGCCGCGACAGGGAACAACGTCAATGAGTAGATCAATCAAAAGCGCCGTCAGCGGAGCAGCATTAAATGCCAGGCAATAATGACCAATCGGAAGAATCTTAAATGCATCATCACGTTTAGCGCAGTATCCGGTCGTTCGGTTTGTGGGCTCGAACTTGGAATTGGACTCGTAGCGTCCCAATGTGGCCAGCGCGATAAGAGAAACAGAAATTAATTTCGAAAAATTTCATGTTCGGCATTTGCTTGGGTTTCTTTTTTTTTCCACCATCCAGCTCCTTACTTGTCCGCTTCGCAGAAGACAAAGCCAGTCGCAGTCGCAGTCGCAGTCGCACCGCTCGGTAGCCATTCCGCAGAGCTCTGCGGGACATCGAGGGGCCATAAACCCGTCGCCGCAATCGCATCCAATTGGCTTGTGCCCGCTCATTGAGCCGTTTGCGGTTGATATGCGTTATTAGCTTCAAGTATGGCCCATTCGCATTGCACAGCATTTGCGGACTTCACGTCTAGGCTTGCATCATAGCTGCACTTGGCCAGGAGCCGGGGTCAGCAGAATGCGTGTCTATGTCGTGCCGATATCTCCAACCCGAAAGTGTATGGCAAATTTAATTAAAATTTCATTGCCCATGAGCTCGGGCTGCCCCCTGTTGCCGCTAATGGCCAGTGCCATCGCACACACTCATTTCGGTGGACTAAGCCCAATATTATGCCCAAGCTACCACACCCACTGCCAGTTCCGCTCCCTGTCGCCCCCTTGATGCCATGACGATTAGATTTTATTAAAAAGCCAAATATGCACAATTATTATGCTACGCCAACCACTTGACAGTCATGAGTCCATGAGCCCTAATATATACCCGATGTGTTATTGTCCCTGTTGTTGTTGTTCTTGTTGTTGCCGTGCCGCGCCCTGCCCAGCTGGCCGTCACATTCACATTCACATCCACCACCACGGACAAGACCACCACCCGTCCGCCCGACCATTAACATTAACAATACCCCGGCTGCCGCTGTCTGCGGTGTCCTGGCATATCGTTCATGGAGCGCACAATTCGCTTATTTGCTTTTTAATAAAACAGGTGCTCGACCTTCAGCGTTGACGGCGCGTAAATGAAGGGCGGGCACGCCCGTCAGGGCCCCCCCCCTCATGCGAAACATACGCTTTGTGTGCGTGTGTCCTTGCTATCTTTTATCATTTAATTTCGCATTCAAACGTTTCGCACCCTCAGCATCAAAAGGATGCAAAAAGGATCACGCACACAGCGCTCGGCACACAGTCAAAGTCAAGCTCCCCTCTATCCCGGGCCCGGAAAATGCGTGCGGTCGTCAGTCGACCCTGGCAATGTTGTCATTTTTCATTTTGCGCAGTGCCCCCGAAATTTGTATATGTCGAAAAGTCCAACATTCCGAGCAGGACCAGAACCATCACCATTATCATTGTCATCATCTTCATCATCGGGTTCAGCATCAGCATCAGCATCTTGATGCTGCTGATCCGGCAATTAGGCCAAGCGGAAAGCGTGCGCAACTATTAAAGAGGGCGCCATGGCCAGGACCAAGGACCAAGACATTGATGACTGTCAGCCAAGGGCGGGTGACCGGTGGGTTGTTGGTTGTTGCTTGGTTGGTTGGTTGGTTGGCTGTGCGTGTATTTCAAATCGTTTTGTGATTGCTAAAAGCTGTCGTTGGACTTTATTGGTTTCTTGCCACGAGATTTCATCTACACTGAGAGAAAAATATTTCAGCTAGGATAAGATATTCATTAAATGGCTAAAAAGCCACCACATCTGTGTAATTTTTAATAATATCTTTTATGTATAAGTTAAAGTTCTATATATAATTATTTACGACAAATCTGAAATATTATCAAAGGAACTTCACAGTTGGATTTAAGTATGAGTTAAAGCAAAACATTTATCAAAACTCGGATAAAATCAATAATGGGAGCTACCTGAGATCTAGATCTAATATATATGCATATAAAAGTTAATAGATATTTTAAATTACAGTGCAAAAAGACAGCAATGTCTGAAATAAAAATTTTAAAACACTTTATGTATGTATATTTAATATTCTTAATTATATATATATATGTATAAATTGTGTGTGAGTTGCGTTTCCAAAAAAAATTAGATATATTCAAATTTTAAATAAGTTAAAAAAAATGGATAAGTTAACCTTTATTGCAAATATGTCCAAGCATTAGGACAGGAATCATTAAGTTTTATGGTCGGGCCTTGGAGTTGGGTTGCAAGTATTAACCGAAGGTCGGATGATTATGGAAATGAGGCTCGAATCGTCTTATGTCAAATATAATATATTGCATATCAGAGATCTAACATATAGCTATAAGCATCTCAAACGACTTATGTGTGATAGCTATTCTGAATCGCAAAGCAAAAGAGAGATTTCTGTAAGAATGGCAGAACAGTTTTTTGTTCAATATACAAATATATTTTATTTATCTATAGATATATGTACTTAATTTTTTTGCGTTGTTTTCAAAGATTTTAATTAGGTAAAGTGCTAAAGATATTAAATATCACCGTTTTTTAAAGTTCACTTGCCAACAGATTTAGTATCCAGATATTTGGCGAGCATATCAATATATCACGTATTTTCTTAAATTCGGATTTTTTGGAATATCTCGGCTAAATACCTACTATCATTGGCATTCAAGTAAATTTAATATTGATGGGTTAAAAAAAGTTGTTGACCAAAAAACGATTTGTTCGTAATGACAACCTTTTTATACCCTGAAGCCATTAAAAATGGGTAAAGAGGGTATATTGTATTTGTGCAAAATGTAAATGTATGTAACAGGCAGAAGGAAGCATCTCCGACTCCATAAAGTATATATTCTTGATTAGCATCAATAGCCGAGTCGATCTAGCCATGTCCGTCTGTCTGTCCGTCCGTCTGTCTGTATGTATGAACGCAAGGATCTCAGAACCTATAATAGCTAGAGACTTGAAATTAGCTGAGGGTCCTCGCCGTGTCTGCGCAGATCGAGTTTGTTTCCAAATTGGTAAATATAATGAGCTAGGGTCACCAAACTTGATATGTTGGGTCTAGAATATTATATATGTATATATCAAGTATCTTTCATTTTATTCCTATCGCCACCTCAAAGAGTTCAGGGTATTCTTTAGTCGGGAGCTCCCGACTAGAACCTCTTACTGTTTGGTTATTTATTTAGAATATCTCGGCCACATAAAGTCCGATTTTGGAATGATATAAGATTCATATTAGTTCAAACCCATTATTCAACTAAAAAAAATATAAAGTAATTGTTTTGAATTCAATTTTTGTAAGCATTGTTGGATTCTGATCGACTGCATCTGTTTATTTCGCATCTGAATACAAATGCTCAATTTTGTGCAGTGCATCAGCGAATATTGGGCCAGTATTTTTTGGACTATCATTTCTATTATCAAAAGTCATTGACACCCTTTTATTTATTTTTACATTTATTGTTTTTCTCCTTCATACATTTATCTGGGCGATAATCGCTTACATGCCACTTGTGCGGCACGGAGGGTGAAGCTTCTGCCAGGAGCAGGAGCAGGAGCAGGAGCTGAAGCTCGGCATGGGGAATGGGAACGGGAATGGGAATGGGAACAATGCCGTGAAATAAGGATTAATGGTGTACACGATTATTTGTGCCTGGCGACAGACAGTCGGACAGACAGACAAACATATTAAAAAATACAATACAAAAACTGTCGCGAGGGCGGCTGAAGCATGAGTAGGAACAGAAACAGCAACAGGAATGGGAACTGGAACAGGACGAGGCTGGGCATAAGGATGAGGACGTGAGCACTGGCAGCGCTCGCATATTCATGGCATGGCGTAGGTCGAATTTAATAAAAGTCCCTGCGCGGCAACATCTCGAGTGCGAGTGTGCCCTTGCCGGAGTCTGGGGGAGGGCTCAGTTGTTGTGTGGGTGCCGAGTTGCGTGGTGGGTGGCGGGCGTGGAGGGGGGTTGGTTTGGCTGGTTTGTTGTTGCCGGGATTTCGCCACGCTTCTGGTTGGCTGAGTGTTTTCGGGTGTGCTGCGCACAATTGTTTTTGCAGCTTGGGGTTTCCTTTATTTGGATGATGAAGAATTTATTTGAAAATTAAGAAGACAAATTATTTAATTTCGACTTTATGAGCTTTTCCCTGCCCGCGCCGCAACCCTCGCCAGCGCCAGCAACTGCGATTCGGCTTTTGGCAAGGTCTTTAATTCCCCCCTCTCCCCCTTCCATCATTCGCACAACACAAGGGGCACGCAGCGGCCAGTTCTCGGACCGTTTCGGCCGGCTCGCGTTCTTGGAAAAGGGTTCGCACTCGAATGGGCGGCGACGGCGACGGCAACGGCCATTTTGTGCCGTTTGATAGGACTAAGAATTGGACGCGTTTTGCATTTTATGCCCGTCGTGGTAATAAACACGCAGCGAACGCAAACGCGAACGCTCCTCGGAAGGGTTGTGGGCCTCTTGGACTTGGAACGAGCACGTCAGAAACTTAATTTCGTTTAGTTTTATGTACATTTCATTAAGCAAAAAATTTCTAGCGACGCGACAGACCACGGGCCACGCCAATGGCACTGGCGCTGGCATACAATGTATGCCACGTTTGCGTTCCCGCGACCCCAAGTCCTGCGCGGCGAGCAGGACTTGGACTTGAGCGAAGGGACAATCAAGATAAATAGCAAGCGGAATTTTTATTGCCGAAAGGATACGAATGAAAATAAACAAAAACAACAACAGCATATAGCTAGTTACAACAACAAAACAAAGAGTTGAAAGTGTTGACGTGACGGCGACTATGTCCTCCTCTCTCAGTCCACCGTGTGTGCGCACAGGACTCACACTCACACACACACACACACACACACACACACACACACACACACACACACACACACACACACACACACACACACACACACACACAACCACACACATACACACCGCACACCTTTATGTATGGAAAATTGTCAGCGTGTTTTGTATTTTCCAAATTTATTGCCACTTGCAACATTTTGTAGACGGGCAGCCCATAGATTATCTCGTCGTTTAGAGCCTAATATGCACCAGAGGCAGCCGCAATATGATTTATCACCGACCAACCGATATATGATCGCCTGTGTGTTTGTTTGTCTACGGATGCGGCAACTTTATAGAAAGTGTCTGCTTGGCCTTTGCCACTGTCCCTGCCCCTGCCCCTGCTCTTGTCCCTGTCTCTGTCTCTGCTTCTGTTTCTAGCTGCCACTCCAGCTGCGAAGCGCAACATTTTTAATTACACTTTTTACAAGAAAATTAAATGGCAACATGTCATCGCTAATTAAATTGTTCTCCTTTCGGTTGTTAGTTTATTGTTTTTGTTGCCATCCCGTGTGTCAGTGTGTGCCACATTTGTGGGCATACTGGAAAGGGTTATGTCCATATGCAAGCGTTGATAGGGTTAAGGAAAACACATTTATCAAAATGAGGATAGGAAGTTTTATTAGGTTGACATTTGTTTAACTGATGAGGACATCACAAAACATGGAATGGCACAAATTACAAATTACTCATATATTTCAAGTCAAATTTGGCAGTTAGCTCAATTAATTTACCCATTTCATTTCTTCCTTGCAAACAGTTGTTGCTGGCGTATTCAAATTGCGCGCTATCAACATAACCTCACCTAACCGACAGATGTAAGTTCGCAAAGCAACTCTACAAAGTCTTTTAAGCAACTTTGTGCTTGCAGGATTGCCAATCTGATTGCCAAAATTCAAACGGTATTTTAAGCAGTTTTCAAGTTCAATTTTGGCGCCCTTTGTACAATTCTGGGATGTCAGCCCTTGTCTAATCAGCTTAATATTCTGTTGTTTCCATCTTAAATAATCTTTTCTAATCTCTATAAATAAAACTTTTTGTAAGAGCTTGAAAGCGGTAATTTTTACTGTAACTTTAGTATGAAAGTCTTTTTTTAACAAAGGCGATCGGCCTCAGGCTCATCAGTAATAAAACAGTTTTAATATCAAAGAAGCGTACTTTAAACATACATTTTTATTGTGTAATTATCTCTTTTATTTAAAGTTAAATCTGATATGAAATTGTGCATTGCGACAGAAAATCTGATCAATTTTTTTAAGAAACATATAACATACTACCCGAAACTGTTGCAAGCCGCTTGCTAAAGTAGGGATGTTGGGTTAGGACGAACAGATAGTTGCAAATGGAATCCTGAGCGAAAGGAATCTATTGTATTGGCGGCAAACTCGAAAGTAACCCGTAACTTCACAATTGCAGCTTATATTAACTTCACAAATACTATCGTCGCTTCTGAAAAGAAAGAAAACATATAAGACCACCAGTATAAAGAATATAATTTATTTAGAAAAAAAATGCTAGTGTTTATACGTTAACAAACATTTGACTTGCTTCATACGCTCCAGTATATCGGGCCGTATCGCGAAGCGAACATCACATTTGGGCTTTCTTTTAGTAGACTCGATTTCCTGCTTATCAACTACTCTACAGACGGCCCATTCACGCGTCTCGTTCTCGAACTCTATGCGGAACTGTGCAAAAGGTGACGATACTCGCATAAATGTGCAGAGGACTCGAGTACGTAAATCCTCAGTGGAATCCGTTTGCAATTGTCTTCGAGAGCTGTATGTGAATTCGCCGATATCACGTAACAGGTACTTAAATTCGGCCAACAAACTGGGCGTGCAATGCGAGAACAAGGTCTCCAGCAACGGCCCGTAGACGTTGCAGAGCTGCCCGTTAACACAGATCAAGGCCTGCTGATACGGGCTGCCCACGGCCAGGCTATTGATGTGGTACTTGCTAATTTGAGCCGTGGTCAGAGAGCTGAAGTAAATGTAACGCTCCAGGATCCGGAACACGATGAGCTTGTGTTTCTCTGCTGGCGCCCTCGAAGCCCTATCATTCTTATTGCTATCACTAACCTCGTCTACATTTACCTTGCGCTTACTAACGAATGGTGCATCCAGCAGGTGTTGTAACTGAGAGGATGCCATCAGTGTGTTGTCGGTGGCAAGCTCCTGCGAAACAGTCCGCGCGATTTCCAACTCGTTGGTTGGTTGGGTCTCTAACTGCTGCGCCTGACGGGAACTCATGGGCACTTCTTGCTGCGGTGATCTTTCCTTATTGAAGAGGTCTGGCGACTCGATGCGAACCATAGCTGCTATTGGCAGGGGCCGAAACTCATGTCTCAGCTGTGGCACATTGTCAGCCATCAGACGGGGCCTTTTTCTAGACACCGCTGTCGTCGTCGGCATCTGTTTCTTGTCTTGAGCAGGCCTGGGAGGCACTGCTGTTGGTAGAACTGGATCGGGTTCTGGTTGTTTTGCCTCGATTTCATTTGTTGTAATTGTGTCCACTGTTTCCGCACCAGACGCTGGAATCACCGGTTCCGGTGTGTTCGGGACCCACATACTGACAGTGGGCGCCTGCGAAACATCATCTAATCGTTGTACTTCTGCTAGCAACTTTTGGAAAGAGTCGCCTGACGTTGAAGGTAAGTTTGAATCGGGGGATAATGACGGCATATTGCATTCGTTTGAATTGTTTATCTCAAAGCAAGCCAGATCTGCTGCCTCGCGCTCTTCCGCGATATCATCGTCCAGATTAATGATTTGCTCCTCAGTTGTTATAATTTCGCACTTGAATTCCGAACTGGGGTTGCCATCGCTGTTGAGCGAGAAGCGCATCATGTTGAGAAATTTAATAGGCTCCTCCTTGATGTGAGTTGGTTCAGCTGCAGGGCATATGCTTTGATTGAGTGGATCAGTTTGGCTCTCCGCCACTTGCGAGGCGGGGAAAACATTCTCCATGTCCACAAAACAGGCTGGACGGACAGACAACTCAAGTTGTGTGGACGGACAAACTGATTCCTGCAGCGCTACTGAAATAATATTAATGTATTCTATATGCAAATGCGTATTCAAAAACCCATCGAACCTACATTCGTTTTCATTTACGTCTGGCATAGCTGTATCCGCAGCAGTAGTCGCAACCGTATCAGTTGATAAGCTATTCTGTTCTCTTCTGCCTGTTCCTCTGGACACTCGGGGACAGTAGCGGCAGCATTTTCCTCAATCATGCAAAGTGGTACTAAGAAAGGATGTTTGGTTATGATTCTGATACTCGTTATTTGTAGGTGCTTACATTGACATGCAGAATCCTCCATTGGTTCGCCTACTGGTACATTGTCCATCCTAGCGATTGACTGCGCCAACTCCTCTCTTACTTGTGGCACTTGATATAACCATTGATCGTGTGACCAGCACAACTTGTAAAACTTTCTAATCTCAGTGAACAGTTCTTGCATATCTTCGATATCGTGGCCGGTGCGTGCGTGAAAGTTTCGTTCAACGATTTCGTCCAAGTTGCTGAACCGGAGTAGTTCCATATAATGCAGCATCTTGGGTGACAGTTGACCCAAATCGAAGGCGTCCAGTTGAACGCCTTTACTGTGCAACAGTTGGGGCAACATTTGCAGCTTCAGATGCAAATTACCCGGCCAGTTTCCCTTGCCCAGCACATGGTAATAGCAACGACGCAAAATACTTTCATCCTTATATAACGACGCACCCTTATATATGCTCGTATATGTCTTGAACTCCGGGTAGCTTAACTGCGAGAGTATGCGCCAAATGGTTTTCTTTACGCCATGGCTAGTGCATAGCAAGTACTTAATGTTGTGCTCCTATTGTAAAAAAAATTATAAAATGATTAGAACATAATTTCAAATTAAAAATTCAAAAACTTAAGTTGGATCTTCTTCCGGCCACTTGCTCTACAGATTTGCATGCAAAGTAAAAGTTTGTATAGATCGCAAGACAATAAACAGAAATTCTTGATAATACTCTAATATGCTCAATAAAAGACTTTGACAATCTCAATTGTTGGGCACTTTAGCTGGCATTCATTAATCATATTAGTCGGACATAAAACTGGATGCACTGGGCTTGAGGATATAGAAAAGCTTTGAAGCTGAACAAAATCTAAAAGCGAGCTTATTTATGAGTACGAACAATGGTATCGCAGTTACAAGTATCCTTGAAGGGTTTATTCAATCTTTATGAGGGCGAACTAACAACTTATTTCCACATAACCTTCTAGTAATACCAAGCTTATCATTAAAAGCGGCTATCGTCTTTTTATTACCTTTCTGCTCTCTGCAAAAAATTCTTCGGCTGCCTTTGCCGCAGAGGCAGGGATCTCTGTTGGAGATATTGTAGCTGGCAAAGTAATTTGCGTATTGCCACTTATCACAGCTCTTTGCGCTGGAATTGCCATTGATGCTGTTGCTTCTTTCAGTGCAGCTCCCGTTTTTACCGTATTGGATGAACTGGAACTGCTCTCAGACGATCTTTCCATGCATGTTGGTTTACTAGGAGCTGCATTGCTGGCGATCCTGACAGTTGTTGGTGCACATATCGAGGAGCTCGTTGCTGTCACCGTGTTTGCTGTTGTTGCTGCTGGTGTGTTGGTAACTAGACCTTGTACGGTTTGCGCTGCCGTTGTTGCCACAGTGCTTGGCACAGCACCCATTGCCGGAGTTACAGATTTGTCTAACATTTGTGTTGTTACGGTTTCTATTGTTCTTGTAATTGAAGTATTTGTTGTTGTTGTAACTGTTGTCGTAGACGTTGACATTGCTGCGCTCGAATTTCTCATTGAGACTGATTCCGCATCTTTCATCGCACACTCGCTTGCATCTTGAGTTTTTGCTAACGCCTCAGTGCTTTGCTCCATAGTTGTTGATACACCTGATGCTCTAGCCCCGTGAGCGGGCTCAACGGCTGCTGCTCCTGAGCTGTCGGTGGTTGGCGCTCCGTTTTCCTCTGTGGTGCTTTTTTGCTTCAACCTTTTCCTGCCTATAAAATGTTTCTCCAACAGCGCACGCTTCTTCGGGCACTGCGTCCGATGCGCTATATAAGTAGCCAGATTGTGGGGCGTGTACTGCACAACGTTTGACTTTTCCATGCTGAAGGTGGAGTACAATGTTGGCTAACACCAATCAGATAAAAAATAAAATAAAAACTTACCTT
This sequence comes from Drosophila littoralis, assembly GCA_018903485.1. NCBI lineage: Eukaryota > Metazoa > Arthropoda > Insecta > Diptera > Drosophilidae > Drosophila > Drosophila littoralis. The sequence goes on along the minus strand of JAEIGF010000297.1, from coordinate 9,280,548 downwards.
TCAAGCTCTGCTTTTCTGGCCGCATACAGAGCAGCCACACTTTGAATAACCCGCTCACCATTCTCGCATGTTGACCTATGTTCGGGCATTGGGTCCTCCTCTGGTAGTTGAAGTAATTTTTCCCTTAGAAGTGCCGGACAGGCCTTTAGAGTGCACTTATATTTTTGACGTACTTCCGGATAGCGATAGAAAGCGTCGAAATATGCGAGCTTGCACTCATTGGCGGAAGCGTTTGCGTACTGAGCTTCCTGTTGCATTTGCTGGACAACCTCATCCAAATTTAATATGTTCGAGAATATATTATATGAGATGGGGTATCTAATTGCAGCCTTGTGTTGCTGCTGTGGCAGTGCCGCCTGATCCATTACTTGGTCGTCTAGTAGCTCTGCGACGTCTTCTTCTCTTGAGTCCTTTTCTTCACTAATGGCAGCACTCACTGGCGTCGAAGGCGATGGCAACGTTGAGGGTATTGAAAGGGTTTTGGGACAGGGCACAGCAAACTGCAGCAGTATATTTTGCATCTCGGCTGGCGCAGCATTGAAGTTGTAGTTACATAATTTACGGGCACGCGCATCGACGTAGAAGGAGTGATAAAAACGCCGCAGCAATACCAGATCGTAGCGATCGTCACTCAATATTTTTTGCACTTTCTGTTTACATTTGGTGAAGGCATTTGCTAGCTCAATCCTGACCGTGTCATAGTTAATGTAGCGCTTAAATGTTTGCACTGAAACAGGAAATTCATAGGTTGTGTCTTGTAAGGTTATCAAAACCCTTTCGCTTTGCACTAAATTGTTGTTATTGTTGCTTTGATCCGAGTTGCAGTTCACGTCGAGTATATCCGGCATTGGTTCAGCCACTTCGACCAGAAACTCCTCCTGCCCTGGCTCAGACTCCTTTGCACTGGGTTCCGGCTCGATTTCAGATGGCTCGGGCTCGGGCTCAGACTCCTTTGCACTGGGTTGCGGCTCGTTTTCACATGGCTCGGGCTCGGGCTCGGGCTCATCTAGCACGGGTTCATCTGGCTCGGGTTCTACTAAGTCAAGCTCAATCGGAGAACCAGCAGCTGGCAACATGAGGAGTTTGTCACGCAGTTTGGCCGGACACGGTTTTATTGTGAATTCAAACTTTTTACGTATTTGCGGATCCGTATAAAAAGCTTTAAAATATTCAAAGGCGCACTCATCTTTGGATTTGTCCTTATACTCCTCGCAACACAACATTTGTTCCACAATCTCGTCGAGATTTTTGATGCAGCGCTTGAATAATTTGAATGTTACGGGAAACGTTTTAACCAGCTCATCATCCTGCTCCTGGGCTTTTATTTTGCTAGCTAACGCAAGTTCGTTTGCGGCTTCGGCCATCTCTTTGGTGGCATTGTCATCCAAAGGCACAGCATAAGCTAACAATTTCTGCAAGAGCTCCTCACTTACATTCCCAAATCGATAATCATATAAGCTGCGAATTTTCGGGCGCACGTAAAACGAGTGATAATATCTTCTCAATATCTTTTGGTACTGGGGATGCATCGGACTTTCTACTATAGCAGCCATCTGCGACTCGCCTTCTTGGACGCGTATGAGCAATGGCCTAATAAGCTCCTTGTAGTTAATGCAACGCATAAATGTTTCAAAGGAGACGGGAAACTTAAACCGGCCGGCTCTGTAAGGAAGAGTTTTACTGAAAACAATCTGCAATGGATCAAACAGGTATGGCTACATACTTTCCCAGATCCTCGACCACATCAAATATGTAATCGAAACTGATGATTTCGGTGATTTCACATTCACTGCAATTTAACGCCAGTTATAATAATTACAAAATTATTCTCTTTCATATGATAACAAATAACTCACCTGTCCTTTGGCTGCATGGCACTTGCTGCTGCCTGCTCCCCTCCGTTCCTCCCCTCCTCGGTAATCGGCCTGCAATAGAATGGGAATCTTAGAATCTACCTAAGAGGCAACAATGAGATTTGCAATTTACGTGGCTTCGTCGTTCGGCACTTTGCCCGGCGACTGTTGATCCTTGCTGCCAATTGGTGTTGCCATCTTCAATAATGTTTCTCTTAGCGTAGCTGGAGCTGCATTGAAATTGAATTTGAATGCTTTTCGGACTCTTTCGTCTGTATAAAACAAATAGTAGAAGCGTTGCATTGTTTGCTCTTCGTTTGGCTTGTTGCCACTTTTGCCCTTTTTCTCCTCGTATGTCTTGTCAAGCTGCGCCTTAAGATCCTCGTAGTTAATATATCGCACGAATGTTTCATAAGGAACCACAAACTCATACGTTATGCCCGAAAGTGTAACCAGTTTGCGGTCAGAATTAATTGGTAAATTGTCCTCGTTGCTGTGAGTATTCTCCGTGACTTTGTCCGCCGAAACGGCAACTTCATCTGGCAGAGTCAGCAATTTATCACGTATCCTGGCCGGACACGGTTTTAGCTGAAACGGAAACTGCTCACGTATTTTTGGATTTGCATAGAACGTGTTGTAGTACTCCAGGGCGCACTCATCTTCGGTTTTGCCTGTGTACCTATCGCAACATAACATCTGTTGCACAATTCTGTCGATATTTCTTATATAGCGCTTGAATTGCTGGAATGAAACGGGTGCCTTGAACTGTGGCTGCTTGTCCCCTATTGTTTGCGTCTTCTCTGCAGCTTGAATGACGGGCTGACTTCTGAAAAGTTGATTTAGAACTATAGCGCAGCAAGCTATGCTTTATTTCAACTCATACTCATCGGATTCCACTGCAATGTCCTCATCTTGTATAGTTGGCCGGTTTGCATCAACGTTTTCCGCTTGCGGCTCAACTGGCGTGGACGCTGTCAAGCCTTGGCTCTGACTTGCATTCGATTTCATGTGCAGCAACACTTTAGCATCTTCTGGGCTTGGCAATGCGAGCAGGCGGTCTTTCATTGCTGTCGTACAGGGTGCTAGTACGTATGGATACTTATCGCGGATTTCGGGTGTTAGGTAGAAATCCAAGTAATACTCATAAGCACAATCCTCGAAGCCTTTGTACGCATAGTCGGGCTCGTCAAGCTTCAAACGCCACACGATATCATAGATATTTATGATAAATTTTTCAAAAACCCCAAAGCTCACAATCGACGACGTGCTACATGAACTGGAAATATTTGTATATAAAAGTTTTCACCTGCAGCCAGCTTGCGCTGAGCTCACCTGCTTGGTTGATTATCGGCTGGGGGCAGTGGTGCTTCAGTGGTCTGCTGTTGCCTGCGGAGAAAAGGATCGGTCATTATAGAATTCCGAAGCGACTGGCGTATACGTTGCTTACTGTGACTTTTTCTCCAGCGTTTTCACTGCCAACTCATCCAAGGGGACGCCTATTTTAAGCAGCTGTTCCCGCAGGGCCGCTGGCGCCGCCGCGAAATTGCATCTATCGAGGCGACGCCTGCTTGGATATATGTAAAATGCGTTATAGTATTTGCGCAAAAGCTTCCGGCACATAGCCTCATTGGCTAACATGGCCGCACGCTGCGCCTTATCCTTGGCCTCTTTTCGTACAATGCCGTCAAGCACTTTCTTCTTATCAATATAACGCTCAAACGTGGCTAACGAGACTGGAAACAGGAAACGTCCGCACCTGTCAAAATATAATTTGATTGGCAACCACAACTCAATATTATCCGGCTTTCTTATTCACCTATTGACTCTGACCTCAACCCCGTCTTCAGTGGGAACCCATTCATTGTGGAGCCCTCTAATCGGATTGGTGGTCGCCGCAGCAGAACCATCCGATGGCACTTGCAGCAGCTTCTCCCTAACCCGCAACGGGCAGGATCTCAGTCTGTATTCGTATTTCGTGCGTATTGAGGGATTACTGTAGAAGGCGTGGTAATACCAGAGGGCGCACTCATCCAATGTCTTGTTCGAGGCGGCAAACTCGGTGCACTGTATCTGGAATGCGATATCCGGAAGGTTTTCCACTACTTTGCTAAACACACTGAACGTGACTGGAGGAGTACTGCAAAAAGACGCATAGTCAGAATTTGCATTCCTTCACATTTGGCACTTTTACTTCTATGATTTACCTGTTTGTGTTTTTATGCTTATTTAACCAGTTGCGCATTTGCTGAGACGCCTTTGGGTCACAGTTTGGCTTTTTCTTTTTGCGTACACTCGTCATTACTTTCAACTATTTCAAAATATCTATTTATTGCATTCAAGTTTGTAATGGAAAAGACGCATATACAAAATCGCGCTTGTCTAGCTGTGCTAATTAAGTGTGGCCAGAGTTAAAAAATAAAATTGCCTAAAATGACTGACAAGCCTGGCACTGTTTGTCTGTGGGGAGTTGATAGTTGTTTGTGTTTATAGTTCATGAGCTAACCGCATAGATGGCGCTTAGTATTTTGAAATAATGCATTTTATAGCAAGTACAAAATGTTATGGTAAGTCCTCTGCGAGTTTTATTAATAAAGTAAAGTATTCATATTAACAATATATGTACGTAAAACTGTAATTCCTCTAAAATATCAGACTTAAAATATAAACGCACTACAATTATCAATCGGCCTGAGATATATTTTGGGCTGCGCTAATCAGCGTGTCGTGAATATCCTTCGCCGACTGAACGTGGACGCGCACAGTATTCAGATATGTGGGATATGGAATGGGACCAGCGGGATTGTCCTGCATGAAGTTTTCCATTCGCATCGCAGTTACAGCTCCGGGCAGATAATGCTGGGACGATGTCAGCTGCTGCATGCACTGAATCGCGGTCTTAAGATGCAGCTCCATTTGGTCGCAGCACGCGTAAAAGTCCTCCAAGTGTTTGTCAAAGCGGGGCACATGTCCATGGCCGCCTGTATCGCGTTTCAGGTTGTCGGCCAGATTGTTTTGCTGCAGCGTAAAGGCACTCGAGCGTATTGTGAGGAACATGGACTCTCGCAGTGGTCCCAGAAGACTCTTCACCCTCGAGATGTTGTCTAGTTTTTCCGCTTGTTGTTGTTGCTGTTGTTGTTGTTGTTGTTGTTGTTGCTGCTGCTGCTGCTGGTGCTGCTGCTGCATTGGCACGGGCCCGGGTGGACCGGAGGGCATCATCGGCTGTGGCGACGACTGCATCATGGGCGAGACCTGCATCATGGGAGGCCCAGACATTTGCATCATATTCATGTTTGGATTCATGTTGTCTTTAATTTGTAACTCATTTATTTTCACAATAATCACAACAAACTCGGGCACAGTATGACTCGGGCAACAATTTACACCCTGTGACAAGTATATTTTAGCTATTAAAATACTGAAAATTTCATGTCTAATACTTTTCGATTTGGTCACACTTTCAAATCACACAAGCAGCTGTTTTCTGTTGTCGATATTAAATTTATTGCTATCGATGACAGCGTAAAAATAGTTTATCAAGATAATAGCGTTTTTTTTTCTAATTTAACAAAGATTTCTACTAAAAATTAAAGCGCAAAGCGCATTGTTAAGGCCTAAATAATTTGGTAAACTAAAAGTATGACTAGGTAAGTGCCATAGATGCAGATTAAGAAATCGCGTCTAAGGGCGCCGAAACCCTAACCTAAAAGTACAAGGAACAAATGTATCATCGTGTGGCCGATTTTTGCAGATCCAGTATCGAATTGGGCGACGTTACGCCACATAACATAAAGCAACTGAAGAAGCTCAACACGGTTGTGTTTCCCGTTTCCTACAATGACAAATTCTACGTGGACGTGCTGGAAGCCGGCGAGCTGGCCAAGCTCGCCTACTACAACGATATTGTTGTGGGCGCCGTCTGCTGCCGCATTGATACGACCGATAATCAGCGGCGCCTCTATATTATGACTCTGGGCTGCTTGTCGCCATACCGACGCCTGGGCATTGGCACCGTCATGTTCGAGCACATACTGAACTTTGCCGAAAAGGATGGCAATTTCGACAGCATCTTTCTGTGAGTATGCCCATCGATAGCTCCTTGGCCTGAATAATACCCTAACTGTTCCCTCTGGCAGGCACGTGCAAATCAACAACGATGGCGCCATCGAGTTTTATAAGAAATTTGGCTTTGAAATTGTCGACACCAAAGAGCAATACTACAAACGCATCGAGCCAGCGGATGCCCATGTGCTGCAGAAGACTCTGCGCCGCAAGAAATCAGATGCGCATCATCATGCGTTTACCAATGGTGCTGTGAACGACAAGAAGGATCGGCGAACCTGAAAACGAGCCCTGTGACGGCTGTTTCCTTACCCAAACCTCATGCAACAATAGCCCCCAACAACAAAAACAACAACAACAACAGAAACCGTATTTAGTTTTAAAATTTCATATTGAACAAAATCATACAGTTAGACAGACATCTGCTCAGTAACAACGCAACTAGGAGTAAAGTACGCCAATTATATACGTTTATATGCTATACATAATACTAGCCGTTAGATAGTCCTCATATGTATGTAGCGTGTGTACGCAATGGCGCTAAATAAACCCAACTGGCAAATTGTGTTTTCAATTACCACACGCGATTTTATCTAATGGCAATTAACGCACCGTACGGCTGTACGGTTAATTGTTGCCGTGCGAGTGGCTTAAAAGAGGCCCTCGAGCGGACGCCTGGCTCAGACAGTTGCAAAGGATGAAGCGGCTGACAACGCAGGGCAGCGACGGGTTCGTCTATTGCTACAACAGCCTCTACAGGCTGTTATTTTATTGGGGCGTGATTACGTTTCGGCTGCACAATCAGCGCGACGGCGGACCCAGATCAACTGCGCTGCGGGTACTCTATGCGTTAAGTGTGCGCTTTGGCCTGATCTTCGGCTTTGGAGCCGGCATCTACATAAAGCTGAGCGATAAGCAAATGTCGGAGGCTATGATCAGCCACCTGTCGCCCGTGGTCAAGATTATCTTCACCTGGGAGTGTCTCGCTTGTATCATAACCTACGTGGAGCTCTGCGTGTCGCTGGACACGCATCGCAGCCGTCATATAAGGATGCTGGCCAGCATGCAACTCCTGGACACGCAAATCTCTGCACAGTTCCCGCACGTGCGCTGGCGCTATCATCTCACACGATCCAAGTACTGGTACGGCACAGTCGTGGTTACCTGTTGTTATGTGTCGATTTCGCTCGCCATCATGCTCGATATGACGCACTGCAGCTGCGGCTATGTGTCCACGATACTCATCGCAAGCACTTACTCCTTGCTGACAAGCACACTTGGCTTGATGGGCTTCATACACGTTGGCCTAATGGACTACCTGCGCATACGCTTTCGCCTCATTATAAAGCTGGTCGAGCAGCTCTACAAGGCGGCAGATAAGGACGAGCAGGACGAGCTCCAGCAGCGCATTGGACAGCTTTTTGACTTTGCCAAGCGCTGCTCCCAGCTGCTAACCGAGATGAATGGGGTCTGTGGATACGTTGCCGCCGCGGGCATCTTCTACGACTTTGCGCACATGACCTGCTTTGTGTATGTGCTCTGCCAGAAATTACTCCGCATCGAGCCGTGGGACACGCAATATGCATTTATATCACTGCATCTGGGCGTTCACATCTACAAGGTGCTCATCACCAGCATCTACGGCTACCTACTGCAACGTGAGGTAACTCTCGATCCAATTATAGCCGATCGCCAGCACGAATACATGCGACATCTCTGAATCCTCCCCAGAAACGCAACTGCATGCGCCTGCTCAGTAACTACGCCGAGCATTTTGGCAACCGGGCAACACACAAAGGTCAGGTCGAATGCTTTCTCTACTGGCGTATGCACAATAACCAGATTGCCACCATAGGCACAAGCTTCCCGTGCAATATATCCCTGATATACCTGGTAAGCTCCTGAGCTAAAATGTTTATCATTTCATCATTTCTATCAGCAGTAACAAACTAAGAATTATCGCTTTATGGGAAAAAGTGAAATTCCTGGTTCAAACCAGCTCTGTTCGGAGTCTAGTTTCATTCTGTTGGTTTAATTATATAATTAGTAGCAGGTATAGCCCGGCCTTGCCCGTGGCACGTATGTTATAAAATCAATGTTCTCAAAAAGCTTTAAAAATGATTTTGAAACTGAGCGGACGGTAAACAAACTACTTTCATATAAAAGTTTTTCGCCCTTTTACCACTGTTGCAAGTGGAATTTCCCAAATCGCTGAAACGCGTATTCGTCATATTATTTTGTAGAGCTTTGAAAATAAGTTTGATGCAAACTCCACCGAAGGAGTTTAGATTTTAGGAAATATGTGAAACACGTCTCGAATGATTTTTCATATAGATCCTTGGAAATGAATTTGAGGGCGAAACGTAATCCACCAAATCTTTGATCCCCATTTATACCAAGGAGGGATGGATTTTCCAAAAAGTGCGACACACCCCTCAAATTAATTTGAACAAAGAACTTTGAAATTGAGTTTGAGGCCGATCGGATGGTAAGCAAAAAAGTTACATACAAACGTTTTTCGCGATTTTTCCATACTTTCGAGTGGAATTTCCCGAAACCCCGTCTTAACGTGCACCTTCATCACATAAAGTAACTACTGTGAAAATTTCAGCTTCCTAGCTCTTACGGTTTGGGCTGTGCGTTGATCACCAATCAGTCAGTCAGTCAATCAGTCAGGACAAACAGTTATATATATAGAGATATATTATCGCATTGACAATACATCATGAAATGATGATAATGATAATGATATACAGTAATACTTATTCTTAAGTCGACTCCATATATCCGCATGCATGTGTTTTATTTCATTTTAAACGGTTTAGTAATTCATGTCTATAAAAAAATAATAATAATAATAACATATTCGAAGAACAACTTTTTTGTTTAAGACTAATTTTGACAGATTTCAAGATAATAATTTTAGTTTTTTGGCTAAGCAAAAATATAAATTCGATTTCTTGGGAACTTATTTCAAGCACTTTCATGAAATATAACGAAGAGAATTTTATTCTTTCAGGTTCTTAACGCGATGGCTAATTACGTAATAGTTCTGGTGCAATTGCTTTTCCAGCTGCAAGATAAAAGACAAGGTCAGGCGATTCGAATACCCAAAGATGTGGAGTTATTAAAGCCTATCGATCAAATAACTCATCTAAGTGAGGTTTTGTAATTGTTAACAAAAGTTTTTTGAATAAATGTTTCTACCATAAACATTACCCCCAATATGTATGTAATGAACCAGCTTACATACAGAATGTAAGACCTATATAAACAAATGTAGTTTAGCTATTCAAAGTGACTTCTGCAACGTTTATACGACAGCGTTGCCTGATGGACATACGAGCTGAGAGTGCTGTAAGCCCGGTCAAGTATACTCGCATATTCGGACAGCTCTTCGCAGTTTATATTGTCAAGAAGATTCAAGTCGCGAAATATATAATGTGGAAGATCTTGGTTTTCGACTGCATCGCAAAGTTCAGCAAGCAACTGCAATGGAGAAAGTAAGTTATATGTCAACTCACGATTAATACAGGTATTCATCTAACACCGCGTTTACCATTAAAAATGCATCGTCCAAAGTAGTTGCTTTTGCGTATTCGTGAATACGCCTCGGCAGTGCCAAATTCATAAGATGATAATAGCGTATTTCGGTCAGGCCCTTCGCTTCGCATAAGGCCTGCAAGAGAATCAGCGCATTCCTCACAACATTCACCTGTAACCTGCTGGTCTCTCTTTCTGGAAGGCTGGGCAGGAAAGAGTATTTAGCCAAGCTGCCTGGCACCAGCTTGGTTATTGCGGAAAGGGGATATCCGAGTACAAATTTAATCGAGGGCACAAAAACTATTTTAAAGATTCGCGAATCCGACCGTGCATAGACAACGTGCGACATGCCGTGCAATTCATAGACCAATTCGTAATGCTCCCCCTTAGATCCACAGAATCTATTCATATATCTGTCAAATGCTGTTAGAAATATGTCATCCAGCCAATTTTTAAGCAAATGGCGATTAATTAAGTCCTTGTGATCTGCCATTGGCAAATCGCAGGGAACATCTGATACGTCCAAGCACGCATAGTTGTCATTATTTTCAAATATAGAGATTTTTTGATAAGACGGTATTATTAGCTCAAGCATCACATCGTACCGATCGTTAATGTAAAGGCGAGTGTGGTGAGCGGCGGTGCCTGTAAAATACATAGATATACATATGTTTATCCATATAGTATACATATGTATATTCAAAAATTCTCACTTACCGAAAGGTATGGATCTGTTAAAAAGGTTATTAAATGACATGCTACACATGCGCAAATTGTTCAGCACATAATCTTTGGCTCTTTCAAAATCTATAGTTTCTGACCATAACTTAGGACTCGCTAGTTCCTCGGCAATATCTTCTAAGTAATCGTTAAATGGTTCAGACATCTTGTAATAAAGAAAAATGTTATTCAATAGATGAAAGGGCAGCTTTTGTATATACTCTTTAAATTCGGTTTGATGGTACTGTTAAATACGCAGAATTGTGCAGCCTTGCCACTCTTTTTTTTATAACTGTCACAGTGTGGCATAGAAACTATACTATCGATCATCTCTAATTAACAAGTGGGCTATTAAAAATACTGAATTACTGCAAAATTCCTGCATTGATTTAGTATTTTATTAATCGAGCGAGTGCCCGCCCAGAAGATAATAGAAGAATATACCAAAAGCTTTATGCTCGTTTTTATTATATTGTTGCAAACGGGTTAGGAATAAGGAATATATGCCATTTTTCTGCCCGCTTATTAGGCAAAAGTTAACTTTGTTGGCAAAACAAAAATAACCATTGAATTGCCTTCAAACTGAAAAAGTTTATTGGCAACGCGCTTAAAGGAATATATTCCACATACTGCATAGAAATTGATGCCAAATTTCCCGCGCAAAATGGGATGAAAAGAAAAACATACATAACTAAAATTTGAATTCATTTTTTTGTTTTATTAGGATAATACAAAAAGTACAAAAGTAGAAAATTTGTAGTCCATTGAATGGTTTTCAAAATTAACTTGGCAAGTTGTAAATAAATATATGTCAAGTATTTGGTTGATCTGAAGTTCTTTCTAGATTTCTAATCAAAGAACCTGCGGCAGCGTGCAAAGCTCACAGTTGGCTTATATGAATACGAGTCAAGCACATTGTAGGCATCGCAAAGTTCGCTGGTGTACTGCGACATCTCGTTGTCCGAAAAGTTGCCGAGAAGATTCATTTGCGAGTTCCACACATATGGTAGATGGCCTTCGAGGAATGCGTCGCACAGATCCGACAGCAACTACATGTAAACTGGGCGTTTAGACATTTTAAGATTTAAGTTAAGAGCAATCGGTACTTACCATAAGAAAGAGCTCGCTGACCGACAGATGGAACATCTTTGAGTGGCCAACGTGCCTGGCCATCCAAATGGCCAGGGTGACAAAGTGATAGCAGCGCAGCTGCCACAGCTGCTTGGAATTGCGCAGAGCTTGCAGAAGACGCAGTGCATCCCGCAGTGCTTGGCCGCAGCGCTCCACGTGCTGCAGCTCCGACTGCGCGTTGCTGAGCATGAACGTGAAATGGTGCGTATTTCCGCTCGTATATTTGGGTATTGCAAGCCAGGTGCCTGATTTGGGGCGCACGATTTTTACGGCCGGCACAAAGTCAATGTGAAAGATCCGTGACGGAGACTCCGCCGTGATGGTGTACGTAATGCCGCGCCACTCGTAGCCCAGCGTGTACTCGTCGTAGTCACCATAAACCACATTGCCATAGTTGTCCAGGGCATTCACAAAGATGTTGTTCAGCCAGCGCTTGAGGCTGTAGCGATTCATGTACATCCGATTATTGTTGGCCAGGCGCTTGAACACCATATTGTCAACACAGGCGTCCGAGAAGTCCAGGAATACCATTCCGGGATGCTGCTCGTCCTCCACCTGCTCGATGCGGCTGTAAGCCGGAAAGCGCAACTCCATCAGCACATCGAGCTCGTCGTCATTGTAGAGACGTACATCATGCGCCATGCTGCCTGCAAAAGATGGAAAGGAATCCCATATTTATTGGCCCATCGATAGATGTCAGGATAACTATGGCACCTACCGAATAGTATATCGTTTTGACATATCTTTCGAAAGTAGGAATCCTGATTGCGCATTATGCTTAATACGTAATCCTTAACAGCAAAGAAGTCGTTGGCATTGGTCGAATCGTTCGGGTTTCGAATATCATCGGCAATCTCGCGCAGACAATGATCAAAATTCGACATTTCGATGGTGCTGTGAAGACTTCCAGTTCTCCTCGTAAAATAAAAAAAATGAACTAAAAACTAAAGATATTTAATGAAGATTATTATTATTTGTTCAATTTAATATGATTATTTGTTTAAAGTTAGTTAAAAATAAAATGGTTGCGTTTCAAAATTTGTACCAAGTATTCCACTTATCGAAACACACATGCAGAGACAAACATAAAAGCTGTTTACACCCATTTCCCGCTCGTGTTTGCGGATTGATAAACAGAATATCGTTTTGTTTTTACTACTTTATCTTAAAACCTTATAAAAATAAAAAAAATTGAATTCAAATACTATTGATTATAGATAATAACATTAAACAGAAGTAGAGAGATCTGGTCTGAAATTCAGAATCTCTCACTGAAAAAGTTGCTGTTGCTGCCGAATTGCTCTTAACTTCTTGGTCCTGTGGCATATGCATTCGTGACTAGCTTTGGATCGATTTCGATTTCGTGCAAGCAGGACGAATTATCGATGTCCAGAGACTACCCGCATTTAAAACTTCAAGAATCTAGCTCTTATCTTTTTAGGGATCGACGCGTTCATACACAAGAATTGACAGTTTTATGCAGTCTTGAAATTAAGTTTATTCATAGAAACATTTAATTACATATATGTACAGACATATGTAAATGATTCGATATTGCTAAGCTTTTGTCCTATTCTCAAGCTGAGTAGGATTTTATTGATAAGGAGCTTGAATGGCGGCTTTTTTCAAGTTCATTTCATGACTTTTAACCGTTATTGTTAATTGTAATAAAAAGAACAAGCTGTGTATTGTGATAAGTAAATAAGCAGGTATATACATATGTATGCATATACTGTGTATGTCTCTAATAACATGCATTTATGTACATATGTATGTACATATGTACGTACATGTACGTATATTACGCATATACATATATGTGTATGTAGCTACATATTCCTTTGTGTGTATGTATGTATGTTATATACGACACATATTACATGGTGAGCGCTGCGATAACTGCATCAAAATTCAGAACGCTGCTGACCAGCCACGGGACATGTTGGGGCCGCTTTGCCCCACACGGACACACGCACGTCAGTCAATACATACATGCACACCAGCACACCTATGTATATAACATGTACTTAATATACATATGTATGCGTGTATGTACATAGGTACACACGCAAAGCGCTGGGCTATGCCGCAGTCCCGGACATCGTTTATCGATTTGCGAAAAGCAACAACAGCAGCAACAACTAAAACAACAACAACAACAAAAGCTCAAAATAAGCGGCGGCGGTGACTGCGCCAGCAACTTCGTCGCTCTTTGTAGGCCGCGCCGCTTCAACATGATAGCGAGACCCCAAACAGCAGCAGCGGCAGAGAATCAGCAGAAACAACAACAACAAACACACACACACACACACACACACACACACACACACATACACATCCATATATATACACACACAATACATATAGCCATGCACAAATACATTCACACTTCTACACGCCCATGCACACAGCCATGCCTCCGGCTTCACGCCGCCGCACGCAAACGCGCCACGCCCCACACCCGCTCCTCTCGCCCAGTTTCCCCTCCCTTTGTCTACCCGTCCGCTCAGCCATTTGGCGCTAGTGCTTGGGGGAGGAGAGACGCGCGTTACCGTCCCTCGGCTGGCTGCCGGGCTTTTGATGGCAATGATGATGACGACGAGAACTGGTGACTGGGAATGGGGAGGCCACAAGGACGCGGCAGGCGGCACACTGGTTGGGTAGGGGTGCTAAAAGAAGAGGAGGGAGGGGGCCTGGCGATGTGCGGCAGTCATTCGCCGTAGGAGCTGGTAAAAGGAAGGTGCTTGTTGGCTGCCGCTGCTGCTGCCGTTGCTGTCGCCGTCGCCGTCGCTGGCTGAAGCACGGGACATAGAGAAAAGCGAAAAAATATAATAAAAGCAACAAAAACGCGCACAAGCTGAAGAGATACAAGCATACACACATACATACACACATATATGCAGGCGCGTCGACGACGACGACGACGTCTACGTGTTAGTTTGGGTACGCTAGTCCGCCACACAAACACAATCTCAATCACACACACACACACACAGGCATACACACACATACAAACAGACACACGCACATACTGTAGAAGGAGCTGTGCGGGCGGGACGCAGTGCTTGGGAAGGGAACTGGTCGTAGGTTCGCTACAGTCGCAAGCCAGCGACAGCAGCTGAGTGGGCCAAGTGTGGCGCTGGCTGAGACAACGACAACGACGACGACGACGGCAGCGGCGACAGCAACAGCAACAAAACAACTTGAAAAAGGAAAAGAGCCGCAGCGAGAAACGATGCTGGGGATGCTGTGGACCGAGGGGGCGGTGTGGTGGGTATGGCACAGGGGCACAAAATTCTACAACGTTGCTGCTTTGAATCGATGGAAACAATTTGGGATGCTGTTCAACAGCCGCAGCGGCATCGGCAGCGTCAGCGGCGGGCGGCCGTTCGTTTGCTCGTTCGCTCGGCCCGCAGCCAAAGCAGCTTATGACGAGACGAAAAAGGGGGACGGAACAGCACATAAAATGCGAGTCAGCTCAGCGACGGCGGACCCAGCAGCAGCGACAACACTAAAAACAAAGCTAAAGAAGAGCAGAAGAGGAAAACGGCAGCAAAAGTTATTTAACAACAACAACAAAAGCTGCCGTGTTGCAAAAATACAAATAGAGGAAGAGGGAAAGATGAAGAGTGCGAAACAAAGCACTGAGCGCAACGGAGAGCGAGCGAGCGAGTGAGAGAGAGAGAAAGAGAGACAGGCGTTTGTGAGAGGGCGGTGGCCGCAGCAACTGATAAGAGCGGCGACAGCGGCTGAACTTTACAACAACAACATTTAGACATCGGAAACAGTGCAATGCAGAATGAACGACGATCATTTCAAGCAGCGGGTGTCAAAATCGGCTGCCCAGCTAATTTTATTTATGTACCGCACATACATACATACATACATATGTACTGTACATTTGTGCATGTGCATGTGCATACATAAGTATGCTAAGTAATGACCTTGAACTTCAGTTTCTGCAATTGCAATGCCAACTGTTATTCGCATCGAATGAAGGTGCAACACTTTTGTGAAATGCAAATAATGCAACTTGTCGCTGAATTCGCGCGGGTAAAGCCAAATGTAGGAGAGAACACGCACACGCACACACACACACACAAGCACGCACACACACAAATACAATCAGGTTGAGATTAAATGCATTGATCTGAGCTTTGGCACAGCTTTTATACTTAGTTTATTATGAAATGCATATCCGATTGAAAACATCCGTTAGAAAACCGTTAATGTTGATGAAAGCTTTTCACCTGTATACCCTAAAGCACGTGGAGGAAAATTAATTGCAGTTATAATATATCTTCCGATTTTCGCTTTCTTTAGAGAAAGTGTTAAGGAGCCAAATTAATACCTGCGCTGGAAGAGTTTGTCTTTGTTATATACAAAATTAGAGGTCAATACACCTGTTAGCATTTGGGATATTCTTGAAACTGATCAAACATTCAACTAATTCACGAAGGACTATGGAAAAAGTAGATCTGTTAGTTGCCAGGATAGTGATTAGAGAAATAGTTTTGTGCAAGCCCCAAAACAGGACCCCGACCGAAATACCGCATAGTGCAAATGTGGGCGTTGTTTCACGGGGAAGAGTGGGGTGTTTTTATAGTATGAAGCTCGTCAGCTCTGGCATGTACGGTAGTACACATGCATAAGACACACACACACACACACACACGCACACATACGAAGGCATCATCAAACAACAAAAACAAACCGAAACGGCATCACCAGCAACAGCAGCAACAACAACAATAACAAACCCATGCTTTTGCCTTGTGGGTCGCGGCAACAGCAACGGACGAACGTAGTCATGAAATTGAGTTTGGTTTTGTTGTTGCTTTTGTTGTTGTTGTTTAAGTTGTAGCTGCTGCTGCCGTTTGGCTCCGCACAGCAGCGGGCGTCGCATGTGGGCGGTTAACAGAAACGTTGGAGCGGCGCTGTAGCGGCGGCAATGGCGTCGCAACCGTTGCGCGCTTATTGCGAGCGCCAAACTGCGCTGTCGCTATATACCCCGGCTCTGTGTGTGCGTAAATGTACGTCTGTGTTTGTGTACTTATATTTGTGTCTGTGAGTGGGTATATGTATGTATGCATGTGTATGTATGTATGTATGTGCATGTCATGGGGCTGGCTGCCTGCCGCCGTTGTTACTGCTGCTGCTGCTGCTGTTGA
This sequence comes from Drosophila littoralis, assembly GCA_018903485.1. NCBI lineage: Eukaryota > Metazoa > Arthropoda > Insecta > Diptera > Drosophilidae > Drosophila > Drosophila littoralis. The sequence goes on along the minus strand of JAEIGF010000297.1, from coordinate 9,264,071 downwards.
ACGCCAACGACGAAGCCAACGACAACAACAACGAAAACAACAGCGACGACGACGACGACGGCGACGATGATGATGATGATGAGGTTGTGCTGCTTCTTGTTCTTCTTTACACGTCCTCCAACGACGGTTCGCCTCACTGTCGCTTCGTTCGTACGCTGGCGCGTTACTGTTGTTGTTGTTGCCCTGACTGCCTGCCTGCCTGCCTGGCTGCTGTCGCGTCGCTGGCGCCGCTGCCAGCTGCGGTCTCTGCTTTTGCTGCTGCTGCTGCTGCGGCTGCCGCCGCTGCCGATGCCTCTGTTAGGTTGTGTGCATGCAGCTCATGTGCGCTCTCCTCATTCAAGTGTCCAACTTTTGTCGAGGCGGTCATACAAAACGGCAGTCGCTCGCTCGCTCGCTCGCTGGCCTCTCGCTGTTCGCAGTTCGCTCGTTGCCTGTACGCTTCGCTTTGCCTGTTCTTTGCCTTTCGGTCGGAGGGGGAAGGCGCTGTGGTCGTGGTCTTGCCGTCAACGGTCAATAGCGCGCCCACACGCCTATAAAAAGATTTCTGTTCGTGTCGCTTGTGTATGTGTTTGTGCGTGCGTGCGTTCGTGCGTGCGTGCGTTCGTGAGTGTATTAGTGAAAACTGCCAAAGCGGCGCTGCATAGTTTTTGAAAAACCGTTAACGCCAAGCCATGAAGGAAATGAAGGTGGCGCGAGCGATTAGCGAATCCTCGACCACCTCCGATAACACATCCGATTTTATTGATATTGTCAAGAGGTACGATGTCGTCTACAACAATCATAATCCCGATTATAAAAACGTTGAGGTGAAGATGAAGGTCTGGACACAAATAGCGGACGAGATTGGATTATCTGTGGGTAAGGAGCAAACATCGCCAAAGCGGCACAGAAAAATAACAAAAACACATGCATACATACATATGTATGTACATACATACACATTGAGAAATCTACGAAATACAAAAAAAGGAAGTTGTGTGGCGGCGGTAACAGAGAATCGCAGCGGCCGCCTGTTCGCTCAAATTCAATTACTACGTGCACGGGAAACATGCACACTCGCATACATACACAGATGTACATATATACACACACTAGTATATACTGCGAAACGCACACACTCAAACTCAACCAGCGGCGCGCGTCGCACAGCTAAGCGGACAAATGTTCTGCCGTCGTCGCTTCGACGACGAACCGCCGGCCGTTTTATTTTGTGTATGTGTTCTTGCATGTATATACATACATATATATATATATATGTGTGTGTGCTTGTATATGTGTAAGCATGTGCAAGAGCGTGAGCGCGCCTACAGATGACTATATGTGGGGGCGAGTGCGGTGCGGATGGCATGGCGCTGTGCAGAACGCGGCCGCGGTCGGCGAATTGCAGTGAGAGACAAAAACAAAAACAAGAAGCAACCAAAGCTCACCGACATCTACATACCCTGTCACTTATTTATTTCAAAACTGTCGTACTCTTATCTATGAAACGGGATATAACTAATAATATAAATATAATAATTAATTCAATATCAAACTTTATACGTTTTATCGAGCAAAAGTGTTGTTTTGTACAATCATATTCTAAGAATGATGATGTTCAATCGTAACAAACTGCTTGACAAAATTATAATAGCTTACAGCAAGAGTAAAATGAAAACACGAACACGCAGAAAACGCAAACAAAAACATAAGAGCGCAACTGATACAAGCAGCGCGTTGTGCGCTGTTGTTATTGTTTTTATTGTCAGTGCGATGCTGAGAGAGAATTTTGCGCCGCACACTTTGACGTATGAATGTAGTAAAACTGAGACCAGGACAACGTGTCCATTGTCAAAATCTACTACTTCAAATTGAAAACGTTTTAATATTTGTTTTTCCAATTGCATTATCTGTTCCAATAACACAGAGAACGGCTATTAAATAAAATTGATATTAGCATTTATGGTACAGGTAATGATTCAGTTTTCTATAACAGCACAAGCCATGACACCCTGTTGCTTCTGCGCATCGTTTTCCCTCTCTCTGCCACTCTCTCGCACTCTTTGCCTGCTCTCAGTTCGTGTTCTCGAATGTCAGCATAAAAACAAATGTCGAAGCAAATTTGTTGCCATTTTGTTGTTTTTGTTGCAGCCAGACCAATTGGTCGCTGTTGCATTTCACTTTCATTGGAAGTTTTACCCAAAGTTCTAATTGTGACTGACTTTTTGTCAATGGTAATGTGAGTTCTAAAATTCTTATTTTCGCTTGCACTAACATAAATACATATGTACAGGTGCACAAAACTATGTTCAGAATGAAATGCATGAAAATCAGCGCTGTTATTATCATTCCATTCTTGTCGTACATATGTGTATGTAAATAACGTGATTTCTCGATACTATGCACATACACACATATGTATGTACATACACATGTGTACTTACATGCATATATTATGTACACATGTATATTTATTTGAAAACTTTTTATATCAGCATTTTCATATTTTTTTGACAACTTGAAATCGCACTTACGCCAGGCTTTATATATATGTATATATATTGGCAATCCTCGCCTGGAACACGTCCACTTCGGTTAACAGAACTTGATCAACTAAATCAAGAACAAAATATAAATGCAAGCACAGCTAAGGAGTTAGCGCACTTATCGCAGGTCTGGAAGGGAACAGCGATAGGGAGAGGGACAGGGACAGGGACAGATCGAATAGCTTAGAGATGAACCGTTAAACGAGTCACAGTGACGTGACTGCGAATGCGAAAAGTAACAGTACTTGATTAGTTCACTTATTCATAATTGCATGAAGGTCAAGTATAGACAGTTGAGCTTATTCTGTTGATCACTTAATTCACTTAAAAAAATCTATACTTTGATCAATATAAACATTTGTGTCACTTTTACTTGAAATTAGCAGAATCTTCACAGTAATGTTTAGTAAAGAGTGGAATCTCTAATGACAGACAACAATTAAAAATTCTCGTTTTCCGCTAAACATAGCTTTTTCGTCTTTGTTAAATATTTCTGAATACAGTCGAACAAATATCATTTATTAAAAGTCACAATCAGATTGATCACAAGAAAGGCTCATCTCTAACATGTGACAAACAAAACAGTTCTTATGATTGGCTAGAAACACGATATTATATACAAATGTATGTGTATGTGAGTATGTATGTCTCCAACTGGGAGTGCTTGGTGTTCAATGTTTTCGTTTGGAGATCGTTCGAAAAGGCAATAAAAAAGGACGGCGTCATCAAATTTCCATTGCTGAAACTGTATTCCAGTACATAAACATATGGTTTAAATGTACTTAAAATATGCTTATACATTACTAGTTGGATGTAAATTTGCCAGATGAAAATATATAAGTACATATACTTTATACATACACCTTCGCAGTCGAATAGCCTAAAAAGTATGCAATCGAAAATATGAAATATTTGTTCATACATATGTATGTATGTATGTACATATGTACATGACAAACAGCTCAAAAATTTAGACAAATTTCATTGACGTGAGTTTTGCATTATTTATACCGTCCAGCTATCCAATACAATATTTGAAATTTGTATAAAATTGTTGTTCACAACATCTCTCGTAATTGGATATAATCAATGAAAGTCGACATCAAGATACGTATTCAATAAGTATTAAACCGTCTTACGAAATCTGATTCATATCGTGTTGATGCCAATGAAATTTATGACTCCCCTTTTGACACAAATGTTATAATATTCATGCTGTGAGTGTTGAGTTATTTGAAGAAGTTTCTTGCTTGGATCGTGTGAATTGATATAATATATATAATTTAAAACTTTAAAACTGATGAAAACCCGTCGAAGATCTTTTCTATAGCTGCAGGCATTGAACATATGTATATGCATGTCCAAGTTTATCTTATAAGACCATAATATTATGTGCATAGATCATCTGGAATTTATCGCTTGAAGACAGCTTTGATATAAAAATCTTCGTTTTTTTTTCAAGATATAAGCCTTAATCTAAGACCAATTATAATCTCTACTATGTAGACTATACTTCAAAATCCATTGAAGCATCTTCTCATATAATTCCATAGAATCAATCCAAGCCTTTTGGTCCCAAGTTATATACTGGCGATCTGCAGAGTTACATAATCTCCGGCATCCCGAAATAAACACACTTATTTATATATTGGAGCCGGAAGAATCGCATTACTATGTGATCAATATCTGATGAAGATCATGCCCGACATCTGATTATCTAATTACCTAATAACAAAAATGTAATTTACTTTCACAGAAGCCTCAAAGCGAAAATGGAAAAATCTACGCGACAGCTATACAAAATACTTGCGCTCTTTTCGTGTTGGCACAAAAACTTCCAAGAAATATCAGTATTGGGCGCACGCCGATCACATGGAGTTCCTGAAGCCTTTCCAGGGACCTGGCCGGTGAGTACTCCAAGCCCTGCCTCGGCTATGGCACACTTATTTATTGTTGTCCTTTCTCACAGGAATTCGGCGAATGGAAATGGCAAGTCGAACGATGAGGATGACACCGAATGCGACTTTGGGTATCAGGTGCTCGCCAAGGCGGCCAGCAATGGAGGCGAGGAGGATCTGAAGATAACCATAGCCACAGCCACGGCGACGGCCACGGCATCGACCTCGGCGCTGAGCACTCACACCGTCAACAGCTACACAACCCCAATACTGACGCCCAGCGTGGCAGCCACGCCGCCCAGCCTGATCTCGCCCGGCAGCACGCCCGGAGCGCCGCCCCAGAACCACAACAGCAACAGCAATGGCAGCAATGGCAACTGTGCCGCAGTCGCCCCACTGACGCTCAGCGCCATGACGCCGCCAGCCAACAGCAGCAGTTCGAATAGCGGCGTGCTGCCCCTGCCCGCCTTGCCGCTCAGTGCCGCTGGCAAGGCTTCGGTGGCGGCCTCGGTTAGTGCCAACGCGGCGGCGCTGGCGACCCTTGCTAGTCTGCCCATGGGCATCGGGGGTTTGCCGGCTGCAGCGGCTGCTGCGCAAATGTTTCCGCTGGCGACGCTGAAAGCGGCCGCAGCTGCCGCTGGACTGCCGCTGACGTCCACGCCCAACTGCAGCACGGCCAATAATGTGGGCTGTTTGATTATCGAGCCGCATCTGTTTGCCGCCGCGGACAACTTCAAGAAGGAGCTGAGTGCAGCTGCCGCGGCCGGAGCGCCGTTGGGTCTGTTCCAGAATTTGGCCAATCGACATCATCTTAATGGCAATGTCGCATCTTTGGGGCTGGGGAATCCCACGCCACCGCCGCCACCTCCGGCGCCGCCCAGCTCGAAGGTGCGGCGAGCACAGCCCTCGCCGCAGACCGCTGCCATTAATCTCAGCTGCCCGAGCTCTTCAGCAGCCGCGGCGAATTGCTCTCAGCCCTCACCCGCCAAGACGCGCAAGATGAGCGATCCGCGGTTTCCCAGCGATTGGGATGTGTCCGCTGTGCTGCAGGCCAATCGGGAGCTGGATGCCAATACGCTGTTCTTTCTCAGTCTGGCACGACAGGTGCGCGCCATGCCCATGAAGTTCCAGTCGCTGGCCAAGATGCGCTGCATGCGCATCGTCAGCGACATTGAGCTCGAGCTGGAGAACTTTGACTGCAACGGCGTGCCGCCGCCAGAGGAGTCGGGCAGCACAGCGAATCTTAAATACTGTACCGACACGCCGCCGCCACCGCAACAGGATGGCTCTGCGCTGATGGCGGCTCCGGGAATGGGGCCCGAGGGGTCCACGGAGCACTTTGTATATGTGATGTCGCCGTCGCGCGTGGAGAGCATGATCGATATTTCTTCCGACGAGGAGAGCAATATGAACGGGGGATTGAGTGCGGCTGCCGCAGCTGGTGGCGCTGCTGCCGCCGCTGCAGTCGCCGCGGGAGCTGTCCATTGAGGCGCAAATCTCTGGCTACCTTGCTTATAAATACTTACAGATGTATTGTTAACCTTAAGTACACTTAATTAGATGCATTAAAATGCAGTTTGTCGTCTTAATTCTTGTTGATGGACTTTTTGACTTTTTATTTACACGATTCTCGAACTTTAAGACTTAATGATAAAAAAATGTGGAAAATCTCTAGAAAATGTTACACGAGATGGGCAACCCACCAGGCGTGTTCCAGGCATGCGAATCGCTAATAATGTCGTTAATTTGTTTCTACTTGGTATGGTGAATGAATTTCATTCAGGAAGTCGACGCGCGTCCAATCCCAGGCACATGCTTGGCCCTAGGACTGAACCTTGCTCTTGGTGGTGAAGGCAAAGTAGGCGACGCCGCCCACAAGCACGGCGGCGAGCAGCTCCGCCTTAATCCAGGGGCCCTTGTACGCGCTCTTGGTGGGCACCGTGATGTCCAGCAGGGACTTGACCGACGACACCTTATCGCCATCGCGCTGTGCCTTGCGCACATTAGCATAGCCGTCCTCGTCGAAGAGACGCACCTGGACGTTGCCGCTGCTGCCCTGCTTGATGTCCTCCACCCAGCTCACCTGCGAGTGCATTGGATGAAACTGTTGCTCTGGTGTCCAAGGGAATGGGGCGCACTCACCTGGTATTTGCTGTCGCCCACCTTGGCAACGGGCACAACCTTGCCGCAGGGGAACTCGGCAAACAAACTGGGCTGGGCCGAGTTGCTGCACTGCAACGTGAACTCGGCCACATGCGCCAGCTGGGTCAGAATTGTTGCATCTTGCGTGCTGAACGCACTCAACGTGGCCTTACAGCTGCCATGGGCGCCCGTTGCACAGGCGACGGCAATGAGGCAGAGCGCAAACAATTGGCGTTGCATTTTCTTGCTATTGTGTTTTATTTGAAAATTTTAAAAACGAAATACAGCGTACAACTTGAACCCAATCGGCGGCCGAAACTTTCTATCTCTGTCAACGCCACGACAGCAAACGTCACTTGACAGCCGACGGCGACGAGACGTCAGCAGCAAACGTCATTTTTCAACATTGTTAACGTTTCAATGTTGCCGGATCGGCTGAATTCACTCTGCGCTGGCTCCAAAAAGCTGCTTGCTATGCATGCTATATGGCAATCAGCTTCAATACAGCTGCGACTAGTTTTGAAATTGTTTGGCGGTAAAATTACGAATCTTGATAAGAAAACTATATACAAATTGATGGATTGAATAAGCATTGGCATAGAGTACAGAGAATAATATAAAACCAATAATATATTTTTAATGTTAATACGTGTTGGAAATCTAAGGCATTCAGGAAAATCGTCTACCTTTCGAATAAGCTCAATGGTTGTAATCAAACATAACATAATGATAATGAGGTCATTTATGTAATAAAATTGTTAATTAGTATGCTAGCGTTTTGCTGATTAGGAATTGGCGCCAATTATATTGGTTATCCACGGTATGAAGCTGGCAATATTTGTGTAGACGGCCGGAAAGCCGCTGCCACAGCTGCGGGCACCATAGCTGACAATGCCAAACTGGACAAAGCGTTGTCTGTTCGAATATATGGCCGGGTACGACAACGGGCCACCGGAGTCGCCTCTGCAAGAGTCGCTCGTGAGTGCTCCGGCACAGAGTTGGGTCTGTTTGATTTCCCGTGCGTACGAATTAAAGCACGATCGGCGATGCTGTGTATCGATGGCCGTCTCCAGCAGGACATCGGACTCGCTGCCATCCTCGGTGGTGCCCCAGCCAGTTACAACAAAATTTTCACTCAACTCCGCCCTTTGCTGCAGCGTTGCATTAATCGGCAAGCAAATGGGCCTGATGTGTTCTACAAGGAGCGTGTTGTTAAGAGCCAAACTCTCCACGATCCACACGAAATACTCACGCTTGAACTCCACGGGTCGGGCCAGCTTAATCAGAGCTATGTCATTGTGGCTCGTCTCCGGCAGGTAGTCCGCGTGCCTAAACACGCGCTCCACGCTAATATCTTCCACGGGCGGCAAGCATCTGATGGTTCTGCCCGCTGGCTTGCAGTCCGTTTCCGTGGATAATTGATGCTCGCCCAGCCGCACAGATACCCTGTAAATTGCAATTGTAGACAGGGTGTTTTCGGGTTGTTTTGTTATGCTTACAGTTCGTATCGCGTCAAGCAGTGGGCGGCGGTGAGTACGAAGCCTGCATTCAAATTGGAATTCATTTAGTTCCTATCAAGAGATCCTCGAGTTAGTTGCTCCGGCTACTTACGATCGGTTATGAGCGTGCCAGCGCACACAAATGCCTCGTTTTGTCCATGACGTAAGCGGAGCAAGCTCATCCAAGGCCTGGAGCCCAGGGCAACCTCGTGACCATTGGTTATTCTTATCGTTAAAAAAATGCCACACTTTTGTGCTTCCAATATCCGCAGTCCATTCGCCTCGTCAGCCCGCACACAGAGCTGAGGATTGCACTCAGATATTACTTGAGTCCACAATAAGCCGATCCCTGCTACTTACAGACTGGCCCCACAGGATCGTGCACAGGATCAATAAACTGGAACGCATTTGCATCACGTTGAATGCACTCGCGGCGTGCGACTACTGGAGCCTCGCTCTTGTTGTTGCCTCTTATAGGCACAATCAGGAGCATGAGAGCTTATCACATTTGTTGGGTCAAATGTAAATAAAATACATAATAATAAAATACATATATATATATATATATACCTATGCTCATATTGATTTGATAACCCCTTAATCAATCTACATACAAATTTTGTAGCCAAAGGGTAAGAGCAGGGCATACAATGTGGTATGTTCTCTTCAAATTCAAAGATGGGCAACGCCGGGTAATATTGGCATTGTAGGTTCTCTTATGCATGGGTATGCGTATGTCAATCCATCTCAGACCAATTTTACTGCCCGATGCGCTGCCAATCAAAACAAGACGGGAGTCTCCGTCTGGGAGATACTTTGAGCCCCTTTTTTCCCTGACGGGAAATAATGAGGAGCTTAACTTCGTTGTTTAAAATGTGTGTAAATACCAAAGCCATAGACTATACCATAAAATTATATTTTTTAATATTTTTTGGAGGAATCGTATACTACTTATTAGAGAGTCTACATATCAAACTTTGGTGTCTCTAGCTCTTAAGGGTCCGATATAAGGTCAAGTTAAGGGTTCGATAAATGTTTCTAAGTTCAAAATTTCTGATAGACGGACATATCTGATCGATCTGGAGTTAGATATGCTTTATTCTGTCTGTTGCATAAATTTGAACAAAACCATTTACTCTTTTTACCGATTATATTGTAAATACTGCCCTACTATGTGATTCTCATAAAGTAAGACTTGCAGCTGTTCATGCTTTGAATATGTGCTATTATTATCTTATTTCGTTGGAAATCAAGCCAGCTCTGCTTGATTCTCACTCTACATCTCCACCTGTCTTTCGCTCTCTCTCTCTTTCTCTCTATGGCTCTCTCTTTCTCTCTCTCTATTTGGTTGACTTATAATCTGTCTCTCTTTCGTTTTCTCTCCCAAACCTTTTCTTATTGAATTCCTATTTATTTCTCCTGCCTTGACTCTAGTCAAGTCCATTCCACGAATCGTTTTCTGTGCTGTAATATTTCTATTGTAATAATGTACTCCAACGAGGAATACAAGTCCTGCAGGGTACCTCGTAGCCAGTCACTTTTCATGGCAATCGTTAATTGAAATTGTTTTGGATCTCGGCCGGGCAAATGTGGTGCCTGCTCGTACCGGCTGGTATTTTGACGCCGCCTGGCAAATATGATTTTATTTAGCGCCCTTTGTTTAGCTCATTTCTACTATTATAATTGGCTCGGGATTGCGAAAAGCTAAAATGAATTTTCCTGCCAAATTGCCGGCAAAAAAAATGTGCTGAGGGTGGGCCAATAAATATCGACTCGCTATGATTAATGCGCCCGGCTCGAGCTCGGGCTCGGGCTCGACTTTCAGTTTTGTTTTAAGTACTCGCAATGATTTTCGGCTGCAATAGAATCCATCCGAATATATTTACTATATCCAAATACTCGCATGGACGGGAATATGTGAATGGCATGTGACCCTGAAATTGGCTTGATTTGGTGCTCGATGCCATTTGCTGTTGTTACCCGTCCTGTTTCGTATTTCGTTGTTTTTTGTTGCTATTGTTTCTACTACCATGTGACCCGGCCCCATCCCCATCCCCATTCCCATCCCCATCCCGCCCAGCTGCGACTCCCTCGTGGAGCAGTTATGTTCGTTACTTTTTGATTGCCAGCGTGCACGAAAAACTTTTATTCAACTTTGCATGTCTTTGATGAATTTGAAATTGTCACAAATGTGAAAGTTTTTCACTTGCCATCAGATATTCGTACTGCCCCCCGTCCTGTACTACTCCTGTACTACTCCCGCCGTACTACTCCCACCTGCTTCAAATTTGCATCTAACATTTGTTGACATTGAGCGACTTGCACGAGTTGACTTCACGCACTCTCGCCCGGCGGCCATTCATTCATTGTGTTGGCCCATCCGCCAGGATACGCACAGTGATTTGTTGTTGGTTAAATATCGTAATCCTCTCGGCCCATTTGATAGCATTCGCTGAGGGCGTGTGCGGGGCATATACCATATTCGGCAGGCGTCGAAATGAAAACAAAAGTTCGTGCGAGTTCATTGAGTTGGCAAAACTTGCCAGTCAGCCAATCAGACCCAAATGCTGGCGAGGGCTGTTTCACGAATTCTCGGCAAAGGATTAAAAGGATTATAAGCATAAGTTAATGCAATCGAAATCAAAGTCAAACATCGATCTTTTATTAAAAAACTCATCAGTAATTGTATCTTAAAGTGCTTCAATCTTATTAATTATACCCTGGAATAGGTAAAAGGGATGTATTTGCGCAAATGTATGGAAGAGGCCAAAGGAAGCGTCTCCGACCCCTTGAAGATTATAGATTTTTGATCAGCATTAATAGCCGAGTCGATCTAGCCATGTCCGTCTGTCTGTCCGTATATACATATGCAAGGATCTGAGAACCTATAAGAGCTAGAGACTTGAAATTTGGAACATAGGATCGCCTAGTGACCGCGCAGTACCAGGTTGTTTCCGATAATTGATAAGCGGCCCCGTTTTCAAGCAATCGATAACAATCGATGTCGAATTCACGTTTTGTTGAGTACATCTCGTTGGTTTAAAAAGTAATAGCCGCCAAATTTAACTCAAAGCTGCCAGAATATGATATTCGAATTATGTATATTTGTTCTTTTGATAGGTTGATATGAGAACTTCGAACTGGAACCAGACAACAATTGCGAGGCCGTTGTCTTCTTGAGAATATTCGGAAATAGGAAAGACAAATGGGTAGTTTTATTTTCAAGAGGAACCTCAAGGCGAGCTCTAGTCTGTGGCTTAGACTCTTAGAATCAGTTTAGTTTTTGCTTGAATTGTGATAGCTTCTGAGTAGCCCTCGCTGCGGCGTTGCCTGCACGTGTGCGATTCGGCGGAAATGGGACAAACAGTTCAGTGGGAGTCAAGCCGAGCGACATCCGAGCCGCTGCACCGCTGGCGATGGCGCCGCTTCCAGCACGGACACGGGAATGGGTGCGGGTGCGGGTGCGGGTGTGTGTTGGTGGAAGGTGGAAGGTGGAGGAGGGCGTTAGCAACGCCCATGCCGCCAAGTTGTTTGTTGGTTTGTTGGCTTGTTTGCTTGTTTGTTGGCAACATGACGAAGCCGATCCAAGCGGGCGCTTCATTCACAAAACGCAGTTGGCGCGCGTCAGGCAAACAAAGTGGACGTGGAAGTCACAGCCACCCGGTGGTGTTGAGCCCGAGCCCGAGGAACCTGGAAACTGAGGCGGGGAGGTGGAGGTGGACGCCTGGCACCTGGCCATAACAATTGCAAATTAGCTCCAAGTGAAAGTTTACGTCAACTCAAGTGGCAGCCGCGCCGGTTCGTGACTGTAGCCGGTTTTTTACTTGGATTTTGCTTTCGATTGGGATTTCGGGCCAGCTTGTGGGTTCGGCTCCACCCGGTTCCACCTGCCTTTGTTGACAAAGTTATTGCCTGGCTATTGCCTAATGGCAAAGTAATTGATTTGCATTCGATGTGGATGCGGCAATTGATTCTCTGCTGAAACCTTCGCACAGCAGTCGGCTTTTGGCTATCAAACGGAATACCACACACTCCTAGCCATGTCGTTGTCCGTGGCAAGCCGCCGTCGCTACCAGACGACGACAACAACGTCGACTGCGACTGCGACTGCATCGCTGGCCGTGCGCAAGCAGCACTCGCTCATGGAGCCGGCCAGCCACGCCCATGGCCTGAGCAGGTATTCAGCCCAGCAGCGCGGTTATTTGACGCGTGGCCTCTCCGTCGGCCGCTCCATTGAGAACATTCGCCAGAAGCTGTACGCGCCCAGCCCGGCGGGCCGCCTGAGTCGCCAGACATCTCTGGCTCTTGAAGAGTCCGCGGCCAGAATGGCAGGCCGGCTGACGCCCTCGCAGCCAGACCTTGGCATTCGATTGAGGGACAAAAGCCTGGTGGTCTGGTCATCAACATCCTCTCTGCAGAAGACGCCGCTGGCCGGTGACGGTGGCCAGAAGCAGCGGCTGCCGGAGGAGCAGAAAGAAGCCCAAACGGAGACAGAAAAGTGAGTCAACTACTGAGCTCCATTTCCAGGTAGGGTACTTGCCTGGGGTAAAGCAATTGGGAGTGCTCTTGTCGGGCGATACCAGGTATATTCCTGGTAGATATACCCCGTATATTCCAGTTTCCCTCACACACAACTTCACAATCAATATGGCAACCAACTTTGTGACAAGTAATAATAACAAGGCACGCCGGAGAAAAAATACCCTTACAATTTTACAAATGTGCTACAGATATTCTGTATAGCTCGTAATTGAGCTTCATGAAGTTATCTTGGCCAAATGAAAGATTTTCCACACGTTAAAAAACAAACAAGTTTTTTATGCAAGGGCCTAATTTCTAGTAATCTTTCCTACTACAGCTATACGTTATAGTAGTTCGATGTTTATAAGATCCTCCGCACAGTAAACTAAAGAGTTCTCATTTTTGTCGGGATATCTTCAATAACAAACCGATTAATTAAAGAACTTAATTTTTGTTGGTCCGATCCTGCACAACAAACTTATAATACCCTCTACAAGAGTATTCTTACCCAGACTGGAATCTGAGAAATAAGGGGAAACTAGGCCTGTACTTTAAGACAACCTATATGAATGCATAAACGGAGACATCTCCGACCCCATAAAGTATACATACATATATATTCTTGATCAGTATATACGTCCGAGTCGATTTTGTCATGTCCGTCGGTCCGTCTGTCTATTACTATTGGAACTAGTCCTTCAGTTTTAAAGCTATCTTCATGAAACTTTGCATACATCCCTCTTGCTGTTGCCCGCAGTAAATGTGTCGGAACCGGCCGGATCGGACCACTATATCATACTGTTCCCATAGGAACGATCGGTCGAAAAGTAGGTTATTGTATGAACAACTTTTTTGTTTATCAAGATATTTTAATCAAACTCGGCAATTATTACTTCCATTATGCTTCCCATTATACATATCATATAGCTGCCATAGGGACGATCGTGACCAAACTCGGCATTAACTATTTTCTCTGCTCTTCTTACATACGAGCAGGGTATTAAATGTTCGGCATGCCGAAGATAGCCCTTCTTTCTCGATTAACAATGAGTTCAGAGTAAAAGTGTGCATAGAAATTAATTGTGATTCATCCCGATCAAATATACATAACAGAACTTTATGGAGTCTAGGATGTCTTCTCCTAAGTGTGACACATTTCGTGACAGCATACCCTTTGCTATGGTAGAATATATTATACTATTTGTAATAGTCGAACATCTACTTGTTTATATTACTCACTTAACTTAATATTGTTCACGATACAAGCAATTAATCTATAACAAGAGTTCGATTGAAATGATGCAACATTATAAAAAAAGCTGACATCACAAAGTATTGTTATAGAAAACTTAATTGGTCTCAGAGATAACTTCAAAGTCACAATATATTACTTTCATTGAGTCGTTTATAGATAATTGCATTCGTTTTATGGCCAAAACATTGTTATCAATTGTCGCTAGAAAATTGGGTCTGTTTCGGTTTTTTTACACAAAACTAATTATCGTTTGCTTTAATACGCATAGCTTTATGATTTTTGGTGGATTTTGACCAAGATTAAATAGCTACAAGCAAGAAGCGAGATTATATAATTTTATTGCAAGATTGAAATAGTTTTTATTCCCTTAACACGCAACTCCGATTATATTCCTGATCAGAATAATGACCTGTACCGATCTAGCCATGTTTGGCTGTCCCTCCGTCTCACAAACCATACCCAAAACAAGTTGATATTTTTTTGTCAATACGAAACACACCTATTTTAAGACTTGATTTCTAAACCATATCTCGAAAGTTAAAAGAACTAGAACACCAAATTGGATGTGGGCAGACTCTCGTATATGCAGTATATACAGAATTTAAATACTTCACTTTTTGTGTACTCTCTTAAATGTGGATAAAAGCCGCATCATTTAAGTAAGATCTGGTACATGCACATATTTGGCTGCCATGAAGATCGGTATATAAACCCCGACGCCAGCCACATTAGCATGCGAGCAAGTGTGTGTGTGTGTTTCTTTTTATCCTTAAACCCATTGGGTAAAAAGTTTGTGCAAAGTGTAAATGTATGTAACAGGCAGAAGGAAGCATCTCCGGCTCCATAAAGTATATATATTCTTGATTAGCATCAATAGCCGAGTCGATCTTGCCATTTCCGTCTGTCTGTCCGTCCGTCTGTCCGTCCGTCCTTATGTATGAACGCAAGGATCTCAGAACCTATAAGAGCTAGAGACTTGAAATTTTGGCTGTAGGTCCTCCTACCGCTCAAATTTTAAAAAGTTCCTGTAAACAGAATGTGCTTGCAAATAATCTTAGCATACATACAAACACGCATACATACAAACTTACATACAAACATGCATACATACATACAAGCATACATACATTCATACATACAAGCATACATACATACAAACATACTTACATACACACATACAAGCATACATAAAAACATACATACATACAAACATACATACATACATATGTATATGGCGAACAGAAGTTTTGTTTGTATACAAGAATGTCAATAATTAGTTTGACCTTGACAAGTTTGCAACTCTACATGCGTAGAGCTTATTAACATATAAATGCATATTTTTATATACGCATAAAATGAGCTGGTTCCCCTTTATTCCACCCGCGCCCGCGCCCCTCCTCCACTCTCTAAATAAATATGCCTAAATGACACTTTTGATACTTTGCGCAATTTGCACGCTTGACGCCGACGTCAAAGTTTTATATGTATGTATGTGTGCAATGCATATGATTAAGCTGGCGCAAACATACGGCTGACATGCGGACCCGGATCCGGGCCGGGCTTGAAGACGTGTTCGAGTGCGGGCCACCTTACATGTCACTCAGGCACCACGTCGCGGCACAGTTAAGTCGATCAGCAGGCGAGCGGAGTGATTAGATAGCCAGAGCTGCGGGTGTAACTGCAACTGTAACTGGAGCTGGAACTGAACTGAACCGAACTGGTTCATTGAACTTTGGCCCGAGTCTCAGTTTAGGTCTGAACAACACATTTTTTGGGCGCGAATTGTAAATGTAATTGACATGGTTTCGTTTTCAAATTCGAATGCAAACAGACAGACGAACAGACAGACAGACAGCCTGGAGCAGGAGCTTGGTGCCTAGCGTGAGGAGGAGGAGGAAGAAGGTGGGCAGGTTTTAGGCGTTGCCGCCTTCACATTTGCCCGAATTAATTTCTATTTTGGGCCGCAATGTTGCATGCGGCCAATTCGCATGTGGAATCGAGCACAGCATAAATTGCAAACTAATGCCGAATAATTTGATTTAAATTTAGCTGAATTCAGCAGTAGGTCACTCGGTCACTCAATCAGTCAGTCAGTCACTCAATCAGTCAGTCAATCAATCAGTAAACACTCATGTGCTTTCTTGATCCCACAGCGCCAAGGCGGACAAGAATCGCATCAATCTCAATATTGTGCTGGCGCAGACAATACGCGCCACCAACGAGCAGGAGCCCAGCCACAGCGACATTGACAGCGCCACGGAGTGCAGCGAGCTGGCCAAGGAGCAGAGCACAGCAGCTAAGCCGACCACTACAGAGGAGAACGTCTCGTCCGCTTTGACCGTTCAGCGACGTCCGCCCTTGGTGCGTGCCATGTCCGCGCCGGTGCGCATGGACGAGAGCAGCAAGAGCGCCATTGCCGCCGCCAACAAGCGCAGCCAGCAGAAGCTGCGTAGGCGCAAGATCTTCACGCGTGCCACCTCCTCGGTGGCGGTGCCGCCCGATAACAGCCCCATGCTGAGCTCCGATGCCAGCGGCTCCAGCAAGAAAGCCCTCAGTCGCACACGTAGTGTCATTGCGCCGGATGTTATTACCCTGGTGTCGCTGCTGAGCTCCGAAGGCAGTGACTCGGAGCGTGAGGAGAACTCCTCCGCCGCCAGCGAGAAACAGCCGCCGGCGACATTGCAGCGCAGTCCGCAGCGACGGGCGCCTCTGCTACGCAAAACGGGAAAATCGGGTAAGCACAGAGCAGGCAAGGAAACTCCTTATTCCGTCTTAGTTGGCAGGTCAACTCCTAGAGAAGTGACAGCTTTGAAACCAGGGACTTTGACTTGATTTAGTTTATATCTGGAAAAGGAGCTACCTAAGTTTTGATCTTCCATTCCAACATGTTATAGTCACGGGAATAGCCCAGATCATAGAGATAATAAATTGGAAAAATGGGCCGAAAATAGAAATAATCGTCTATAGTAACGAAAGATAAACTTCTTTCCAAAACTAAAATTAAATGGAGGATACCCACAATAGATATAGAAACAGGGGAAGGCGAAAGAGAGAGGGAAAGCTAGTGGCTTTGGCAGACGGACTAACTCTTTTTGCAGTCTCGTTTCAAGACAGCTATCCGCCCACCTTTCAACTGGCCTCCAAGGAGTACTCGCATATGATCAGGCGCGGATCGATTGCCCCGCTGGCTGCACGCATTCGCGCCAATCGACCCCCGACGGCGCCGCCCGTCTCCATTTTCCTCAGCGAGCCTGGCAGCAAGTCGGGTATTCAGATGGAGTCTCGTCAGCGACAGCAGCAACAGCTCTCTGACTCATCCAGCTCACCTTCGGAGGAGGACAAGAAGGAGAACAACGCCGCCAACTGCAATGTACAGCAGCAGCAGCAGCAGGAATACAATTTCCCGCTGTACGTGTGCAGCATCAAGGAACGCGAGTGCTGGAAGCTGCATCAGAAGATGTGCGCCAAGGGTGTAAGTGTCAGCTATGATACCGTGCTGCGGGGCATGTTGACGCCCACTGAATTTCGCCAGTTCCAAAAGCAGCGCGAGCACGAGGAGGCCAAGGCCCAGGAGGCCGCCGATGCGAAGGCCGAGGCTGAGGCTGGCGAAAAGGAAACCAAGAAGACGCCAACAACGGCCATCGAACGCCTGTCCGAGTCCCTGCTGCAGAGAGAGTGAGCACGGCAGTGTGGCCCCGGCCGAGGACCAAGTTATGCATTTGCCCTAATAAAACCCATTCAAGCCCCTTCCACGGGCAGATCTTCATACATAGAAGTAGAGCGCACTCGTTAAACAGCTACGCACCCAGCTGAGTCACAATCCGAGGACGCATCCGAGGACGTAGTTGTAGTTGAACTAGAGTCGGGAGTTCATGCTTGAAGACGCTGTGCAGGCCAATCGCAACTGAAATTAGCTGAGAACAATAAATCGTAGACACGAAACACAATTCCTTGGAGCATTTTTTTTTTTTTATTTGATAAAAACTCGTATGCATATAAGTCAAAAGATTAATTAATTGATAACTTGGGGCTCGTGGACACTGTAAAGCTGATTACTCAAAGGTAAGCTGGAAAATAATAAGGAAATCAAATGAAATGAAATTTAATCAAAGTCAATTAACTTTTTAGCTTTTCAACTTTTTTGATTTGTTGCGTTTAGAAGTAGGAGGAAGGCTCATTGGAATAATTTGTGTTCAAGATGATTTCCTTCCTATCCGCACTTCACGAGAATTATAGAAAAAGACCTAGAACCAAGTTCTATTTATAGCTATAGATTTTGCCAGATGCTGAATTGAGCGAGCCTCGTTTATCTCGATGAGAGGGTAGAAAAGTTCTCCAGAGCGCGATTTAACTTGTCGTAATGCATAAATTGACTAGGGAATAAAATAGGCTCATGCATATATTTAACGGACTGACATGAGATCCATATTGAGTTTGAGATTAACTAGATGCTTGGTGGGAGGTATGCTTAGTTCGCTTGGCGCGCGTATCGTATGGCAGAGGCCAGATAGCAGGCGAGGACTATGCCCAGGATTTGTATGAAGGCGATGCCGATGCCGACGCCAATCAGGATGACGGCGTTCTTATCGATGCGCTCCTTGAGCTTGCCGACGCAGCCCTCCTGGAAATACTTGTCCTTGCCGAGGGCCGGCGATTCCGTGCAGTGTCCAACGGCGGCATCGATGAACTGCGGCTGGCAGCAGCTGGCCGGAAGGGTCTTGTTCAGGCTGAGGGCACGCCAGTCGGCGGGCGTGTCCACGCCGCAGCACATCAGCTTGCGCTGGACGTTGTCCCAGGCGATGCTGTCCTCGTTGTTGGAGCGCTTAATCGACTCCTGCAACGAGTTCTTCAGCATGCCCTCCAGATCCTTCTTAAACACGCTCGCCGCAATGCCCACGGCCAGCTCCACGATGAAGATGATGGCCAGCAGCACGGCGTACTGTTGACAGGTAAGAAACAGGTAAGTTGTGTGTGCTTAAAAGTGTGTGTGTGTGTGTGTCTGTGTGTACACACCGTTAGGAGGAGAGTGGGCGACTCCTTGATGGCGCCAAAGCAGCCCAACGAGGCAATGAGGAAGATGATCAGCCCGGTGACTATTAGCACAATCGGCGGCGCCAGGACGCGTCCCTCCACGAAATGGTTGAATTCATTGACATCGGCCAGGACGATGGCACCGGCCACCAGTATGCCAAGACCGGAAAGCTGCAACACATAATTAAACAGAACCGAGTCATCGATTTTCATCAAGCAGCGGCCATTATATGGCCCATAACTAATCCATAGCACAATTTGTTTAATGACCCACCCAATCAAAACCTACGCATTTACTCGTATGACTTGGTTTTCGTGTTTTTGTTTGTGTTTGCATTACTAACTCTAATTGCCTGATAAGGCATCAACTGCCACTGCCACTGCCACAACCTTAGCCAAGTCAATGGCATTTCCATGCCGTCATTTCTGTCCTTTTTGTTGTTGTTGTTGTTGTTGTTGTTGTTGTCGCGGCTGGTCAAAGCAGAGGCCGAAGCCTCGTGGCATTGAAAAGTGTGCTGCCTACTTTTGTGCGCGCCTAACAAATGCAAATTATCCACTATCCATTATCCACTAAATAACATCTGCTATCCATTATCCACTTCATATTATCTACTATCCATTATTTACTATATATTATCTGCTTTCCATTATCCACAATCCACTTTCCATTATTCATTACGCACTATTCAATTATCCATTATCCGCAGCTTATTGTCAATTATCCATTGCTGCGGCCAAATAGTTTCAACATATACTTGCAGTTTATTTACATTGTTTACATTACACCTGATATTTTGCTGCCAAATAATTTCATCATATTTTTAAGGAGCAACTAACTACATGTTGTTTATTTACATTACACGTGAGTTACTTTATTCTGAAGCACGCCATTTGATGTAATGACAAGTAAAATTGTCATTTTTTATCAGCCATCATCTGGATAAGCAAATGCATATGTTTGACCCTGAGTTAGCTAAAACTATTAAAAATAACGAAAAGCGGCACCGAAGATTAAATACTCCTTCTAAAGCAGCCGATTTGATAGGGAATTGTGATTTGTGAAGCTCGTTATTTCTGGATTAGGTCAAGAAAAATAGAAAATATTTAATTTAAGAGTTCAACTTGACCTATTTTCACTATATATACAACATGTGTATGTTAGGAGCACGGTATAAAATATTAATTGCTGACGTTTGTCAAGTTATATTGAAAAACGGAAAGTTCTTACAAAAACTTAATGTTCGACTTGTAACAGGAGAAATACTCATGCATATACGAATTTGGCTCAGAGACGTCTATGTCTCTCGACAGAATCAAACACATCCTCCATAAGGGCATACAAATTGACTATTTGGGGTTTTCCTCTTAATATTATTGTTTTTGGTAGAGTCAACTGGGCTACTTCACCCAAATAAAAACTTAACAGCATACAACTTAAGAGCTTGTCAATTTGAAATATTGATTGGGTACGTATTATTGTCTATCATCACATACATTAAGGAGTTTGTCCGGACTGATGAGTCCCACAGCCTGAATCGTAGAATAGCGAAGGAAGGTCGCCGGTTCAAATACAGCAGAAATTCAAAATTGTCTTATTTGTTTCCTATGTAATAATAATTTCGGGCCTTTTTGACCTGATATTTCACTAATTAGATAGGATAAATAAGGATGCTAAAATGTCGACTTTGTTTTCCTTAAAAATTTTAATCAAACTTTGTTTTCATTTGTATAATGTTGAATCAAGGTAGAGTTAAGGTCAAGGTTGAGTACATTAATAAACAATCTGCTTTTATAAAGCAACAAATAAGAGTTTTTTTTTTTTATCTGCAGGTCATGTTTGTTTTACTTAGATATTGTTTATAAGAAAATCAATTCTATTTGAAAGTGGGAAAAAATTAAATCAATGTCAAGAAACAAATTTGAAAGAAGTTTTGAGGAAGTTAAAACTATTAAAACTTTAAACGCTCGAAGTTATTTTGGTAACTTAAAATTTCTTTCTGATTTAAAATTTTCTTTATGCATCCTTAACAAGGATCGCAGAACTTTTCACTTACCGCAAATAGCACATTGAAGGCAAACAAA
This sequence comes from Drosophila littoralis, assembly GCA_018903485.1. Lineage (NCBI taxonomy): Eukaryota > Metazoa > Arthropoda > Insecta > Diptera > Drosophilidae > Drosophila > Drosophila littoralis. The sequence continues at coordinate 9,243,118 of JAEIGF010000297.1, read as the reverse complement.
ACGTATTTGATCAAGCTGGGGCCGCAGGCGCGCATTTTGATTCTCATCTAATAATCGAAGGTGTTCGGGTGCGATAAAAATAACCTGCCCAAGGCGTTTCTGTAGTGGGTATTCCAAAATTAGAGCACCTTTGTGTTGATGACCAATGCTGATAAGTATGCTGGGATTTGGTTGTTTGGGAGCGCGCGCGTCTTTTCGAAATGGCGTTGCGATTGGAACTGACCGGTGGCTGATGACCAAGCTAATGAGGTTGGCAACCAAGTCCGCGACTTGTGTTGTGGCCACGGCGCGGCTGACAACCAACGGGAAACACTGCGGACACAGACCCAAGCCGCCTTTGGTCATTACAATGGGCAAAAGCCAAAGTAAAAGTGAGTGAAAGTATTTTCGAGGAAACCATAGCCCGTTCATGGTGCCTATTCAGGCCATGCGATTAGGGCCTGGTCGATGGAATCGGGGGAGTGAGCCGCAGCACCAGTCCGGGTCTTATGCCTTGTAACCCATTTTGTTGATTTACACGTAGCTCCTACGAAGGCCCCAACAACTTTGACCAGCGGCTGCGCAAAGTTCCCAGACGATAGCTCAGGCTTTCTGGGTCGTTTAGGGCTTCCGCAGGAGAGAGCAAGGGGGAGGGCACCAAGTCATTGCACTCATTAGGCGCACTCGACAATCGTAAGGTGCACCGAAAGCGCGAGTACAATAGCACAATACATGTACAGGTGCGAATTTACCTCAAAGGTTCAACTGCTTGACACCGCAGACTATTTGCGAGGGTTGCCCATAACATTATCCGTATCTTCTGGACTAAGACAAAATCCACTTTATTTAGATGATTGGCTTGAAATTATAGCTAAAAAATATATGGGCAGAGGATCTTGAAAAACAATCAACCAAATAATTCCTGCTGATCGGGTAATATCAAGGAATATCTTAAACAATCTATTAATTGGGGTCTAATCAGATTCGAAATGCTTATCTTCTGTTAAGAAAGATAGTTAACCTCTGTATTAAAGTTACAAAAAATAAATGTTTACCTAATCGCAATATATCAGGCAGTATATGGGGCCATATAAACGGGTTTATTACTGGGTAATCGACCCGCGGAGTGGGAGACCAGGTCGACGTCATAATACTAAATAAATTGCGTGATTTCATGTGAAGAACGGCGAAAGTTATAAATGCTATTCATGAAATAAATACCAGACTGTGCGAATAATTAAAGTACGCTGGAATTCAAGAGTTGGCACCTAGAAGCATGCCAAGCTCTGTCATCATCCGTGCGGGCTGCGGTTGAGGGGATGTCACAAGGCTTGGGATTGGGCCTTGGGTTGATTTTAATGTTGCGTGTTGTCCTCTCTGTATTTCATCCAGGACACAAATGTCCAACGGTGCTTGGCAATTTTCTTGGGTCTGCTGGTTTTTTCTTATCGGGTCGCAGAAATCTCGGCTTTGCTGTGGAATTTGGCAACGTTTATGGGTCATGAGAGTTCCCAAAATGAAGTTCGTTTTTTTTATGTATAACAATTTCGATTTTATTTCCAATGAACTTCTCAGGCGATATACAAGCAATTTAGTAGGTCCTTGGACTATGTGCTCTTAATGCAATGGGGAGTATTTGAAAAACATTTAAGTACTGTATGGAATACGATATGAGTGTGGATTAGTTATCATTATATAGTCTTGCTTCGTCACATGCCGCCCCTTCACAGTCCGCGTGCAATGAGCAGAGCAACTACGAAAGCCACAATGGACAAGGATTGACCCAGTGTTCCGGCACCGTTGTCGCGGCAGGGCCATTCATCCACATCCGACCTATAAGTAGAGTTATGTGGTTAGGACACGAGTCGGCCAACGGAGAAGGGGACGGGGCTGGACAGAACACAAACACAGTTCACAGATAGTACGGATATGCGTATGGATAGGGATGTCGCAGAAGTGGATATATAACATGATCGTGAGGCTGATCGTGCGGCACGTAAAATGTGGGCTGATTTGCTGGATGACGAGTTCTGTGCAATGCGGATGCTTGAAGTACTTGTTCTTGTTGTTCTTGTGCTGTCGGCTGTTCGTAGTATGAGGCAAGCGTGCTGCAAAAACAAAAGCAGGCCCAGCAGAAAGTGGAGTAGATTGAGGCACATGAAGTTGAGAGTGTGTGGAAGTGGTGAATGTGGATGCGGATGTGGCTAATGAATGAGCAAGATGAACTGTTAGCTGGCTGCGATCACAGGTTAGGCAAACACAATTAGTCGAATTGGATGGCTTTTCATTAGCATGGAACATTCTACAGCCTAATCAAGTTAGTATCTAAATAAGTACATAACATACAAAGCGTATATTGTCCTAGCCACCCTTCAAGCCAAAACTCAGCAATAGACGTTTATTTAGGCCTACAATAATATTAATGACAGGCACACACAAACACACACATGCACAGATACAGCTACTGAGAGGGAGTAAGCCGGAAATAGCCAGTCATTCAATATTTTATATAGAAACTATGTGAATGTATGTATAACAAATGTGGAGGATGATGGGAGAGCGTGTGTATAACAGTTATAGTTAAATTTACAGTTAGCATTACATAGAGTACAGTGGTAAGAACACAATAGTTTATTAGCTGACACAAATTAGAGAAGTTATTTTTTATAAAGAGACATCAATTGAGTTCATTTACGAATTGCTCTGATATTTACTTAATGCCAATAACACCGCAGGCTGCAAATAGAAAGGGTATTTATAAGTATATCGACTTGGTCGGATCGTATTCAAATACACACCAATACGGCCGCCTGCATTGCCCGTCTTCTTGGAGTCCGTGTGGTTGCCCAGGCCCAGATCGTCCTCCAGCTCGTGCAGAACCACACTGCGTCCGATAATTGTACGCTGGCCGTTTAGGCTGATAACCGAGTCCGTGTAGGTGATGTCGATGGTCCGGCTGGCGTTCACCTCAATGTTGCCCAGATCGCCGACGTGACGCACCTCGTGATGCGGTGCGCCATGGTCCACCTTGTCGGGGTTGTAGTGTCCGCCCAGGCTGGTGCATCCGTTGCTCAGGTCTCCCTTCTCGTGAATGTGGAAGCCATGCTTGCCCTCCATCACGTTCTCCAGCTGTATGCGCACATGGACGCTCTGGCCGCAGTCGTTCTGGATGAAGGTCACGTTGCCCTTCACCTGCGTGTTGTCCGACTGCAAGGGTCCGGTCAAATAGGCAATCGCCTCCATGGGCGTGTTGCGCTAAACATGATCAATAAAAAACCATTAATTAGCTTTCGCATGCATTGTCAATCTCTCTGCGTGCACTTACCGTTTGTGCGCCGGCACTCAGTGTGGCGCAGAGGGCCAGGGTGATGGTCAGAAGTTGGTACATTTTGGGCTGCAAGTCGAAAAGCGATAAGATTGGCATTAGAAGAAACTTTGGGATGAGACTGTTGTTGGACTATGCTAAGTACAAACACACAAAACATTCACATATCTCATTTGCAGTTACGTCAGATAACCCAGGTCCGACAGCGCTACCTTGATCTATGCTTGACCGTGCTCCCCCCCACACTTCAGCTTCACTTGCCGCACGGATCGGTAGTTTTTATTCAATTGAGAGACGAGCGCACTCTGATTACTGGCATACACACGAGCTCACAAACTCATCCGGCTTTTTGGAAATACTAAATTCAGAGATGATCTCTATATATATCAAATCACTGAAAGGAACGCGATCGCTGCATAAATATATATTATATTATATTAAGATGCTTGTCTATACTTGACTAAGTCGAAGGCTTCAGGAAACAGGCGAGACCCAGACCCAATTGAGGATAATTTGCTTATCCTTGAATAAAATTAGATTTTCCTCGAGCGGGTGTAATATTTTCTATTATGTGATATTGTAAACTTAGAAAAAATTAGAATTTATTTATAACTAAATTGTATTTACAATATGAAGATGGACAAGTTAAGTTAAAACGTGATGGGTACAAATATATATTATTTATTTATTTATTCAGCAATGTTAAGAATTGAGTAAAAACGTGACGCTTTGAGAATTAATTTATCTAACTTGACAGATATGCATGGGAAATATGTTTAGCGTATTATGGATTAAATATTTGTTAAAAACAACTCTTGCATATATTGTAACTATATATTTGGCATATTTTTCATAATAGATATTATATAAATTATATTTTATTTTGGGAAATTGAATATTTAAGATCGCACATCTCTATCAAAGCGCCATCAGCTGTTTGTGCGCTCGGAAATGTTGCATTGCCGTGTGTGCGGAATTGAAGCGCCTAACCTCAATTTACGAAACGATTTGTGGGTCATGCACTATGTATGTATATACATATATGTATGTATATAGATATGCATGTTGATTCTATGTACAAGCAAATTAAAACAGCCTTTTTCACAGGGTTAAGTGCGGATGGCCAACAAGTTGCCGTTGCCTTTGCCGTTGCCGTTGCCGTCGAAGGCCAATCAACAATCTCTTTTTGTACGCACTTCTCGATTAATTTATGACTGCGCATTACTTAATGAAATGTCTGAGATGTTGCTTGGTTTATTGCTTGACATATTTAGGAGCAAATAAATATTTGATAATTTTCTTTTATCTATGGCTTATCGCGGCCCGCTCAGCAGCATTTACGCAGCCAATACTTGCCACTTCAACTGGGTTGCACGTTCAGAAGTTATTTGCCCGGACTTCAATCTCGTTGTCGGCACGCAAATCAATATTCTCACGGATAAGATAAGTGTTAGTTGTTCTAGGTGCTCAGGTATACTGAGTGCGTTGTTCCCAGCACCTAATTTCTGAATGCTACTCACTTAAATTGTCGGCCAACTGTCGTGTGTGTGGCTATCAAATAGGTATTATTAGGGTGGAAGGGTCTTACAAAAATGTTAACAATGATTAATGAAATATTAATGGACAATACAATACAATGCATGCTTCTCACTATCCGTTTCGTTGGCTAGCCGGAAAGTGCCTCTAGTCGGTAACTACTGTAGCTCTAATCAGCCGGTTCTCAATGATTTGCAAGTCACTTGCGGCTGCCCCTAATCAGCATAAAGTACTTCAAACTCATTTGACCCTCTTAAGGTGTATAAATGAAATATTTTAGTTTCATTCACACTTCACCAATAGCTACTTACACAGCTTGATATATGTTTATAAGTATATCTTAAATTGAATTTAATTTAATATTAGTTATTTAATAACCTTACACACCGTTAAACTACAACACCAGGATACAGCACGCGCTAAAATTCGCAACAAGTTTATGCTTTGAGAAAGTGAAAAGGAATTGACACATATAATTGATCAGTGGGAAGGGGGTGATGCTTGAAATAGCTCTATACACAATTATCTCACATTTTGTCGTTTATGTATATCTTTCTGGCTCTTGGATATCTTAGACTGAATTGGTCTAATAATAAACACTTAGTAGAGGTCACTAAACCAATTGTTATATTAACAATTTTAATATTATTTGAGAGAATTAACTCTTAGATTTTGGAGTTTTATTTGGTCTTTTTTATGTCGCTTTCAATTTTCTTTTTAATAATGCTCAATCGAACTGATATTAATTTAATCATGCAAAATTGGTATATCTATAGCTACCGCTAAATATAGCTATCCCAACATGCTAAATAGTGATGCACAATTAGTGTATACTATGCATGTTATAAGCAACTGAAGTGACCCTGAATTTCAGATGCTTGTTCACATCGGAAATCTCAGTTCCCAGCTTTCCGACTTGTTGTTATTTAGACAATACAATGGATATGCTGTATATTCAAACCCCCAATTAGCACACAGTAAAATGTTTATATTTTAACTAACTAACTAACAAACTGCAAGACTGATGTCAATTGCCGGACAGATAAGATCGGAAGAGCATTCGTTTTATGGGTGCGTATCATATTGTAAACAATATGTTTCGCTTATACGGTATTTTCTCGAATTCGGGTGCGAGAGAACCGTTAAAGCAAAGCAGAGCCAAAGCAACCGATCGATTGCAGCTTTGCTTGACTCGTGCTTGTTCTTTATGCTTCTGCTTTCGGGATCCACAAATACATACATACATATGTATGTATTTATGTAGATATATGTATATCCATATAACAGGTTACAGTAACCCACACAAGGGCGGACCAATGAACGCAAAAATTGAGGTATTGTCTGTACTGTTTAAACTGCGTATGCAGCTCTGCGAAAACTGGTTCTGATTATTGTTTCAGTGAACAATTATATATCGAGTTTTCAGAATGTTCTTTTCGTTAAACAACGTAGGGAGCAAATTCTTTTGCGCATTAATCCCCAGGTGCAGTTATTAAAAGTTATTTTGTGGAAATTTATTTACTTTTAATTGTGTTTGTGCACTTACCTAGTTAGCAGCTGTTTCTTATTTGTGCTTTGTATTTATTAATTAATTGTAAACTGATTCACAGCTATACTAAATTTACCGCTTTAATTGAAGTGCAGTGTTGCGTTTGCTTGAAGACCTGCGAAGCAACTGATTTTAGCTTTGGCATTGCCAGCGCAAGTCGGCTGAGTACCTGAGCTTTAATGCGAGATTGCGACGCCAACGCCAGCGCCGACGTCGACGCCGACGCCGTGGGTGGCAAGACACGAACAACGATCGTGCGCTATCGTTATCTTCGTCCGGCCATGCTTGCGTTTACTCTCTCGCTCTGCCTCTTGCAGCTACCCACGTGCTCGCTCGCTTACACAGCTTACAGTTAAGGGCTCTCTTAGCTTATCTGTTTTCTCGAATTCTCTTCGGGCTATCAGATCTTAAATGTGCATAGTCATATTTAAGAGGTGCTGTAATTCTTAAATTAATATTTATGAAAATATTCAGAAATTATACAAATGCTGTAAAACACAACTACGTGAGTTCCGTTCAAATAGTTATCATTTGGCAATACGTTATGAATGAGGCAAAATGATCGTGCTCTCAGGTCCGATTTATGAACATAATTTGGAATAATGAAAAACATATTTTAACGTATACATGTGGGCATGTATTTTGGATAACCCTCAATTCGATTCGCAGAAATCTTTATACGCTGTGTTCATTAAAAATGGACAAAAAGGGTATAATGCTATAAAGCGTGTCCGATCCTGATATACGTATTCTTGATCAAGGCGACGAGTCGAGTCGATTCAGCCAGGTTCGTGTGTCTGTCTGCCGGACACGTCGATCACGGAACCTACAAGAGTTAGATACTTGAATTACTAAAATATATTCAACTATACACAAAAGCGTTTATAATTGTTTGTCCATTGTCTATTATATATCCAAAATATTGATAATCGATTTTCAGTCTTGGTTATTTAAGCATAAATAAAGAACTCTTAGAGGTAGAGACACCAATTTTGGGCTGTTCTCATATTATATAAGCCGATTTTCCTATTCCCTATTCCACCAAAGAGTAAATAAAGTTATTTGTATATTTAGAGACATGCAATGTGGTGTAGAGACACTCATATTTAAATGTCCTTAAAATTTCACGAAGATCGGGCAACAAAGAAGTTATAGATAGAAGTTATTCAACATTAAATCTCCAATGTGGGATAAGTATTGGGCTATTTTAAGATTTGAAACCAAAACATTGTATTTGGTGATGGGTAATTTGTAGACGAGCACACTCGAATACAGCGCACTTATTGTCATATTTATTTATATTCTTACTTTACGCACTCAATATGAAATGTATAATACTTCTATGAAAGTATTTTCCATTTTAACAAAACCCTATTATACCCTTGTAATTTTGTCGTGAAGAAGACATCTCTGATCGGCATCAACTAGTCTTTCAGTTTCTAAGTTGACTCTTTCCGGCCGGATCGGTGCTTTTATGATATCGCATGGGAACGATTCTTGTATAAACAACTTTAGTTTTGACTCAAAACTTTTGAGTCAAATCTTTTCATGATCAAACTACTATTATATATTATCTAGAAAAATCTGTTGTTTTTTGGCGTAATATTCTGTTTTCCACATTTTTTTTCTTACATATCTGTAAGGTATTTAATCATCGGCGGGCTGAAAATATTCGTACTTTCTAGTTAATTTTTAAAAACTCTTCAATTTAATCACCTAATTTTTCTTATGTAAGACAGATTTACGAATACGTCATATAATCTCTTGCATAACTGTACAAAGTCACCTTTGAAAATATGAATTTTTGATATGCTCGCTTCAATTTAAATTATCGAAATAGTTTTTTTTAGGACATTTTATTTTGAAAAGTAAATAATCCGTAAATAAAAAAGAATCTTCTTCGAGTTGAGTGCAAACAGTCGTGTATTTACATATAAAATTGTGCTAATCGGGTTCGCAAACAATCTTCCGATTCTCCCTAGTTGGCGATAATAAAGCGAACGCGAAATGGAAGCCAAGCCCTAATAATGATATCTGGTAAGTACATAGTTATATTTATTTTAATAGCTACAGCTAAATGTGGAATTCTACGCGGTTGAGAAGATTCACAATTTTCGTAATTTTAATTAGGGTTTAGTTTTGCACATGTCCGCCTGCTGGGAAGTCCGCTGCGAAGCAGCTGTTTCTCCAGTTTGTAACCTAAATCCAGATGGGATTCCAACTAAGATATGAGACTCAGATGAGCTTGTGTCGCCCCAGCGAGGCTGTGTGCATGGGACTGCAGTTCTCGATGAGCTCCGCACCCGGTGCAGATCCGTGGCCCTGTCCCTCGTCGCTGGGCGAGGAGCCGCCGCTGGCGCTGCTGTTGTGGTGAACCCGTTTCATGGGCCGCTTGCGGTCGTGCTCGGAGCAGGGATTCAGCTCCACAGTCTGCAGGCTCTGGGCGCGTTGCAGTGACAGACGCAACGGCTTCTTTGGGGGCGTGGGTCGCACGGTGCGGGATCCCGTCGTTGGCTTCGATTCGTTCTCGCTGTCAAAGTCGAGGGACTTCACGCTGCGCATGTCGCTGGGCAGACGGGCGCGCATAGTCTGAGCCTCGCTCTGCCGCGGAGTGTCGCGTCGGCGTTCCAGCCTGGGATCGGGAAGAATGATTGCTACTTTAGTTGGGAGAGGAGTATAGTATAACAGATAGTCTTACCCGTTGCACTGATTGAGATGCTCCACGCTGCGTGCATGCGTGCTCATCAGATGCTCCCTGTGCAGCTGCTGCTGCTGCTGCAGTGCATCCCGTGGACGCTCTCTGTCACGCTCTCTGTCTCGGTGGCGTTCATGTCGCTCGCGCTGGCGCTCCTTTTCCCGTTTCTGCTGCTGCATGTAGGCAGAGTCGCTGTTAATGGATATCTTGGAGGCAGACAGCGACTTGGAGGGCATGGAATAGAGGTGGGGATGGGGCAGGCGTTCGCGCAGATCGATGTGCGTGTTCTCCTTGATCAGCGTCTTGGTGACATGCGTCGGCGGCAGCTCGTCGCCCACCAGCTCGATGGGCTTGCCCCCAACAAGCGTGGTGATGTAGTTGCCCCGCTGGAAGATCAGCGGCTTGTCCGGCGGAGTGGAGGGCGACGGTGGCGACGATATGCTTATGCTGGTCACATGTGCGTTGTTCGACTGTGTTGTCGCTGCTGGCAATTGTTGCTTCTGTTGCTGTTGCTGTTGCTGCTGTGATTGGAGCCTCTGCTGCTCCTTCACTGTCTGCAGTTCTCGCACCTGCTCCTCCAGGTAGGAGATGCGATGCTGCAGGCGCATGTTGTTCTCTTTCTCCTGGTCCAGCTGCTTTTGCGGTATCGGCACGGACTTCTTGCGCAGCACGACCATCTGGCACTTGCCCGAGTTGCCCACATGCTTCTGCAGCTCCTCTTTGGTCTTGCTGGTCACCAGCCGCCCGTTGATCTCCAGTATGCGATCCCCCTTGTACAGCCCGTCTCCCTCCAGGGCCCACTCCACAAAGAAGCCTGGCTGGTCAGGCCTCTGCTGGGCCGCCCAACGTCCGGAGGTGGCGTGCACGGCATGCAGGCTCAGTGTCACGCCCGAGCTGATAATGTTGTAGAGTGTTTGCGCCTCGGGCTTTGATTTCTCCAGGCGCGCCTGTAGGGCACGCGCCTCCTCCACAATCGAAAGCATCTGCAGCTCTTCGCGACCCAGCGCATACTCCAGTTCCGCCTGGCGAATGCGTATGTCGATGTTGCTACGGAAAGAGGAACAACGCAGTCAGCAGGATGTAGATGGTGGAATAACGCTTCGGAGGCACTTACTCTGTGATGTCCAGCTTCTCGAGGGCGCTCTTCAGGTTCTTGATCTTGATGCGCTTGTTCTCCGCCTCAGCCTTGAGGCGGTTCAGTTTGTGCTCTGCCGCCGGCTTCTCCGATTCGTCCAATGGCGGGCCACTGGGCCGTGGCAGCTTGCCCAGACACAGCTGGATGCGCAGGTTCTGTATGACGGCCTCCCGATCCTGTAAGGCGGACCGCAACTCCTTCGACTCGCTGCGTGTGGAGCGCGAGGAGAGCGTTCCGCCCAGAGAGCCGCCCTTGCGCCGCCGTCCCGTTGTGGAGCAATGCGAGGCGGCGCTGCTCAGCTGCGTCTCGTGGTTGCTGTCCGCCGCAGCCGAGTGCAGGCTGTACTTGGCCGAGCTGGCACAGCTCTTGGGATTGAGTATAGTCTGCAAGGAGATCAGATATATGTATATGTATATTAAGACTAAATGTATGAATACTTGTTTTCTGTGCACTTAAAAATCATCAAAAAGAATGCTGATACTATTTTAACTAAAGTTAAAAAAATTAACAATTTATTATAACAAATTAAATGCAAATTTAACTAGCATTTGCCGAGAAATTAAGGAAGACGCAAGGGTCGTAACCCTGAGCCCCAGGGAGAGGTGAAAAGTTAGTTAATGTTCCATGTTATTTGAGACATTTGTGTTCATGTGAGGAACATAAAAATGCGCATAATACATATAATTTATATCGATTAAATTCCACGTGAATGTTTAATGCCACACTCAAAGCGACACACCCAAAAAAATGTCAGTCTAACTCTTGATTTTCAACCAGTCGGGCATTTGTAGTTTTTGTTATAAATATTTGATAAGGGGCCTCATGATAACGATTTAGTGGTAGATGGGAGTGCGACCTAAAACGTACTACTCAAAATCAATAATCTATTACTAACTGTTTCAGGGTAATCAAAAATAAGTGGATGCACATTAATTATAAAAGAATGACGACATTTGAATGCATAGTAAAATTCTTTCTTACTTTGAGACTGTTTTTTATAGACAGCACGCAATTTAAAGTACAACTCAAGTAATTGGACAATAATTGTCATATCTAAGTGTAAAGTAAATAATTCAGGTGAATCATAAAATGTATTTGTATTGAATTAGCTTTAACTCGAAGTCCATATAACACTTGGATGCCTATAAATAAATAATTCTGGTATTACCTACTCCATTTCCAAATATTTATTTATTCTTTATATATATTGTATATAATATATATTTATGTATACAAATATATTTTCAGAGGTATTCGTTTGAGTTTCAAGCACATTAGAATACATAGTTGGTATTTATATATATATACATATATATAATAGGGGTTATTGCAGTCAAAGAATAAGACGTAATCCTAGTTGTGTTTTGAGCCAAAGCGATGTTTTCCATTTCCCCTTAAAGGGTCAGTGTATATAACCATATACTATTTATAGTGTATCTCAAGTCCCTTGCAGTTCCTACTCCTTGGGTATGTCGTACACGCCACACTCCCGATTCGCTGGCAGCGAAGCATCTACAAGGAACATAAGTGAGTTTTCAGTGGAAACAAAAGAGTTTCTTCTGCTTACCGATTTTCTTGGGATAGGGCAAATTTAAGTTTTCCATGATCTTGATGAACTCATCGATACTCTTAGTCAGTCGCGGGTTGTAGCGCTTCTCCTCCCACACGCTGCTCTCGAGCTGACCTCTGCAGAAGCGGAGCATTAACCGGCTGGCAAATGCACATGGCAATTTCTAACTTACTTGTAGTCATGCGCCGGATAGATGCGATAGTTGTCCGGCAGGCTAAAGATCTTGGCATGCACATTCTCATAGAGGCTCTGCGAGCTGCCCTCCTGGAAGTCCGTGCGTCCGCAGCCGCGAATCAGCAGCGTGTCGCCCGTGAAGACGCAGCCCTGCTCGTTGATCACGTAGCTCATGCAGCCGTTGGTGTGCCCAGGTGTGGCCAGCGTGTCTATCGCGTGGCGTCCGAACTCGATGCGATCGCCCTCCTCTATATGGCGATCCGCCTTGGCGCCGCTCGCCGCTGCGATCACCGATTGGCAGCCCGTCAGCTGCCTCAGCCAGCCGCTGCCCGTTATGTGGTCCGCGTGCATGTGCGTGTTAACTGAGGAGATCGAACGGGTTTTTGGTCAGCCGCTCTCAGTATATGGCACCACCAACCCCCCCTCACTTACTGGCGTATTTCAGCTTGAAGCCGAGGTCTTTTACGAGCTGCGCGTCGCGCTTGGCCTGCTCCAGCACGGGATCTATGATGACGGCCTCCCTGGCGCCCACATCCGCCAGCAGATAGCTGTAGGTGCTGCTCTCCGTATCGAACAACTGTTGGAAACACTTTTTGTCAGCCACTGCAACGCAATTATTTCAGATTACGCCATCACGCACCTGCCGAAAGAAGAAATCCGGCGTGAACGGCTTACGCTCAGGCAGACTCATTGCAGCTGATTGACTGTGCAGCAATCGTGGTGAAACAGGCGCGCAGAAGCTTTTGACGTGCCCGGAAACAGGTGTCGGTGCAGAGGCCGCTGCACTTACGCGTATCAGAGAAGGTAGCCGAGCGAAAGCTGAAAACAGACTGACGCCTGCGATTCTCATTTTAATGGAACTTGGCCGCGGACTGTGCGATAGAGCGCGAGGGGGTGGGGTGGGGTTTACCGACGATTAAAATTAACTACCGTTGTATCTGTGTGTGTGTGACTGTGTGCGTATGCGCGTGTGCGAGAGTCTAAGCTGACGCTTAGAGCTTTTGCTGGCTGTTGTTGTCGTGCTGTTATGCCGGTTGCGCTGTTATTGCGAAAATCTTCGTCTGTTTATTTCTGTTTTATGTGTAGATAAGCACATGTATGTATGTATGTACATATATATTGAACAGTATAAATAAATTAGCGAAATGTTTGTAAACGTTGCTATGTGGATTTATGGCTGATTCCATTTAATGAATCGCTAATTAAGCAATTTGTATATGTACATTTAAACATACATACATATGTATACATATATTTACAAATGAATGTGTTCTACGGAATCTGTTGTATTCACAGCACAGCTGTTACGATTACAGTATATTCTACAATGTTAACCACTCTCAGCGAACAACAAACAAGCATTCGTTTACAAACATTTCTGGAAAATTGAACGAGTTACAAACAAATTGCACGGGAAACAAGAAAGCTGTCGAAACCAACAGCTGTTGGCACGCGTACGCTCTTTCGTCAACTGAAAGCTTCCTCAAGTGTCGTCGAGCTTTTATGCGTTAAAGCTCGCTAACCTGTTGCCAATGACGTAATAAAAGCTTTCGGGTGCGAGTACGTGCCAAGCGACAGCAAAACTGAACGACTTCGCGACGTAGCAAAAGCTGCAATATGAAGCGCCCAAAAGCCGTTACATCGGCTCTCGAATGCACTCAAAGAACAACCACCGAATGCACCGAATGTGACGCACCCTCCAATTGAATGCAAACGAAGCAAATGACTTAACCCTTATCTTGTAATGTTGGAAGTTATTCGAACATTTTTTACTAAATATTTCACCGGACCGGACATTGTCCAGTCTGAGCGTGAGAACTTCCATGTGCGATGATCCTTTTTTTTTGACTTCCCTAGCTCATAAATACATCTTTCCTCATTACTCAACAGTTCTCAACAGTTGCAACTTTGAACCGCAGCTGAGAAGAAATTGGTGTAATTTTGTGGAAGAAATTAATTGACCGTATTTGACAGAAGGATATGCGCGTTACATAGGGTGTGAATTTCTACTTGGGGTGTTAATTTAGGAAATATGTTATATCACATACATACATAACCCTAATTGGCAGCTCATATTCGATCAACATTTGAGTATGTATTAGATTGAAACACTGAAGTTCGAAGGTTCATTGACATATGCACGTAATTGTATGGTACATATTACCTATAGTTTCCATAATAATTTCTTTTGACGAATGGGCCGCCCAGTTAACGGGCCTCATCAGTGCTAAGCATCCAAAAATACTCGTAAATAACTCTTACTTTCCATCAATTTGCTTCGAGTGAAAGTATTTCAATAGAAGTGTTTTACAGTTGTTATTTTTAGTTTTGTGGATGACTGCCCAACCATTTATTTATTTTTTTTACCAATTTGCACAGAAACGCATTTGAGTCTCATATGTCTCCGGCGCATGTGGAAAGTCAACAATGTTTTGTTTTTTTCGTTAACAGTCGGCGGAAATAGCTGCGTTATCTATTTGTAATATAAGTCAGCTTTTATGGCTCTTTTGACGCCTACAGGTGCATTTCTTTTTATCACTGTAGTCATCAAAATCTGTTTTCATGCAGTCTTACCAAATTTGATAACGTAGGTGTAACATAAATGTCTATAAAACACATTGCAACATTCCACTGAGGCTTCACTTAAGATTAAAGTATTATTTGATTATTTATTTTAAAATATTTGTATCATTTTTCGGTACCAACATGAAATGAAGTTCATTAAAACAGTTTTGTGGAGATTTTTACTCTGATTACTGATCGGTACTGCTTAGCACTGCTTTCTACTGCTTGGCGCAGTGTGCTGTTAATGCAAAACCTCAGCAACAGAGACACGCTGTGGATAGCCGCTTTTCGAGACAACAAAACAGCTGCCATGTTAAATATTTGGTATATACTTGGTACTTGGTACTATTTAGAGACGACAAAACTTAAATGTAGCTAAATCCATTAGCTGTTTATGTTAGCACTTAACAGTTTTCTTAGATGTTCTTGGTTCTTAATCTGGTTCACCAAGTTAACAGAGTTTATGGGTTTAATGCACTGTATATTTTTTAAAGACTGTTTTATTCATACTTATTTAAATAGAACTTGTAGCAAACCTCAAGTTATTTAAGATTTATTTGCCGTTTGTTATATTGAAGAGTTAGACGAATATTTGAGTAATGACTTGGCTATTTATGCTGAATGAAAAAATTCGCATTTAAATTTTGTGGAATATGTTGGGAAATTAGTTTTTGTTTTTACGTTTCATCTTCTTCAGCACTAAATGAATAGCTGTGAGGCATGCAGCAAGATTTGTCGGAATCGGTTTGCGCCGAGAAAGTGTTGCTTAAAAATGCATTACGATGCATTAACAATTAATAGCTGTAAATTGTTGGAGCTGGCTTTGGATTTTGCAGTTTTCATTTTTGCCAAGACATAATTTTTGATCGCGTTGCATGTTGACTTCGTACACTTGTATTTTGATTTGTGAATTTCATATTCGACAACTTTCTAGCGTGAAATGATGTAAAGCAACTGATGCTGATATTTGTATATTGCGCGTGCCTGAAGCTAATTAGCTGCACACTTATATAATCGAACTAGACAATAGGGCGCTACGTGCACAATCCATAATTATATGGGCATAATATATGCACATGTTTACACAACTTGAACTGGGCGTGAACTTACCATTGACGCCGATTTCTGCTTGGCGAAGGCGCGATGATGCGCGGAAATCGGCTCGCTAACCACGCTTCCGGTGTCCATGCTCCGACGTATCTTTGGGCGTTGTCTGCAAGAAAGAAATACAGTTTAGGATCTTTGCTTTGACTATCTTCGTGATGCCCTCTGAACTTCTCAACCGCCTGACTCGAAGATTGCAGCAAGTTGACAGCCCCAGTGCCCAAGTGCTGCCACTTCAAAGTCAGTTTAATTTGCGTTCCGCATCGTTGCGCAAAAACAATTGCCAGCCACAGGCAGTTGAGGTTGTCTGCTGCTGTCTTCGGTCTTGGGTCTTAGGTCTTGGGTCTGGGGGTCTTGGGTGTGGGGTCTTGGGTCTGGGGTCCTCGGATCCCAGTCATCTATTTTCGGTTCGTCGATCTGAACTTTTTCTGGCATGTTACAGTTTTGTAGCGCGTCTCGTTGAGAGTTAGTTTAATTAGCTGTCGGCTATGCTTGCGACTTTTGTCCGTTCTCAATGAACGTGAATAGGTCTTAAAGTGCTTATATCATGACGCTTCTTTTACGAGCAACTAGAAAGAATCTCTTTAATGACATGCAAATGCGCTGAAAGCTGAAAGCCAATGGCGATGTGCCGTTACGACGGCAACAACAACAACAACAACTGCAATTGCAACCAACGGCAACACGCACTTTCGGCGCGCTGCAGATACATATCGTACTCATGGATGCGCACAGTGTACACAGCAGCACACTCGAGTCTTTGTCTGGCAGCCGCAAGACAAAGATATGCATTCGATATGCAGATTTGCCTAGCGACACACACACTCTCACACACACACACGCACGCACAAGATACACACACAAAAAGATACAGATACAGCTATGAACATACCGAGATGATGTTGCCGCTGGCTGTCTGCATAGATCGCATTACCTAATGCGGCGGCAACTGTTGCCTTTGTGCTTTTCACTTGTTGTTTTTTTGTTTTTCATTTCATTTTTTTTCTGCCTCTCAAAGCGCAAAGAAACAAAGAGTCGCATTCATGGTTTGTCATAGATGCTGTGACACACAAATGTATCTCACAAATGCTGCCTAACAATTCTGTCCTTGTCTATGGCGAATGATGTTCTTGAAAGTGCATTGAAATGTTAGCTTCTTAATGATATGATATGTAATAAAATACATATCATTATAATATAATATATATATCATTATAATGATCATTTTAATGATAATAAAGGATCGGTTCAAAGTAAGATTTTATTCAGCTTTGATCATATTAGTACACAGAAATTATGTTTTTGTACTCATAATTGAATTCTTAAATTTGCCTTATAGATTGTGCCAAATGTTAATTTTGAGATTTTGCATTCGTGATAAATCACTTTAAATTTTCAAGTCCTAACTAGTATGAATCCAAAATTGACATTTTTAAGTTACCTTGAGCCCCGAATCTTTAAACTGAAAAATATAAATAAAATAAATCTGAATATATGTATATGCAAAACCAGATTTCTGCAGCGAGCCCTTGTGCATGGCTAACCATAAATTTAATTTTGGTCTGCATGCTAAATACTAAGCCGAGCTACTAATATTAATACCTATCCATAATCGTGCTTGACAATTTGTTGAATTCGCAATTTGGGCACAGATTTTCGCAGAGGCCTTCGGTTTGCTTGGCTTCTGCGAAGCTTTGTGGCAATGTTGAAGGTGTACACACACCTGCGGCTTGAGTACTCGCACCTGTGTTTGCTTGTTCTCTGTATATAACATCACTTTGACATTGTGCTATTTTGAGTGAACTTCCTTGGCTTCACGATGAAACAAGGCAGTCATTAGTCTCCCAGACTAATTACCATGCTGGCATCGTTGCCGCAAATTCAACTTAGAACTTCATCAGCATGTCGGCTTTGGTTCTAATCTGTGTGTTGGCTTCGGTTTGCGTGTTGGCCACAGGTAGACAGACAGATTCAGGAACTACACGATACGTTCCATGTTCTAGTCGCAATGGAGTCCATTGTTTTGTTCGAGACTCTAATGTGGGCCCATCATTAATCTAATTTAGCATTAATGCTTAATTATGACTCGGCGATCAGTTCAGAGAGACCCCCAAATTAGAGCGTTGCCGAGCGAGCAGCCCGAGTACAGATCATTCATCAAGAATAGATTATCCCACAACCGAAATGAAACAATTTGTGCAAATTGTGGCCCTGCAAGCCTCCAAGGGCTTCCAAATTGTTGCAGTGTCGGTTGCAGCGTGAGAGCAGGGCAACAAGATCTTTTGCACTCAACCGTGAAGATCGTTCAACCATGTGCATATAGAAGTACATATACCCATAATATGCTCGCATAATGCCACAATTTGCGTGTCCAGCCTGCAGGGCTCTGTCCGCAATTCAATAAGAACAAGTGCAACAAGACATGGCCATAAGCCAAGACGGCGACTGCGATGGCGACTGCGACGGCGACTGCGACGGCGACTGTTTCCCAGGCAAAAACTGGGGGCGTGTGGGCGCTGACGGGGCGTTGAGACCGCTGAAGCGCAACCACGGCAAGACCGGGACCAAGACCAAGCCCAAGCCCAAGACCAGAAGAACCACGAGAAATAGCTAGAGTCGTACTTATTTATGCCTCTGCCTGATAATTACCAAACGACGGTCGTCGTCGTCCGCCAAACTAACCAACAACAAATTGCGGTAGCTATACAAATGTCTACGAGGGTTGATCGAAAAGTTCAGTGTAAAATAAATGCTTAGTTAATATCTCATCTAGTTGTCACCCAGATAAACAATACTTACAATAATCTGATTTGATTTTAAATTTGTCATACGAAAACTAAGTAATTATGTGACTAAAACTTGATTTTAAAAAGTTTTCAGCTACTTTTGTTAGTTCTTTAAATATAATTTAAATATTTTGTATAAATAAGTATAGTCATTTTTGCCCGTTTAATTTTATAGACTTTTATTTGATTGGTCTAGAGGCCAAATCGGTTGTCTACCCTAATGGATCGGATTTATACCTAATAGATAATAATTATAACTTCCTGAACGGCCCTCGCTTAAATAATTTCATTTAACTTGGACGCCGTGAAGCGGCAGCCAGTTTCCGGTGTTAGTCAACAGTGAAACAGAAACTTGACAAAAAAAATATACATATACCCGTGTTTTGGCACTTGGTACGAGGGGCGGGACAGGTGTTAGTGGAACAGTTCAGCAGTTGAATAGCCTGTAATATCCAAGAACAAGAACTAGTTGCAAATGTACTGTTAAATTTATGTTGAAATACACACAAATTGCATTCGGCCGCGGACGATGGCGACGCGCTGGTCAAGCAACTGGGACATCTGCAAGGTGAAAGAAACTCGTTGCTGACCGTAGATTCCGGTCTATCGACGGCTCTTTAACTCATGCTTGTCGCTGGCTTTGACTTTGCCCGAAAATGACCTGAGAAAATGGTCACAAGTCTCAGAATTGGTGTCGCAAAAAAAGAACAGACCGAAGTGATGATAGCCCTATTGATAATCACGATTTCCAAATGTACCGATTGGTACAAATGTACCAAAAGTCGTACTTTAGTTAACAATGGTACCTATTTTATGTACATTTTGTTTGGTATTTCTCATCATTTTTCCCAACTTTTTAAATTTTATTGAAAAACTTAATTCCTTTAAAAATTGTACCTTTTCATGCGATTTGGTACACTGTGATTTCTGGTACAAACTATTTTTTCGAAGTGGCAACAGTGCTGATAATGGACATAAATTCTAATTGGAAGACCGGCCTGTTCAGCCAACAAGAGCTTGTCCATGTTGTGGATGATGTCTATATGGGCTGGCGTTTGCTGGAAAAACGAAGCAATTAAACGCCTCAGCGGATCTGCTCTCTTTGCCCATAAATATGCCTTGAAGCGATGGCTGATCGCTATCAGTTGACAATTACATAAATAAATTACTTGTATGGCATGGCACGGCTTGTGCGCAGCAAAGTGAAAAGCTCCAATCGCTAGATCGCCAGCTTCCAAGCTTACAGGCTTCCCACGCACTGCTGAGCTTTGCACTCAACGAAAATTGTAATGAGCTTTTTATGTAAATTAAATGCACGAATTCAAAAGGCAATTCAATTTGAAAACACACACATAATGCATATAACATTTATACAGTTGCGTTATTATTGTTGTTCTTGTTGTTGTCATTGTTGTTGCTGAGCTGAAATGTTTGTGGAGACGTGCCCCCCACGTATAAAATGTCCAATTTGAAACGCGTTTTGTGATTGAAGGAGGTGTTACCCACCCGTCGCCGTCGTCGTCGTCGTCTGCCAGTATGTTGCTTGTAGACAAACTGCTTATACACAAACTTAGAAATAAACTCATTTATATATTTGACTTTTTTATTGTAAGCGCACCTACAAATTGTTGCGAGATGAGCTCAGTGCGCCCACAATTTGTGTGTGTGAGCTGCCGTACAAGCCATGCAAATAATTCTCGACAATTACTTAAATGGAGATGACACCTGTTTTGTTTTCTAATACAGGCAGTCGGTATAAAGAGGTAAAAACATTTAAATCAAAGCTTGTTTATGACGCGTCAGTTAATGCAAATTAAACAGCCTCTGTTAGATAGCGCTGTTAGTCACTGCTTGTTTTTACATTTCGCTGTTAGCGATACGATATCTGCTAACACACGCTGTTAACATTTGCAGCATTCTGTTAAGAAGTATTCTGTTGGCGTAAGTGTTGTTGCTAATCAGACAACATGTTGGCATGCGCCTCTTTAGCTCAGTGGCAGAGCACTGGTCTTGTAAACCAGGGGTCGTGAGTTCAATCCTCACAGGAGGCAACTCGGGAAACTCGTGGATAAACACTTTTTTTTAATATTTTTAAATAAAAATTCAATTATAAATACGTTAATATTTCACTTTAATTATTTTTTGTGTCAACAAAACCTACTTTGATAAGATACACACACTTTCTTGGGCATTTCACTTGTATGTGTGTTTATTTTGAACTCTTTTAACGAGTCATAATTGTATAGATTGGGAACAATGCTATTATATGCAATGGTGTGTTGTTGTGTTTTAATAACATAAACATTTGCCTACTCGGGCTTGGAATTTCTGAACAGCTGCCCTCTGATAAATACGGGTACTCGCACTTAAGTTTGAGTACTCGATGAACGCGGGTATCTGCCGAATGCCTTTGGCACAGTTTTGGATTCAGCTCGTGCGCTTTTTATAGTCGTAATTTATGTGGCCAAATGAATGGTGTGTGTGTGCGTGTGTGTGGGACACACACAAATTAGCACAACTCTAAACACACTTGACAATTTGTGCTCTGGTATGTGCACAAGTGTTTCACAGCAACAACAATGACAATGGCAACAAAAGCGACATTGATAAAATAATCACCTTAATAGAGGCTGAGCCGAGCACATGGCCAGCAAATGGACCAGCGACAAGACACACAGAAATGGCCAAAAAGAAAATGAGGGAGAAGAGTATTACAGAAATTAGTTAATAGACTTGACACAAATACGTTTTGTTTCTTTTAAGGTTTGTGTTTCTGCATTAGCATTTCTTCAGCTTCAACTTTGACTTTGAGTGGCCGCAAGAGATCTGTGTGTAGAAAGAGAGAGAGAGATATATGTATCTGTATCTGTAGCTGCTGCTGCTATGTATCTGCGAGTTGTTGTGAACACTTGGCAGCTGGTTTGGCCGAGTACGCGTACTTGGCTCTGTTGATAATTAGCCATAATTTCAGCGCACAATTAGTGGCAATGGGTTCAGCTAGAATGTCATTTGGGTCGCGAGAAAGTTGTGCTGGCAAATCACTTATACAAATCAATTCTCGAGACGCTCTAGAAAGTTTATAGACATAGCTGGTACATACTAGCTATTAGCTATTAGCTATTAGATAGTATGCATTTGTATTTGAATGAATCGATTGGCTGTCATCAATCGAAACGAAAGCGCGAATTGTTGTTGATCTTTCAGCGACTTGTCCAATGATCGGAAATATCAATCGGCACAATCGAAGCGAAATCTTAAAATAAGATCGTGCTGAGTGTGGATTTAATTGTTGTTGAAAGTGAAACTAAAACAGTTTCCGTCCCCTCGAGAAGGTTGAGCTCGTTAACTCTGCTTTCCATTCGAAAGATCAGATACAACGACTCGCAGTTGCATCTCTGTCTAGACAGAGCCAACTATTCATATGGAGATTTACACTATGTAAATCAATCCCCACTCGAAAAAAAACGCTGATTGGGCTGTTGGCATTGGGCACAAAGAGACAAGAAACAAAGAAGCAAACGAAAAACAAATACGACAAAGTCAACAGAAGAATCTCAAAATATGTAAATCGCCCCCGGGTCTAACATCCTGCTCGGGACGGGCCCAAAGGGTTGTTGCTTGGCCGTTTTCGAATCTCAATACCTTTCGGGCCAGTTACCTGGCCTGGCCTGGCTTGGTCTTCTCAATTGTCATTCAAATGCAAGACAGAGAGCTAGATCCAGACTCGAAGAATTAATGACACTATCGAGAGAAGCAGACACTCGAATACCTGCCACTGTTGAACAATTGTTCAGCAATTACCTGACGACTGACTGTGAGTCAACCGCAGAAAATCATATGTAATTATATAGCTGAGTCGGATTCGAGCTACTGCAGCTACTCGCACGGGGGCCAAGGGCAGATTGACTAGAAATATCATTAGAATTCCGATTGAATTGAACTCTTTTGATTTGATTTTGCGGCGAATGAATGTGCTATTGCCTCCGAGTTGTTATGGAACCGTCAGCTGTTGTGGCTGGCTTTTAATTACTATACAGAAAGGCGCCTGGCGAACAGCATCAGAAATTCAAATCGCGTTTTAATAGTCGTGAGCCTCGTAAATTATTTTTGTATAAGCTCTTAACAGTTTTCTTTCTTGATTGCGAAAGGCAATTCTTTTGTTATGATAAGCCAACTACTTTCAGACCAACTTGGGCAAGACTTTTGTTTAAAAGACGACGCTCAAAAGCAGAACAAAAACTTGGCTGACAGCTGTTTCGTAATAGTTTTTACCAAAATGCGAACGTGCACGGCAATTTAAAGTCGAGATCTCGTAGCTTTGCAAGTCTTTAGCCGAAGAACATTGCAACATTGCATAATCGTTTTGTGAGTAACTATTGTCTACATGAGGAGGAGTGGCCCCCTAGCTCGCATATTGTGCATATTGTGCCACATCATTGCATCACACGGGCGCGCCTTTAGGCAGGCTGCACTGTATGTAATCGTACAGAGTATGCAGCGCGAGCTAAGCAGAGTTTTCCTCAAAAGCGACAAAGCTGTCATCGAATGACTTAACCTTTGCTCTCCCAATGAATACACTCGCGAATGACTCGAGTAATACCCAGTTGTAGGTCGCAAATCTCAGATAATTGTTGCACTTACCACAAATTAATGCTTGCTCGATGCGGCTCAGAATTGCTTTTGTTGTGCTGTTTTGGGTTTTAATGCCAGTTGCGAATATGTCCGAATGCGCATCAATTTACGAATTTCATTTCAATTGAATTCATTTAGTTTCGTTTCAATTCATTTCGTGCGGCTTCGCTGCGATTATTTACACTTGGGCCGTAAATCAATGCAAGCGGCTATTGTGTTGGCATTAGATGCGATGCCGCGGCCCGAGACCGTCGCTAAAACGAACTGCTATTATTTACTATTATTGTTATTATTCGTGGATATTTGTTGTTTTACAATTGCTGTTTTGGCTTTCAGTGGAAATGTTGGCCGCAAATTATTGCCGTTTTTGCTTTGATTAAATTAATTTCTCAACGCGCGCGCACTCGCGCACAATTCAATTTCCGTTTGTCAAACGTTTGATTTCCTTTTCGTTGCATTTCCGTTTCCCCCCCGCGACCCAAACAGGAAATTTACACTCGGACGCGAACGACAAAATAAACAAACGGCACTAAAAACAAAATGCGCCGACTGCAGTTCCCGCAGCTCCTTTTGCAGTTGCGCAGGCGCAGAACAACACGCAAGATCTTGGCGAGTGACGAAAAGTGGGAAGCAAAAAGCGAGAGCAGAGAGCGAACGCAACGTTGTGACTGGCACGGCGGCTACTTGAGCACTGAACGTGCTCAGCAGCAGCAGCAGCAGCGACAGCGACAGTGACAGCGGCGCCAGCAGCA
The DNA here is from genome assembly GCA_018903485.1 of Drosophila littoralis. Taxonomy (NCBI): domain Eukaryota; kingdom Metazoa; phylum Arthropoda; class Insecta; order Diptera; family Drosophilidae; genus Drosophila; species Drosophila littoralis. Next base: position 9,219,316 of record JAEIGF010000297.1, on the reverse strand, counting down.
GCAGCAGCAGCCGCAGCGACAGCGACAGCAGGCAGCGACTGCGCCAGTGCGAGGGCAAGCCTTAAAGTTTATTCGTTAGAATATATGTCGACTTCGCTTGGCTTAGATCCTTATAAAATAGGATTGATTAATCGTAAATTAGGTCCTTTAATAAGCAAGTTTTTTGTTCTTTAAGATGAAATTGATTCAACCTATTATATAGTGATCCAAGCCAAACGATGCCGCAAAATTCTTTGGCGAGAACTCTTTCAACATCCAACTGCAATGTTATGTAACTCTATGAGAATAATCTCTCTAAGCAATATTCGTTAAAGAGTATTTAGTCGACGGCGTATAGATACATTCAAAAATTTACCTTTGAAAACTTTCACTTGGCAACATTATTTTCAAAGCAATTTGACCCCAGGCAGTAAATGGCCGAGAAATCGAAACGGATTTTATTTTTAATGTTAAGTTCTATGTTAATTAACATGACTATCGAGAGATGCTTGAAACCCTGCGCGCAGTTTTGTAAAGATTTGTTACATTGGCGTTGACTAGAATGGAGATTTTAAATGATTTATTACACTTCGAATATGGCAAACGGCTTGCATGACCTAAGTTGTGCTTTCTTCAACTTGTTTTTGTTATGTGCTTTTTATGACCGCTTCTCTGATGAGTCTCTTATTAGTTGTTGTTTATTTGTTATTTAGCTTGTTTTTATTTCATGTTGTCTTTTGTTTCTGGCAGATTCATAAAGTTATATAACTAATTTGTAATTTTTTTTTTTTGTAACAAATAGTTATATTTGTTTAATCGAGAGAAATGATTTATTTTTGTTAGTGAAGTTCCATTAACATTTGGATCTGCCCTCGTGGAAAAACGATTGCAACGCATTCGCTCCGGGTTTGCTCTCCGCTCTGCGCACTTGGTGGTGGGTTTTGTCAAGAGCGAGTTAAGAGAGCTGCACGGATTGTTGGGCAATGGGACTAGGCATGTCTCGACTCGACTTTGACTCGAATCGTAATACTCGTCGAAAGTTGTAGTTAATAATGCAGCGCATTGAACTCCCCCTCCCACCGAGGATAGCGTCTTTGGCAGGAGGCGTCTCCTTATTTTGACAGCTGCAATCGGCCCGAGATTTTTATGATGCACATCTTAAATGTCCATTTCCGTGCTCGGAGAATCGTTCTAGTCCCTATTCGGTAAACCCATTGACTGACTGGCAAATGTCGGTGGTGTCTCTGTGAAGTGTCTGGCATTTGGATGGGGCGTCCAGATAGAGATCAGAACGCGCTCGTGCGCAAAGTCAATTAAAATGATCACAACAACCCAAACACATAAAAAACGGAAATCAACGCCAACCCTTTGTTGTGTAGGGGTTGTCGCTGTCTGGCATCTAGGGGCGCGGGTTGCCCGCGTTGATTACATTTGCCCATTAAAAATCATTAAAATTAGGACAGCACGCCGCACCCAAAACAGACACGCAACTAAAGGGCATAAATCATAAAAAGGATGCGTTTGTGCATTTACCAAAAAATGAGAAGAGCTTCTCTCGCACGCCGCGCACGCGCTTCAAGTGCTGCCTCCGCCCTCCGCCCTCCGCCCTCCCTTGTCTAAGTGGGATTTGTTTTTTAATACGGAGTATGCAACATTTCGATTAGCTAATGTTGCCGCTCATAAATCAAAACTCGGACAATAGTGCGGGCCCATTAAAAATGCGTAGAAAACAGTGAATCGTTTGCTTACCCGTTAGATTGTTACAAAATCCAAACTGTTTATTTGATTTCCATACGAGTTCGTTGCTTGAGTCTTTCGATTCTTGCTTTCGAAATGACAACGAAACAGACAAAGGCCAAGAGACGTCAGCAGGGAATATTCAAAAAACGAGAAAGACATATGTATATACATATACTCTGTGTGTGTGTGTGTGTGCCTGTTAAGCTGCCACAAAAAACGATAATAAAATAACAGACACTTCCTCGAGGATGCCCTGCCGAGGGCTAAGCGCTGCAGACTTCAGAAATCACTTGTCGCTGTCATTCCACAGCCACTTTTTTATGGTTTTCCCGAGAAAATGAACAGAGAGTAAACGAAACATGAGAATGCCACAAGTGCCAGGAAAATCTCAAGCGATACCACGAGAGAAAGAAAGAGAGAGCGAGAGAGAGAGAGGGAGAGGGAGAGGGACAGAGTCTATTGACAGCGGTTTTCACTTGCCGGGAACTGAAAGCAAACCCAAGTTGTGGCTGCAGTTTTCGGGCACTTGAAACAGGACGGAGCCTGACTGCCTAATTTATGCCCAGTGGCAATGCGTTGCCTGAAATTCCAATTGCCGCCCTTCGAAAGCGAGAGAGAGACCTCTGCGAGTCTCTGCGACGGCAGCCCTTGTGTGTTTGCTCAATTAAACAAATTTATGCGGCATGATAATGCCCGCTCCTCATATAAGCATGATATTTATACTATACATATTTATACTTCAGTTATTGAGAGGCCCTCTATATAGCCCCTGGTTGAGGCATTGTCAGGTGCAGTTCCTGGTTCTCAGCTCCCGGTTGCCGAGTGCATGTCCGTGAAGCATAAAGCATCTTAAATAAAACATTCCACGATCGCGCTACCATAAATTGTGTCACAAATGCAACATTGCACTTAAAGTGCAACAAGAAAGTAAAGTAAAATCGGCTTGTCAAAGAAGTCATACTTTTCTGGCGCACATAATTCGCGAACTAGATATTTTATTTATTTAAATGTAAGTGAATAGTTCTTTAAGATCTGTTTATTTTCACTATAACACTTGTGACTTATTGTCAAGAGGAATGTAGGTATATCAAACCAAATTGTATTTGAAATATAATATTTGAAAAATGTATAACATCATTTGTGCATTATTTACTAGCTGTTATCCAATACTGTTGACAGCTCGGACCACATGTCAAAAGTTGTGTTTTCTTTTGAACAATTTGTTGATTTTAAATATACGTATTCTTATCCAACTCGAGAATTATATCTTTTATGTGCTGTGAATCGGATTTCAGTAAATAAACACGATTCAATTCGGAAAGGTTGACTGTTTCCACAATTTATGAAACTTCGTAAAACACCAAGGAGCGCAGTTTAAATTAGTTTATACTTATTATTTATTTATTTTATTTAATTTGCTTTAGTGTTAGTAGAATTAAAGACTTCTTAAATTTTGACGATTTGCTTTGAATATTTCGAGTAAATATTGTTTGATTTTGAAATTGGATACCTCTTTGAATTCGTATAGATCCCAACTATCAATTAGCATGCGAATAAATTAGTCGATGGGCTAGAAAAAGTTGTTGACAAAAACAACGATTCGTTCGTAAAGTCAACCCTTTTTTTATGATTTTCTGGCATATATCGGCCTAATAATGTCCGATTTTGTAATTTTATACCATTTTGTACTCGTTAGGATCAGTACTATATCGATTGGCAGCAAAAAAATTAAAATCTAAATATTGACACAAATCGAAGGGCAAGGAGTTACTTCACGTTTTTTCTCAAAATCGAGGTCGGTTCTAAAAAAGTTATTAAAATTTGTTATGGAATAGAGACAGATACACAATAATAGTAATAAATTGTTTTAAAAATGTTTAGAATATATAGGGTAAATAGGGTAGTGATAAAGAATAATTGATTCTCCTTTAAAATATGTACTCTTAAGTTATTTGTATAATAGCTTTGGATATTCAAGAATATATAAATTTATTATTGAATGCCTTCTCCATCTTTATATTAATAAACGATGATTGATTGTTGCCTTGGTAAGAGTGGATAATCAAGTGCGTGCGTAGATTGGTGGGCGGGGCTTGAAAGAAAACTTTTTTGTAATTGATTGAAGGTTTCGGCTGTCAGGTGACTCTATACAATAATTCATTAGGCACTTCTAAAAGCAATTGAAATTAGTATCTACGCAAATATAAATGCAGTATCTTGGCAGCTTTGTATATGGATATATATGGGATTTCGGTTGGCAAAAAGCGAAGGATGAACTCTGGAGTTGCCTCCTGTGAGGATTGAACACACGACCCCTGGTTTACAAGACCAGTGCTCTGCCACTGAGCTAAAGAGGCGCCTGCTTGAGAGGCGCTAAAGTAGCGAGCTTCTGCTACAACTGCTGCAGATGCAAGCTTGTATCTTGTATCTTGTATCTGCGACTCACAGATAGCAGTGAACACATGTTGACACAGTTGTCGCCTGCTGCTGATAACTGTTTCAATGTTTCGACAGGCCCATAAGAAATATATAGACACACGGCAAGGTCAGGCTCACGACCGGATATTAATTTTAAAAATTACACACACTCTCATACTTATTATTATCTTAATAATCATCGCACATCTGAACACGTTTTGTTGTTGTCGAAGTTGAAGTTGTGCCTCGGGCTGCGCTTCAGTGGCCCATGACAATTAGGGCCATAGAAATTGAGTTTCGGCAGGCTCACCTGTTGTAAGTGAAACCCGCTCGCCAGCTGAAATGGAGACGGAGATGGATCCATTAGGCTTCGTGGGCATCAAAATGAAAACGACATGCCCAATGAACAAATATTTTCACATCATCATTTTGATTACCGCAGCTTGTTGTTGTTGTTGTTGTTGCCATTTCTTCGGCTGCGTCACGATGCGTGTGTGATGCGCAGCAGTTCGATTTCAGTTTCGAGGCAGCAGCGCGTGCAAAATGGATCAACGATCTGTGCGCTTCACTGACCCAGCTCAGCAGCTCGGTCTTGAACTCGAACAAGTCCAGAGTGCAGGCCGGCAAATGCTGCCTCGCCCGGGTCAATACAAAATCAATCGATGTTGGCTCCTGCGCACATGTGCTGCACACATTGAGGCAATAGTATTCACACGGCGCACAGCAGGCGCAGGCTGAGACTCTGAGGCCTACCTGGCCACCGGGTCAAAAAAGTAATTGCAATTAGGTGAGACAAACAACTGGCGCGTGCTGTGCGCCGCAAGAGGCTCAGAGGAATGGAACAGCTGTTGGACACGTTCGAGGCGTTAACATCGCACACTTTATCAAAGCCAGCGAGCAAAAAGGGAGCTGGTATAGTCAGGGCAGACGGAATCTTAAGCCACATATGGTATAACTACTTTAATGGCAGAGACTGAAGTGTTAGGTTTAAACTCCTTCTAAAAGGAGATTTGGTACTTTTGATTGTTTGTGTTTTCTTAAAAAATCCAAAACAAACTTAAACTTGTATGCATTAAGTCTGTACAATTATTTAATTATTAAAGAATAATTATATAACATGAAGAAAAATTATTCAATATAAGTTTGCCCTATTTCAATACGATTTAAATGTATAAATCTATAAATAAAATTAAATTTAATTGTAAATTATATTAAATATAATAAAAATTATTTAAAAAAAGTTTTATCATGGGATTATTAACCATATTTATTTTTATCAATTTATTCAACTGGGCTGAAAGCTTGTGGTTTTAACCAACTTTCTGCTTATTTATTCAGTTTATGGAACACAGCCTTGAACCCCATATTTTAAAAGAGTCGTACATACATATCAAATACAATGGGCGTCTCCAAATTGGAGCTCTATTCAAAATTGACAATCTGTAAAATTTATTTAAATATTTGTAAAATTTGTGGCCGAATTTGTTTCTGCTTTGTAGTCGAGACCTCTTCGTGAGTTTTTATATTAGGCCATTTTTGTAAAAGTAAATGGTTCGTTTCTGTTTTCGGTTCGGCTTAAAGTACAGTTGAAAGTAGAAAATATATTCAGCTAAACCATCTTTGTAAAAGAAAATAGTTCGATTCTTATTTTAGTTCGAGTTCTGACTTCGAACCAGTTTGGCTTGAAATTTTGATTGATAACATATTAAAAGACAAGTTCTGAAATGGTTACTGCAGCAACCCTTATTTAAAATAGTTACAATTGAAAGTAGACAAAACTTAAACAAAAATGTGGGGAGTACCGATAACTATTAAATTGTTAATGCTTATTTACACATGCCTAGAAATTTGAGAAGCTTATCACATTTGTTAATAAATGCCTATCCAAAGGTTCAGTCTGAAATTTCGTATTCTGTTTTCAAAATCGCATTAAAACTCAACCGCATTCCGAGGATTTCAGCAGAGTGTGCGGTAATTCGAGGCAAATCTCATCCGATCTCTATTAGCTGCATTTAGAGGCTTAATTTTTTACGAATGCGGCAAACAATGCAGGATTTTGGGTGAGAAATTGCCCGATTTAGTGTAAAATTGCGCGCGTTCGACTGGTGACAGAAACGAAGCACACATAAAAAAAAGGTGGCCGCTGACAGGAAGAGGCATTGCATCAGCGGGCCTGGCATTGCGTCATTATCCTGCCCGTAAAAAAGGACGTCTGAGGCATGGCAGCAATTCGTCACAGCCTGTCAAAGGCAGTTGCACGCGCGACCCGGCTCATCATCAATCTCGGGCTCAGGTTGTAACATTTACATTAACATTCTAACAGCTTCGTGTCCTTCGCTCTGTCCTGCATCCTGCCTGCAGCCTGCGCACGCGCCACGCGCACCGAATGCGGCTTGCAGCTGCCGCCGCCGACGCCGCCACTCGAAATGTTGTTGTTGCTGTTGTTTTTCAACCCCCCTTCGAAGCGCTTGGGAAATGCACCGGCCTGGCATTAGCTTTTGTTTTCCACTTGAAGCGCAGAATGCCAGACACAGTCGAGAGCACTTTCCATTGTTGCCTTTGTAAACATGCAGTTTTTACTTGGCTTTCCACTCAAATTTTCGGCGCTCTTAATTAATTTGAACTGATTTCGAAGCCAAAGAGTTTCACGCAATGCGTTAATGAAAATTCAATTACAGCCTTTGTTGGCATTTGGTCCCTCGACCCGCCGGCACTCATAGGTCCATTCTATTCCCATTCCCTGCCACGCCCCGTCGCGTTGCGTATTTGTTGTTTCAATCTAAACTGAGGAATACATGTGGAGTTCCGAACGCTATTGCCGCGAGGGAACTTTAACTAAATAAAAAGAAAACACATTTTTTTAAATTTAGCGGAAGTCAATCAAACAATGAAATATAAAACATCAATGCTTACTTTTAAATTGGGGGGTTTGTAAAAATGTTTTTCAAAGAATTTCGAAAATTTGCTTACAAAATGCATTTCTCATTTTTAATTTGGAATCAATGCTAAAAGAAAAAAAAATAATTCTATTTTGTACTTAAAAACCTTTTATTTCAAACTTAAATTCTTATTTAATTCAAGTATTTTGAATGATGAGTCGAATCTTATGTTCATGTCTTTACAAAAATCCTGCTAAACACTTCAAAGCTTTTATTTCCCAATTAAAACAAGGTACATTTTCATAAAATTGTATAGAAATTCAAGTTCAGCTCAAATGACTGGACTTTCTTTATTATACCTTGAAAATGAGTAAAAAGAGTAAAATGATTTTGTGCAAATGTATGCAAATAAAGGAATCATCATCGATCCCATAAAGTATATATATTCTTGATCAGCATCAATAGCAATAGTCCGTCTGTGCTTCCGTCCGTCTTGCCTTTCCGTTTATTGATTTATTTTTCCAAGAATTGTAAAAGTTATCATTTAAAGTGAATTTTTTATTTTATGAAAGGGTATTCAATGTTCGGCAAACCAAAGGTAACCCTTCTTTATTGTTTTATATCTAGTTATTAAAGCATTCCGAACAATTTAGACGCTGACTAACAAGTGATCGGAGGTGTGAGAGGAAGGTCTTAAACAGGTCTACAAAGTCAATGAGTTGGAAACATTTTAAAACGTTTATCGGATGCAATTATAATTGTTGTATAAATATAAATATGTTGCAGGCAGACTGAGATAGTCGAGATAAATCAAACGAATCGATCTCTCGAACTATTAAATTATAAGTAACAGCAGCTACTTCAACTAAATTGGACTGAGTTAGAGCCGGTTTTTGCTTCAGGGCTGTGCTTAAAAAAATATTTCTCAGTGTAGTTTATTGAGATGTAATTAACTGTGATTCGATTTGATTGCGACTGTGATTGAGGTCTCTTCAATGTCAGCAAAGCGATTGGAACCTAAAAGCTGCATTTGAATGGTATTTGCATAAGTTGGAGTAAGGTTTGTCAACACGGTGTTAAACTTGAGCCAAACTTTATTTAAATGATCGTTTTAAATTAATTAAGAAGCGCAATTAAATTTGCATCGCCCGCGGGCATAGCTTGGCCAACGAAACTCGTTTGGCGGCTTTGAAATACATTTGCCGAGTCGAGCGGCACGATACAAATGTTCAAATATGTACCAGAGCCGTAAAACATGCCAAAAGTGTTCGTTTCGTTGGGATTAGCCACACAATGGCAGCCCGAATGGTTATAAATTATTTATGACGGCTTAAATGTCAAGAGCTATTGCTCACCACCCACAAAAGAAAACAAAATGACACTTTGCAATTCGGATTCTGATTGAGAAAAATGTTTCAATTATGTTGCAAGTCGCCGGCTTTAAACATTTAGTTTAGGCCATTAATTGCTCCGTCTGCTGTCCATTTGCCGGGCATCGAGTCTGGGCTTGGCCCATTCATTGTGCTTGCCTGTGCCCAGGTGAATGAGTGCACTTCGGGTTGACATGAATCGTTGCAACAGCCACAATGGAGTGCACTTTTAATAGCAACAGGCGCAACACAGAATGCCGGAAGCGCATTGCGTATTGCACAATTACAACAACAACAACAACAACAATAAAACAAACCAAACAAACAGAAATGAGCGCAGTTTTCAGTTGCAACGGAAGTTTAATGAAATTTTTGCACAATCGAAAATTGAAATGCAGGAAAGCGAAATAAACTGTAATTAACTGGCGGCTCTCGAGTATAGGGTCTATATAGGGCCTATATAGCTTTTATAGGTGGGTAGGTAGTCATTTATTCCACATGAATTTGCATACACACATAAGTATAATAATCGCCGAGTCTCAGCGGCGTCCGAGCAGGGTCAGGGAAAGACACTACACACACTGGACTGTGATTCGGAAATGCATTCGCATTCGCATTCACATTCACATTCACATTTACAATCATATTCCTGGCTACGCATCACAATGCACTACAATTAGGGGTGGCTGGATGGATTGTTGGCAGGATGCGGCGACTACTGAGAGTGATAAATATTTTGCGCCTGAATGACAGCCCATAAAGAAAGAGGGAGAGGGAGAGCTGCCAATGGATGAGATCATTCACGCTGTCGCTGCTCTATTGATAATGGTTATGTTCAATCAAGGACTTGTAACACTGATTAGCAGGACGCATCCTTTGGGTGGCCAACGGACTGTACTGCACTGCACAAGTGACAGCTGTCGGATTTGCTGTAAGTTGTAAGCATCGTTCATTTGCCGCTTACATGCCGTCGCCCTTCAGGCCCCTTTGATTGATGACGTTGACAAGTTGTCCGGCTGCTGCTCGGCTGACTGCAGCCACCCTGCAACTCTTTTCCAACACTGACACACTCTGTAAAGGGTTACAATGCCAAAGTCAACGCACGGATTCAACAGCTTACGAAATTACCATACACGGTTATCGTTGCGCCCCGGGCCCAAACTCCGGCCAAGTCCAGGGCTGCTTGAGGTAAGCTCTCGGTTTCGGTATCGTGTTCCATTCTTCTGCATAATGCATTTTCACAGCGGTACACCGCCACCCTACCCTTAGAATACTTACCCGAAAAACTACGTAAATGTAAAGGAAAGTGGGCGTTGTAATGTTGACACTGTAATTTACGCATTTTGCATAACGCATCCAACTTCAATAGCAAAAGGGCTGTCGCGGGGTAACTTGATACGGCTACGGTGCATAATGTACCTTTGTATACGTGTATTCAAATGCAACTACAATTGCTCAAAAATAATTGCTCTTTATATACCTACTGGCTTGGAGTACAGTCATGATGCTTTATATACTTCGAAAATATTAAAATCCTTTATACATATATCTTTGGTACGACTTATCTTGGAGTATACCTCATGTATCTGGTTGCCAAAATATTCAATGTAGAATTAAATCTATACAGAAACAATTCTTGTTGTTTGCCCTTCGTAGTTTCAATTGGGATCCTCGTGTGCGCTTACCGTCATGCTCCAGTAGACTTCGATGATTAATCTTTCTTCTTTAATTAATCATAGAGCCGTGGTTGGTATATTATTTATTCATAAGTTAATTACGGGTGCACTCGCCTCTTCTGAGTATTCTGCTCGGAGTCTTCTCTTTCTCTTATAAAGTCATTTATTCTAAAATATTTAGCAAGTATATCAACGTTGATCAACGTTTCACGTAAAGACAATCATTGTTTATCAGATTCCCTCATATTAACCCTGAAAATTATATTCTTGCACAAATAAATCCAACAAATTGCGACCTTTTGAATTGTCAGCTCAAATCATACAATTAAGTTACGGGTCTTGCCTTCCCACGTAACAGATACAGATACATAACCATCCAAAGCCAAGTTTTTGTGCTTTGCCTACAAGTTACCATAACAAATTGCTGTTGAAAGTACACACTTACACCTAGCAGACATTTGGAACATTTCCAGAACCGACTTGTCTTAATTAGTCGAACAAAACAAATGCAGACAGCAGCAGAGGCAACCTTCCTACCAGCTCGACAGCTGCTGCTGCTGCTGGTTCCATTTCCAAGGCAATTGCTGATGCTAGATAATGCTTGGCTTGGCATTAACAGACATCAAATTAACGCAGATAGCATTAACACGTCTTCAAATTGGCCAACGCCCCCCACTGGAACTGCGTCTCGTACATGCCGCCAACTGTTCAAACAGCCCCCGAGCAACGCAATTATATCAGCCGACGACGAAGCGTTGCCGAGCTGTGCAGAGGTGTAGATCTTATCATCAGTTTTAGCGAGGCGCGTTGCTCATGCCTCTTTAGCTCAGTGGCAGAGCACTGGTCTTGTAAACCAGGGGTCGTGAGTTCAATCCTCACAGGAGGCAATTCTATAATTATCATTTTTTTTACATATTGGTCCTTATACGGTATTATTCAAAGTAAGATTAGTTGAAATATTTTAAATACTTTAGAAATATTTTATTTTCCAAAATAACATGATGAATATTCAATTAATACAATTAACAGAATTAATAGATTTATTACCGACATAATAAATATCCCATATTTACTATTGTTTGGTGATATATAATACTATTTATTTTTTGTAAAATTGCTTACTTTCCCTAGTTTGCCTCGTCATGCACCTGTGACACAAATGATTTGTGTGGCTAAGATCCAAGTATCTCCGTTGCTTCTTATCAGCAACGAGAACTTTACTAGTTGCTTTTCTAATTCATAGTTTTAGCTTATTTTCGTCAATTTAGCAATACTCTAATATGAATACAAACCCTTTAACGTAATAAGAAATAAAAGTCAATATGTTTTAGTGTTCCCTCGTTTTTCTTTATTTTGGCCAAGATGTACAGCAGAAAATTAGGCATTTGCGATATTTTAATGGAACTTGATAGTTATATAAGTAATCTCGTAATGACAATAAAATTTAAAAAAGAAAATAACATTAAAATCTAACCAAACTACGAATTTCGTATCAATGCCTCCTGTGAGGATTGAACTCACGACCCCTGGTTTACAAGACCAGTGCTCTGCCACTGAGCTAAAGAGGCGAATAGTGCTCATGCGCCAAATAACTGGCATCATATAGAGAGAGAGCCTACCTATATAATTGACTTTTATTGGGCGGCTAAATTTAGACATTTTTTAATAATATTAACTGTGTTTTTATGTTATTTCGTGTATGAACAACTGTTCACCTTCTCAGGGTGGCGGTGGGAAATTCCGATAGGTGCGTTGCGGTGTTTTCAGTTCCTCACTGTGCTTTGCCGGCTGTTTGAAAAACAAAGAGAAGAGTATCGGAAAGTGCTTCAAAAATTTGTTTGTAAACAAATGTAGCTTCGTCTAGCCGAATCTTGTTCTCTGTATCTCGCACAATCGGGCGCTTGCTCTTGTGTTCTGAATACCATGCTTTTTCGATCTAAAAATAAAGGCCCTTCCGTTTTCTGGATACCACACGTTGTGCCTTTAATTTGGCCTGTTCAGTGCGTCTGCAGTATTCATCGGCGATAGAAGCGAATCTGAAATTTTCAGTACTTGCATAATTTAGGAATTTTATCTGATTTTCAATTATAAAATTGAGTTAACGCCATGAAAATGCCACTTAGCCAGCAGAAAGGCTTCTTTGCCGAGTACTACCTCAAGCTGAAGGAAGCGGGCGGCGCCAGCTGCGAGGCGGACATCGCCAAATTGTCAACATGTGGCAACGACGACGAGCGCGTGGCCTACGTGGACCAGCTGGCCTGGGTGCGGGCGGGGGATGCGGAGCTGCAAGTGCAGCGCGAGTTCAGCGGAAAAAGTGCAACCGCCGCAGCGGAGCTGAAGGAACGTGCCACGTCTGCCTTCAAGCAGAAGAAGTGGCTGGAGGCCATGTTGCTCTACAGCCGGAGCTATGTGGCGCTGCCGCATGACAAGGGTGAGTAGCTGCTTCCACCTTGTGGGCCACTCATCAATTGAGCATTTCGCGCACACCAGTCCAGGAGCGTTCGATTGCGCTGGCCAATCGCTCGGCCACGCTGTACCACATGCAGAAGCACAGCGAGTGCTTGGTGGATATCAGACGCGCTCTGGAGCTGGAGTATCCCAAGGAGCTCATCTACAAGCTGTACGAGCGCCAGGCTCGCTGTTACATGGCTCTGAAGGACTATCCACACACGATCACAGCCTTCAAGTAGGTGATACGGCCGTGTCCACAAAAGCTGGCCTAACAATTGATTTTGTTTGCAGAAAGTGCATCACTGCCATGGACGATTCTACGCTGCCCGCCGACAGACGCTCCAAGCTGCATCTGGATGCCATGACCATGATCAAGATGCTGGAGCACGATCCGCGCACGGGCAAGCAAGCAGCCCGACAGCTGAAGCTGAAGAACGCCAACGTCTTGGAGCAGGCACAAACGTTGCCGGAGGAAAAGGAATTTGTCAGCTCTCTGGTTCGCATCGACCAGAACCCGCAGGAAGGACGATTCGCTCGCGCCGCTGCCGATGTCCAGGTGGGGCAGGAGCTGCTAGTGGAGCATCCTTATGTCGCAGTGCTGCTCGAGAAATTCGCCCAGACTCATTGCGAATATTGCTTTGTCCGGTAAGTGAATGAAAGAAAGAAAATATAATAAATACATTTTTACATGGGGCTTCCTCTTCACCCCTATTACTTCTAAATATGTTTAAAATTGTTAATCTTTACTTAGAGAAACTTTTTATTATATGAACGGATATTGAGAATAGATAGTAGTAAATTATACTTTTCCAGTAAATTACTTGATAATATTTACAAATTATTTTCGTATGAATGTAGAATGTCATTTTGTCGATAGATTTCATGATTTATCTAGTGGGAGACATCTCCGATACCATAAAGTATATTATTATATATTATATATATTTTACATTAAATGTTATATATTACTTGCTCACACTTGCTTCTTCCCTATTATCAGAACCGTGGTGCCAGTGGCCTGTCCGGGCTGCTCGGATGTTATCTACTGCTCGGAACAGTGCCAGGAGCGTGCGTCTGCCAAGTACCACAAGTACGAGTGCGGCATATTGCCGGTGATTTGGCGATCCGGAGCGTCCATCAATAATCACATGGCTCTGCGCATAATTGCCGGCAAGCCGCTGGACTACTTTCTGCAGCTGAAATCGAGCCTTGACGAGGAGCTGTCGCTGGAGCAGCTATTGGGGTGGGCATAGACGCAGTTGCCATGAATTCCAAATCTATTCTTGTGCATCTTTGCAGCCTGCCCAAGGACGACTTTCGGCGCGTGGCCCACCTGGAGCGTCATGAGAGGCAGCGGCAACCGTCAAACTTCTTTCAGTATGTGTTGATGGCGCGCTTTCTGACCAAATGTCTGCAGTCGGCGGGCTACTTCGGCAGCGAGCCGCAGCCGGAGCAGGTGAGCGCCATTAGCGCTCTGCTGCTGCGGAGTCTGCAGTTTATTCAGTTCAACACCCACGAGGTGGCCGAGCTGCACAAGTTCCAGGCCGAGAGCAGGGAGAAATCCATCTTCATTGGTGGAGCTATATACCCGACGCTGGCGCTGTTCAACCACTCCTGCGACCCGGGCGTGGTCAGGTACTTCCGGGGCACCACCATCCACATCAACAGCGTGCGGCCCATCGAGGCGGGCCTGCCCATCAACGAGAACTACGGACCCATCTACACGCAGGACAGGCGCGAAGATCGTCAGGCCCGGCTAAAGGATCTCTATTGGTTCGAGTGTAACTGCGATGCCTGCCTGGAAAGCTGGCCGCTGTTCGACGAGCTGCCCAGGGACATTATCCGTTTCCGTTGCGAGGCGCCCAACAACTGCGCGGCCATCATTGAGGTGCCGCCCACCTGCAACGATTTCATGATCAAGTGCGTCACCTGCGGCGAGATCACCAACATACTGAAGGGCCTCAAGGTCATGCAGGACACCGAAATGATGACGCGCACCGCCAAGCGACTCTACGATACCGGCGACTACTCGAAGGCGCTCAACAAGTTTGTCGACCTGCTACGGATCATGTACGAGGTGTTGGCGCCCCCATTCCCCGACTTCTGCGAGTGTCAGCAGCACTTGAAGGATTGTTTCCTGAACCTGGGCAATGTCTACAATCTGAACTAGATGTAGCAGCTACTTGTAAAGAACGGACCATTAAATCATAGTTCGAGTGGAATGTGGAATCCATTAAATAAAATACTCAATCGCATAGCTACAGTTTAGCGAATACCCGTAACTTTTAATGAATATTCATTTTTATAAACATATTTCAGTTGCTAAAAAATTGCGCTCATTTGTAGTCTTGAACTACAAATTTAAGCGATGTTGTATTAGTTAATCATCCACATCTCCCTCCCGCTCTCACTCTCTCCCTCTTTCGATTAGGGGTAATACCCAGTCGCCAAGATTAAGTCTCCCAGCTGCCATACTCTATATTGCTACAGCGTCCACTGTGCAGCTTACTGCAGCCAGCAAAATCGCTGTCGCCGTAGTAACAGCAGCGATAACAGGTTGTCGTTGGCAGCCAGCTGTTGTCTGCGAAATCGAATTGGAATATATGTAATTGGGTTGGGGTCGGAACCGCGATATCGCGCGCTCTACTTACATCCGCAGGTCCATCGGTATTGCGTCTGCTCCTCCTGCTCCTTCAGATAACAGCGCTGCATCACACCCTGAACCAAGTTCCAGAACCAGGGAAAAAAGTTCGGGTAATGTGGTGCAACTGGCGGTCTAGTAGAGGGAGGTAGCTCCGGCGGTGCAAAGGTGGGCAGATCTGGTAAGCTGATCTCCACATCCTCGGTCGTGGTGGCTATTGTAGTTGTAGTTGTCGTCGTTGGTTGTGTTTCTGCCTCAGTTGTGGTTCGCGCTGCTGTGGTGGTGGGCAGCTCTGTGGTTGCCTTTGTTGTGGCTGTTGGAGCTTCGGTTGTGGTTGTGGGAAAGTCCTCTGGGAATTCGGGCTCAATATCTTGTCCGTGCACTTGGCTGCGCATCATCAGCCAGAGCAGGCACAAGAACTGCAACTTAATCTTGGCTTGCATTTTACAAAGTCAATTGCTCGTGCTGTCGTGTGCTGCTTGCTTTTCAGACTGATCCCGTGTCGAGCACCGGGCCGGGCATCAACTGTTGTCGCGGCTGCCGCAGCTTGTGCTAGTCGGCAGTGAACATTTTATTAAATTTACTTATGCCATTCGTGGAAAACGTATGAGTAATTTGTTTTGAACTCTGTTCTTGGCGTAGTGCGGCGACTCGCTTAAGTTGCAAAAGCTATGGCGCATTTCTCGAAGTGTAGCACTCATTAATGGCTGTGGGCAGTGTGGGGCAAGGGGATGGGGAAGAGCAAAGGGAAGTCGTCGGCTTATCAGCAGTGAAACCCACAAGCGAGTACCGCTTGAATTGCTTACCTGCGGGTGGATGAGCACGCGTGCGCGACTTACCTTGTAACATATTTATTGTCGCGTTTTTAATAGAGTTGTTGTTGTTGTTTCTGCTTTTGTTGCCTGCACCTGCATATTGCCAGCAAACGCTGATGACGCAAAGAACTTTTGCTTTCAATAATATTCCGAATAAATGAATGAATGCAACAAGCCTCGTATGCAAATCGAACTGCTATTGAACTTCAATTAGCACGTAATCCCATCAAGGGATATTTACATGTCATGCATTGTGAATGAACTGCAAAGGTCACAATTACATTTTGTTTACTATTTGCAATATGTAAAGTACATAAAGTCAAGGACAGTAGAGCCTGGCTTTATTTAAACCTAAGTTTGTCAAAAGAGAAGTACTTTCTTTGGAATGGAAATATTTTTAAAACTTAAATAAATGAGATAACTCTTTTTTTTGGCAAAATTTCCCTTCCACACAGACCAGAAATATAAATATCCCGCGGCTGCCTGAAAGTATGCAACGCCTTTTAATTACACTGAATATAATCTGGCAGTAGACAGCTTGAATTTTGTATCATGCCAAGAAGTATGCAATATTTTTTATCTAAATAATGTTTGTGGACTAACGACACACAGTAATTTTTCTTGAAATATTATATTATTAATATTAAAATAGCAAATATATTTATTAATTTACTTTAGGAATTAAGCACTTCAGAGATTCGTTGCCTTCTATATCTATATTTTTAGCAATGTGCAAACAAGATATGCACAAATAACAGCTTAAGGCTTAAAAAAGTGAGAAAGAGCCTTCCTAATTTAATAAACTAGTGTTTCTAGAGCTCAACCTCCCACACAAGCTGTGTGATTTATACATCGATATCCGCGATGTGCAATTCCTCTTTCTGGAATATTTAGCTATCACAGATACAATAAAAAATAAAGTTTATAAGAACTGAGAGAGGAACAGCAGAGCCCTAATCGAATAATATCTATTTCGATTGAACAGATTAAAGAAATGCGAATTTAATATTTCTTAAGAGACACTTAACAAAAACGTAGGTCTCTTATGCTATACAAAAATATAAGTGTACGATATTTGTCCAATTACGCAAAATATGTTTGTGTCTATTAATAAAACAATGTTAAAGAAATTGTTTACTTGTTGAATATATAAATGATGATAAATAAATGAATAAATGATAAACTGAATAATTTGAATTAACTATAAACAAAAACTTGTTTCATAACATGAAAGTCTATATATAACCTATTACTATATAAGGTAAAGCTATATAGCATTGATATGCATAAAGAGGAAAAACTTTTCCACTAAAACACAATATAAGGCACATTTCCCAACAGACATTTATATCTTGTAACCCTCTGAAGCTATTTAAGAACCATCCTTGATTAAGAAAATTACATTATATTATGAATATTTATTAGGCCTTAAATGAAACGCTGTGCAAATATTTTTATAGTTTTTTATTACACATACAATTGTCATTTATCAAATACGTTTATTTGTGCTCGATAATTATTAAGTAGACAATAACAATTTTAACAAATAATGTGGAATTCGGTTTAGCAAACTGCGTTTCGAGGCTCGAATTTGTGCTGCATCTAATTGGTTTCAATAATCATGCGAATTAAAGGTATCTTAAGCTATAAACATAGAATATTCAATATTTTAGGTGTTAGTACGACTAAAACGAAGCGATTTTTATTTTTCAACAAATAAAAATTATACAATTTGTATTGTGCGTCTTTTGCCCGGCTAATCTAAGTGAATTGTGGACTGTGCGATCGTTCCGATAGAATGCCAGCACATTTGTGAGTGAGACGAATACGACTGTGAATAAGCATTTGCATACAATACACACGTACAACAACAAGGATGTGGATTCCCCCAAACGAATAAGGGGTGAGGGCGGGATACGCGGATAAGATATCTTAGAAGTCATACGAGTTGGCCTCGTCGTCGCTCTTGCGCACCTTAAAGACGAACCTGTAGAGGACTGCGGCCACAATGGCGCCCGCTATGGGGCCCGCCCAGTAGACCCAGTGATTGGACCACATGTTTTGGATAACGGCAGGACCCAAGGATCGGGCAGGGTTCATGCTGGCGCCACTGAGCTTAATCTGAGGGAACAAGATCAAAATTTGTAATTGCATGGGATCGGATCATTCAGCTGCTCGTTTCACCTACCGCACATAGATGACCAGCTGCAATGGAGAGGCCTACGGCCAGGGGTGCCGAGCCCTTGATGTCCTGGCGACCTGGGTCCGACACAGCCTTGACCACAAACACTAGAATGAAGGTGATCAGAGCCTCGATCAGCACCACCTGGCCGACACTCAGCGATTCGTCATAGGAGGAAACGCCCAGTCCACTGGAGGACAGTCCATTGAGAGCCACTTGGATGACAGCCGCCCCGGCAATGGCGCCCACGCACTGCACGATGAGGTAGAAGAAAGCCTTCAGGATGCTCATCTCGCCGACGATCAGGAAACCAATTGTTACAGCCGGGTTGATGTGGCATCCGCTGATGTGGCCCAGGCCCTGTGAATACACAAACACGGAGACATGGATTCAGTAAATATCGAAGATTCATGGAGAACAAACTCATTTTAGGATTGAGGACAGTTTTCTTATACACTTATGCGATAACTGCCCTCGCAGCTTTGCATATTAATCAAGCCGTAATTTCAAATTGCGCCCTACTTTGCGATTCTCATGACAAGATTTCCAAATGTTCATGCTATCAAGTGCAATATTAACAAATAACATTGGAAATCTAATGCGTCTTAGCTCTAGTCATATGCTCACTATTGTTTACGCTTTAATTCTCTGTTACTTTCAGACTCTATATTTCTCTCTCCCCTGCTCCTGTTATCACAATAGCCCACTCTCCAAACCTTTTGTTCTTTGTGTGATGTCAATATACGCCTAAGAGTTTGTCATCCACCTAATAATAAAATAAATGTGCGTGAGGTGTATGCGAATTTTTGGTCAAGTCCATATCTACATATATGTGTATATAAATAAGAAATATTTAAATGCCATTCGGACCTGACACGGTTTGTTTATAAACACAAACAATGCACGTATTTACTGAAATCTTTATTAAAGTCAATTGTAGTAAATGGAAAACATGAGATTGTAAACAACATCGCCAAATGAAATCTGTTAATTACCGGCTCGAACGGGGTCATAAATGTTGCGGCTGGAAATCAAGTTCAGCTCGTATTTAAATCATTTCAATACTAAGCAATTCTGTGGCTAAATAATGTTAACTGCCGTGGAGATAATAAATCTTGGAGCATTCATCAACACGCCTCCATTGTCGATAGGAGGATGCGCTTGGATACAAGAAAAAGTAGGAATAATACGAGTGTGTGATCGACGAACATATAATTTGAGAACACACATAATTTCAGATTGTTTCTCAGATACAGTTTCATTAGATCTCAGACAGATCTCAGGCATCAAATGTCAAGTTTTCGGATAGCTTCGCACTTGACGTCATCGTCGTTTGGCAAGTGAGTCGCGTTTCTGGGTTGGGTAATGTTTACCCTTTTGGCCACGGAGTCTGCATTTTGGCTATTACACAATCGCAGTCGAAGCAGTTGTCTGAGCGGATACAAGCAATTTGTCAGAGCTGAGATGCAGTCGAGTGCAGTCGAAGCCAAAGACTATTCCGATTCCCATCTCACTGGATCGATGCCGTTGGCTTTAAAGTTCAAGCCCGAGGGGTTGGATGTACGACTGCGACTGCGACTGTGACTGCGACTTCGGCTGAAAGTAAAAGTGTTTCGCATTCTGTTGAGTCATCACAGTCAGCCAGTGAAGTGGTTCGCTTAGAACCGAATTCAGCAATCAAATAAAACAAATTGCCACTCTGGCGGCGAGTGAGTACTCACACTCGAACTAATAGCACTCACACTCGCACTCACACTCATGTTATGAATGAAAACGCACCACGTCGAAACGCGTCGGAGGCCGACCAAGGCCGATGTGCAGGCTTCTATGTAGCCCCATATCTTTAGCTGATTTCGGTTCGCTTCGATTTGGATGTGGATTTCGATTTTGGATTCGGCCTGGCTTTGGCTCTACTCAAGTGCACACATGGCCAATGTCGGGTGTCTGCGTTTCGCGTTTAATTAATAAATGCGCAAGCGGCGACAACTGGAGGCGAATTGGAGGAGATTGGAGGCGATTGGAGGCTGAGGTGGCCACTGGCCACTTGCTGCTCCATGGCGCTAATTACAGCGCCAGAGCAAAGAGCAAGTTCAAGCCGAACAGTTCGAACAGTTTTAGATACAGATGCAATCTTTGAGTTACGCCCGGCAACGAACGTGCATCGACTTGGCATTTGGCGTACGCACGCATTGCAATTTATTTGATGGTTTTTCTCTTCATCAAATGTGCTTTTGTTGTTGCTCAGTGGCAGGTGAGTCTGTGTGTGAATAATGCGCTGCCAGTCGCACCTAATCATCAAGAGCGATGACGGCCCACAAAACCTGTGGCTGCCACATCGATCAGATCGACTTTTAGAACGCAACTCGCTTATTTACTCACTTGCGACTTGCGACCTGCGACTGACTCATGATGTTTTCGATTCGCGGCAAGCCACTCGCCACTCGGCACTCGATGGGGCACACAAACCTATCATTAACTAATATGATTTACGTATGCACCACGAACATGCGTCAAATGCGTGAGAATCGCGCCGGTTGACTGCGATCTGTCTGCACTTGGGGGAACATAAACTACCAAAAGTACTTCATGGGACAGATGGGAGAGCAGTAAAAGATTATTTATGACAAAGAAGTTGCCTCTAAACAAAACTTCTTCAAAGTATCCCTAGATATGTTTTAGGCAATAACAGCTGATGCTAATGTACCTGTAAATATTTATACTTAGATATTCAATTTGTAATCCCTAATTCTGAAAAGATCTTCTTATAAACTATCATACCTCCTTTTTTTTAATAACAAAAGGATTTTTAATAATTATAATGTTTTCCATTGTGCCAATTTTAAATATTTTAGCAATGTTTTTTTTCTGAGCGTAGCTCCAATCTTCTTAGAGATTGGCACAAGTCCTAAGATAGCTACCGAGGCTATTTTCTATGTTCATATTTATTAATGGTCGCCAAGCTAGGTATTTAATACGTAAGTAGAGAAAAATTAAAAGCCTTATAATACAAAAATTTCAAATCGCATTACAGATATAAGGAAGGTATTTTATTTGCCCGTCCGGGCAGCTAAGCCCCTTTTCACAGTTAATATTATCACAAATTTTGTCAGCTAATGCTAACACATTATTATTATTATTAAATCTAATTATACCTAATGCAAATAACTAATTCATTGTAATTTTAGAAAATCATGAATTATGAACAAAAATTGTTTTCCTAAACTCTAGAAAACCGACAAATAATGCAGCCATAAACTTACTTTGAAATCTTTCTAAAAGTTAAATTTTTGTTTATTTTTGAAGCGATGAAAATGTTAAAACTTAAAGCAAATTAAACTGAAACTTTGGGCAATTGATAAAGCGTGATCTCCATGGTTTATAGCATGACATAACATAAAAATGGACTAAAAGCAAATTAATTATAATGCCCAAGTACATAAGTAAATAGCAGGTAAATAGTTGAACATAGTTTAGAAATATAATAAGAGGTATATGGGCATATAATTTGCGTAGTCTTTATTTGCTTCCCTTTTAATAACTACTGGGATTCAAATCAGAAAACTTGTTGTTGATATTCCTAACCATATTTTTATTTAAATTTTGTAAAAATCAAAGCGAAGGGGTTAATGAATGAATGGGGGGGTTAAAAACTAGCTCGATCAATATTTCAAAGTAAGCTCAAAATTGGTTCGTTCTCTTCCACAATATTTTTTGTAGCGATCAATTTTCACTAGCTGTCTCTATCTCTGTGTCTGTCTCTATCTCTGTCTCTGTCTAACGCTGTTCAGTTGGACTTCGCGCAGCTG
Organism: Drosophila littoralis; assembly: GCA_018903485.1. Classification (NCBI taxonomy): domain Eukaryota; kingdom Metazoa; phylum Arthropoda; class Insecta; order Diptera; family Drosophilidae; genus Drosophila; species Drosophila littoralis. Next base: position 9,197,359 of record JAEIGF010000297.1, on the reverse strand, counting down.
GACCCATGGAAGAGATATCGAGATAGAGATAACGATCGCATAGATCGAGGCTTACGCATGCGCAGCGGCGGCGCACGAATGTCTACGCGTATTTCTCTAGTTGTTGTTGTTTGTTTAGTTGTCGTTGTCGTTGTTGTTGTTTTTGTTTTTGTTGTTGCGCGACATTTGCGCTTAAATCATATTTTATGGCTTTTTAGTTAAATTGAATGTTAACTTGTTTGTTTCGTTCTGCTTTTCTGCAACTGCAACTGCGGCTGTTGTTGTTGTTGTTGTTGTTGTTGTTGTTGTTGTTGGTGATTGTTGCTGTGCGTTTCAAGTTCGTTGTAGCCAAAAGCCGAGCATTGGCCCAAAGCGAGGTGCCTTAGGCTCGAGCTGCGGCTGTTAGTTGTTGACTTTGCCATTTTGGTTTATTTCGGTGCAGTTTCGCGGATCGTTTGATTTCTGAATTGAAAACGTGAATGGTGCACGCACAATTTTGTAGCCCATGTTGTTATTGCTTTTGCTCGCATAATTAACACACACACACACACATACACACTAGCTTTTTTATTGATCTTGCATGTTGCACCTTGATTGGCGCTGGAGGTTTTTTCGACTTTGACTTCGAGTTGGATATTTCGCATTGGCCTTTCATTCTCTTGACTAAGTTTGGGAAGTGATCTTTGAGGCCTGCAGCATGTTCTATTCCCCACATAATGTGAGTGTGTGTGTCGCCTAATAATACCCGTAAATCAAAGAGCCAATCCCTAATTGCGAGCCGTGCATCTGATTAAACTCAACAACAGCAACTGCCGGCACTCGAAATTTATGATTATTTCTTTGCGTTCGTTTGGCGTCTTGGCCCGCATAAAAATCAACGTTGGAATTTTCCCCATCTGCTATCCCCTTCAGGTCCAATACTTATATAACGTACATATAGTATATATATATATTTATATGGAATTACGAGTAATTGCGATTAAAATCAACTGTTTTAGCGTCAGCAAATCGTCGCATGTTTGCATTTCTACGGCTTGTTGTTGCTATTGTGCGCTATTGTTGTGCTTATAGTACTTAATATTATTGCTATTTGCATTTTCTTTCTGCCCCACTTCCTTTTGGCAGCCTGTCAAACGAACGTCTCAGACAAAGCAATGCAAACTGCATACAAATGTCGCTCTTGTTGTTGTTGTTGTTGGCTCTGACAAGTTCATTTGATAATATCGCAAAGTATGGGGTGTATTCGCTGTGTAGATCACAGATCTAAGTTTTAAAAGGTACCGCATCAAACTGGATATTCATATTAAATTAAACTTAAATTATTGTCAGAAACTTACTCCTTTTAACCCCTGTTCATTGATTGATATTCGCCTTTGCATAAGAACCCATCAGAGGGCTGCTCATTGTAGGCGCTAAATATCCCAAAGCTGAATATCCCACATATACCAAGCAAACGACGGGGAACTTGACGAAAATTTAAATCAAATACATAGAACGAATATGACAAGCAATAGCTCCCATTATTCATTATCAAATCATTCATAATCATTATCATTATCTCTTATTCATTATCAATAAAAAAGAATTATTCAATATCAAATCATTCATAATCATTATCATAATCTCTCATTCATTATCAAAGAAATATCACGGATACTTTGGTACTACTTTTGATGTAAATATTTTCAGATTCGTAGACTGTTTATTAATAAGTTTTACCTATGCAGCAGGTGAATACGTATGCCGGAACAGCTCTGAGTATATTATTCAAAATAGTTTTTCCTTTGCACAGAGGGCAATAAATGGTAAACTGGCAATTAGCACGTTTCTCATTTGTTGCGGGCTTGTAAAAATTGTGATCGAACCTGCTGAAAATTGTCGTCATAGTGCTGGGCATATTTGGAAATCGGTCGACCGCAGAGCACAGTAGACCGAAACGGAGTCTCGTGCCACACGTCATTGTTGCAAGTGCAACTGCAACTAATTGCCGAAATGCTGATCGGTTTTCGTAACACTCGAACGTGCCACAGACTCAGGCCCGCCATGACTCGTGACTGTCTTTCACCAGTCGCTCGCCTGCATTGGCCAATCGAAACTAATTTGTTACTAATCGCTGATGATACCGCCAGGCAGCGAAAGTGTGGAAATCTAGCTGCATTGTCGAAGATGCATTCGTGTGGCGATCAATTACCTGGCAGCATTTGCTGCAGACACACGTGTCTGGTCTATGCGCAGCAGCTTGTCGTAAAGAGCCAAAGCCCGAGCAAGCACAAATGCTTTTTGGTCGACTATGCTTAAACATGAATATGCTATAAAATAAGTTTTGCAATATTGAAAATTTCAGCCAGGATTTCCTTACTTAGTTGAAATATAAAAAATTGGTTCAAGTCTTCGATATTTTTATCAACTTATTGATTTCTTTGCTATTCGATCATGTTCTCTTATATTGCTTCATAGGGAAATTTTATAAAATGTTTTAATTTGGATTCCTCCGTGTTGCAGAATGCAACTTATCGTCAATAGCCAATGAATTAGACTTCATTCTGTTGTCAATAATCAGAACCTATCACCTGGATCAATGATTGATTACAAACCTTCAACTCCATCCAACTCTGATTATTAATTAAGCTATTGCGAATCGATCGCAGATCTTTTCGGGCTGAGATCAGAGAACACCCGTCTTGACCAGTTTAATGGGGGGATGCGTATTGCCGCGGGTACAGTTTTGTTATATGTTGTCGTAAATTTAATTCAAAATTGAGCAGCGTTTAAAATTCAAAAACAACAACAACAACAACAAGCAGAACAAGAACAACATGAAAAGGCATAACGTAATTAAACGCATAATAATCTAATTGCATATTTTGCGTGTTGATTAATGTTAATTGCCGACGCAGACGCTTTTGCAGCGAGTGCGCATTTATTATTCACATTCACATTCGCATTCATACTCGTACTCGTATTTGGACTCAAAATCGTGGCGCGTTACTCATACGCAGCGTGCGCCGCCGCTAATGACCACAGCTGAATCTATAGCTGCGTATCTGTGTATCTGCAGCTCGAGCTCGAATTGTATCTGAATCTGTTCTGTGTGCGTCTGTAAATCTGTCAGACTTGTAAATAACATTCGCACGCAGCCAACGCGACGACTGCGCCGCATTCGATTGCCGTTTTTATGCGTTTGTTGTTAGCCCAAAGTTTGCCGTTTGCCGTTTGTCGTTTGTGGTCGGCTTTTAAATGCCAATGTCTTGCCCAAAATGCGAGTGCAATTGCCAGTGGCTGCGATCTGTGAATGAGTTTTGGCCCGGCCGAAAGTGTAACGCGGCGGTGGCGTGTCCTTGAACGCATGATTTGCTATTTCTATTGACCAGCTCGAGCGCTCGAGCGCTCGATACTCGGTATCGGGTATTGGTGTTGGGTATTGGCTATTGGCCCAATCTAAACTCTGATGGCAATCTGAATGCGAATAGAGGGTTGTGGTAAGTTACCTGGGCCAGCGTGGCCACCGTCAAGCCAAAGGTGAACGCTATCTGTGGCACTGTCGCGCTTCCGGTCGCCGTGCTGCCAACGCCAATGAATATTAAGAAAAATGTGCCCACCAGCTCGCCGAGCAGCATGCGCCAGATGTTCTTGTTCTTCGTGATGTCGTCAACGCCAACGATTTTCGATATGTCTGTAAAGAAACGCACGGCATTAATAATGCATTGATTCAAAGCTCGCCCAGAACATGCCGAGCTCTAATTAATTATTAAATTACTCATGCATCGACAAACATAATCAATCAGCGATCATAAATCAGAAAAGAAATAAGTTATCAAAAATCAGTAAATCGTGTAAAAAGGAAATCAACTTTAAGTCTCTGCTTTCAGTTCGAGCTCTTAGTAGCTATATTCATTTAGATAATTTATTCTTAGAAATTAAAAACTATAATTTGGCTAGAAAATATGTAAGCTCATGCTCTCCCAAACTTAGACCTTGAACAAAAAGTTTTTTCTCCGCGCCAGCACAATTTTTAAGCATTGTTTAATTTCCTTAACATTAATTTAAGTACTCAGTACTCCAAACACATTAGCGCTGCTGAGAACGTATTGCAGATAGAAAAAGGCTGTAAGACTTTAACGATTGTTTGTTTATGTGTTTTAGCCCGAGCAGCAATTATTATAATTTATCTTTTGGACTGCAAAAGCGCTATCTTATATTTAAAACAGAAATAAGCAGCTAACTTCGGGCATACGAAGACTAAGTCACCCTTCTCAACAAATAGCATAAAAGTGCAGATGATTTATTGCCGAAGCTATGCATTAGTTTAACTTGATACGATATTGCCGAAATCTGGAGAGTAGCCCGTCATATATCTTGAAAAACAAACAGACATGTAAACATTTCTCCTATGACAGCTAAAGTTTTTCGTTCCAATATTTAGGTTATCCTACAACTAGATTTTGAGAGAATTGTCTAAGCGTGTAAGGATCTTTAGAGTGGGATACTGAGCAGCGAGCGAATAAGCGAAGAAGAAAGATGGCACCTGAAAACATATATATCTAAGCCACGGCTTGTACGGTTGACCTTGAATCAACTAACCCATGTGTTACCAATGTTTGAGTTAACCTGGTTCTTTTACTAGTTTATATAGAAGGTTAACCTATATGAACTCGACTGTTGATATATATATATGTATATATATATATATATATATATTTATAATATGTATATTGTACAGAAATACCTTCCTAACTACAAGGCATACTGCGTCCTGCGTCGTTGTAATCACAAAAAAAAGTCTTCTCACGAGCGCATCCGTTCACTATGACTGGCAAATTCGAATAGAAAGATTTTCGTAGCGCACTTCTTGTGCTCTTCTCATGCTATGTTCTTCTCTATCTTTTAGTATTGGTGAACACTCAACACTGATTACTAAACTGAACGCTACACAACAATCGGGGGTTATGCTCGGCAGAGACAGAGACGGCAATATTGAATAACAGTAGCTTCTGTCAAGTTCTCTGTTTATTACCAATACTTAATCGTTAACATTCAGACAATAATAACAATAATAAGTAGGATATGCGGCAAGTAGTATAAATATATATTTATTTATATAAACAGCTGGGGATGTTTTCTAGCTTCCCTTCGGTTGTCGTGTGAAAACTCATGTGCTGCCAGATTTCGTAATTCATTGATAATTTCACACCGTTTGATTAATTAATTAGCTCGATCGCACTCCGCACATTATTTCCTCATTTGCTGTTGCTGCTGTTCCTCCATTCATTGGTGTTTATTTAAGGCCAATGCTAATCGGCAGGTGTCAATTAATTTGTTTAAACAAATAATATTGACGCCTCATTTGCAATTACAATGTAAATGAATTGAGCAGCACTTAAGTGCGCCCAATGCGGGCACACTTCAGATAAGTTATTTGAAATATTGCTGCCCTACTCTCCCCAATATTGAACGGGCAATAAATGAAATGCTCAAAGCATCTATCATAACTGATTTATTGTCTGCTCTGGGGCGCTAATTGTGCAGTCAATAGGAATTTGTATTCAACGAAGCTTTTTGGCAAAAATATCCCAATTATCCGAATTAGCACGTTTCCATTGCCATGCCTAAGGGCCCCACGGGAATTGCCTGTCCGTGTGCAGTTAGTTCTTCGTTGTATTTAACGAAGCTTTTTGGCAAAAATGTCCCAAATATCCGAATAAGCACGTTCCACGCGCTTCTTATATCTCCTATCAGTAAGCCCGTATCTATATGAAGGAATTCACTCTATATATATATTTTTATTTTGATTCTTCTTAGCTGCAAGTGTTTGTCGCCTCGTCTTACGCAACTTGAGGCCAGGGTCGTAAAATCGCTCGTAATCCGCATGTAAATAGGCAGAATGCTTATCAAATTGCCCACTTTTGGCAGCCCAGACACTTGGCTAAGTGTTCCCTGCTCTGATAAGCGATGTTATCAACCAGTCCGCACATTTCACTTAATACGCCAATTATCTCCCCATTTGCTCACGCCTCCATGACACGACGATAACGAGCATGGCATAGCGCCATTTGTGGGCTGGAAGGGGGGCTGTACAAAAAAAAATAAAAATAAAATAGTTTGAGCCGCTTACCAGACAAACAGTTAACACGGCAGTTGGCACTCGGCTGTTTGTTTGCCCGACAGCTCAACCAGTGCAGCTCCCTAAGACGCATCGTAAAACAATTGGCAACGTGCCGCGAGTTTACAAAAACAACAACAAAACTCACAAGAGTGCCAGAGTCGCGAATACTCGACTAGGAGATACCCTAGGCCCAGCTTCTTATAGTCCGATTCTCGCTAGGTTTCTAAGATAGTTGATTTCGGGCGGAATGAGGGGACTTATGCAAGAAGTGGAATATTTTATACTCTACTAGAACCTGCATACCAAGTTAACTGTATCTAGCTCATACAAATTTTGAATTTCCTGATCAAGAATATGTATATGTTGGAAGAGGCTTCCTTCCGCCTGTTGCATACATTTGCACAAAACCATAATACCCCTTTCAGCCATTTTCAATGGGTGCAGGGTATACTAACAATGGAAACGCTTGACTCACATTTCATTCAGATTCATTGGGCATGTGACGGACATATCGCATTGCAATCCTATATGAGAATCGTCGTGGCATAGAGAAGATTAGAATGCAGCGGAACGTGTTCGGAATACGAAATCTGTTTAGATGTAATCGCTGTGGGATGGGAAATTGCAAATAGGTAGGTGGGAAACTAAGCTAAACTGATCAAAGTAAATCAAAGTTGCGATAAAAGTTGCTTTCATTTAAATATTGATTTTGACGCGGTTTTTTTAGTTAATATGGCAAGCTTAGGAAAAGACATGAAACACTAAAACTGAAAAACTATTGGAATACGTAAGCTTCTAGGCTTAGTTCGAGTGCAGAGAATACTTGTAAATCCCTGCTTACTACTTTTAAGTTCACAATAGACTCAAACTTTAAGTCCGTTTTATGGCAGAGCTAAGTGCTAAACCTGCTATAGAATTAACCTATTTATTTGATTCTTAAACCTGTCTTCAGATTTTATTTATATCAAAATGCAATTATCATGTGATCAAAATTCTTGCTGTTCTGCACAGTTTGGATATGAAAAGTCGCTCGACGCCCACAGATGATGGAAATTATTTAGATTCAGATTCAGATTGAGATTGAAGTGGAAACAATCATAAATAATTTTCAAAGAAACGAGATCAGCTTGTTGACAAGCATCGCAATCTAAGCCTGCAATTAGCATAAGCCAAAATTTATGGTTTATTTGCATTGGACATTTGTTCGTTTCGCGCTCTGCTCATTGTATGCTAAGCGACTGCCACAGCTCGATTTGTTTATGCAAATCGAGAAGTCGCTGCAGTCGTTGCTGTGGCTGCTGTGGCTGCCGCCGGTGGCAACAATAACAAATCAGCAGCAAATCGAACGACTGCGAGGCAGGCGGCTAAATGCGAGACTCGCATTCAAGCAAAACAAGTGCTGTTAATGTGTGCAACAATCAATCAGTCAGTCAGTCAGTCAATCAATCAATCAACCCATGTTATACTAATGCAATGCAGCGCATCATTAATAGCTCTACCCATAACGGCGCCTGATCGCACCAAAGCTAGTTGATTAATCATTTCGCGAAGCTCCCAGAATCACAGCTCAAGTTCAATGAAACCTTAGCAACCCGTTTGTGTGGCTCGAGCCGAACTTCCAAATGAAAATCGAAAACGAAATTAAAATTAAAATGAAAATGGAAATGAATATAAAAATGCACTTGAGTTGAAACCCAGCTAATTGTTGCTGTTGCCAATTGCCCTTGACCATGTCCATGTCACTTTTTACGGGAATCTCCGCTTATATATTTCCCTTTATATTAGCAGCGCAATCATTTGAGTGATTGCGCAAATAAATAGCAACTGCTGCTATATTTAGACGAAGCACACGTCGCCGTTGTCGATGGGCTCGTCGAGGCTTACATTCCAAGAGCTTTTATTACCCCGAACTGCCTGAATCACAATTTATAATTGATGGCTTCAAATTCACATGCTTTGGGCCCTAATCTAGCCCGTGGCCATATTGGTAGCCATTGCCTGATAAGTTAATAACAATAAATATTCCGAATTATGAAAAAGGTTCCTTTTTTCTTCAGAGTGTGCTAAGCTGGCTAAAAGTGCTAAAAATAAATGAAATCTTTGTCGCAATCGATAAAGACGTGAATAGCTTTTCATATTACGTAACCAATTTAAAATTCCTCTTAATTATAAAAAACGCCTATAGTCTTGTAAAAATAATTTATGAAACTTATCTACAGAAAATATCCTAAAATTGGAGAACAGTCAAGTTCGAAACCTTTATTTACGAATTTCCTTAATTGTTATTGCCGAACATCTAAAAGATACTAAGAGCACAAGGCTGATATATATTAGATGTAATCAATCCAAAAAACAGAGGAAAAGACAATATTTATAGTTTTACATTTATAAGTTAGTTCAAATTGGTAGCTAAGCCCCGTTTATGACTGTGTTCAAATAGGCCTCATTTAACTTTGGCTACCATTCGCATAATATTCATAAAGATACGCAGCCAATTGTTGCCACTCGGCAACTTTATCAGAACTAACTGAATTCAAAAGTCCACTTCTGTGGCTTTTCTTATCAACTTGGCTCAGACGACGGCGACGACGACGACGACTGGCCTAATCTAAATTGCCGCACAATGCCGTTGCATTATGGCCAATTTATTTACTGGGCGCGATGACAAGGAATAAAGAGAGTTGGATACAGCCCAACCTTCTGGCAGAGTCTTAACTTGAGTGTGGAGCCGTGTGTAGATCAAAGATCAGAGCTATTGATTAGGTTTTAAACATCCTTGGCCATGGACTGGAAATGAGTATCTCATGTTCGCAGAATTCGGCTTAAGTGGTCGCTATCGCTGCCATTGAGCAGAGATCGGCAAGTTGTAGGCTACGAAAATGGGTCTAAGAAATGACAAAGCAAATGAATTATTATTGCTGCCAGCACATTAATAATTGTTGCAAAAAATAAGATTCAAGACAAAAAACATTACACACAATAAACGGCAATTGGACAAAACAAATAAAAAATATAAAATAAAAACATGGGAAGGTGTTTTTATTTCTCATTCTCTCTCATTTTTCGTTTCTTCGCTGAGGGCGTGACGACAAGGCATTGAGTGGATCACAAGGCAAGGCTACAGCTACAGTCGATTGTCGATTGTCGATTGTTGATTGTATCTAATGGACTTTATTTTATTTGATTTTTTCTTAAAGACAGCACATTAATTGTGAGCATTGTTTAAAATGCTTTTAATTGATCCAATTAACAAATTATACACACGACTTTCGTTTTTGTCTTCTTCTTCAGGCAGGTGCTTGTCTAATCTCAGCCATTTCTCCACTTGCCATAATAACACTTCCCACCCGAGGCCAGAACCGTGTCGCCATAGGTGAACACGACAGCAACATAAACATTAATTAGCGAGTGCGCATCAGAAGAACAAGTTCCTATCAAATACAAATAACATTTATTTTTAATTGCGAAATGTCAACGGCGGACAGCAGCAGCAGCAACGCCCCCTAGCGCCAGTTAGCACACATTCCGGAGGCATGTGTAATGCGCCTAACGGCACTCTGGAACTTCGCAGTCTGCACATGTAACCCAGTTTGGGCCGAATAACGAGTATCAAATAACGAGTAGCCGGGTAACCGAGAACCCCAAGTACTCGAAGTCAGATCTGCGGCACACAAAATTGAAATGCAAAACAAGTAGAAAACTCAGTTTTAGCTGCTTCCGTGTACGGATTGAACAGCAGCAATGCCAGGTAGAAATCTTCTTTTTTTTTAATACCCTGTACTTATAACATTGACAAGAGAGAGTATTATTAGTTGGGCTAAGGTATGTACAGATGTAAGATGTAGTCGGAGACTCGCAATTGGGAATATTAACAACTATATTTGTTGGCAACACATAATCGACAATACAAATTCGCGTACAGGGTATTTCTGAGACGAGCTCAGCAATGTTATTTTTTAGATAGATTATAATCTTGTTGTTGCTGTGGATAGCATATGAATGAATTCATAAGAATACACTTGTAGTATTTGCAACACAACACGATTCACTTCTAATGTCAAGGTCACACTCAAACAAGTACTCACACTCACACTCACACTCACATTCACACTCGCACTCGTACTTATGTTGTGCCTCTGGCTGCCGCGCACTTTCGCTATCAGAAATGGGGCATCAATGGAGCTGCTTTGGCTTGGACAGCAAGTCGGCCAAGTGATTCTATTTGGAGGCTTGCCTCCGTCCATATCATTTACGTTAACGTCTCTTGGCCGGCTAACGGTAAAGCTGTGGCCTAGAAAGGAAATTTCATTGCATTCTGCGGACTATACTTGAGTGTGTTGCACGCCATAAAAGCCAGAAGCGAGGGTAGTTTGATAAATGTAGGGAATGTTGTTAGACAAAAATGAAAAATGAAAATCTTAATGGGTTCTTCTTGAAATATTTTTAATATATTTAAAGTTCAGCTAAGCAGAGATATATAGAAATGCAATTATTTATCTAAATTGTGATTTATTTTCTATACACTTGAAAATACCTTTCAATTTGATAAAATATGGAAAATCCCAACAAAATATACCACAATGTTTCACACTAATAACACATTTGTGTTATTTTGATTGACACCCAGCGAAGTCCGACACCAGATTGGGGGCTAGTTACTGGGTAAACGCCTCTAGTATCACAGCCAGTTATTGTAGAGTTCCTATTGTGAGTCACAGCGCCAGATACGATCTTCATTGTGTCCGACTTTCATGTGCCCGACGCGTCTCGACAATTTATGAGCATTGCGAGCATTAGAGTGTAGGCTGATAAGATAAAGGCCAGCGACAAGGCCAGCAAGAATGCGCAGAGTGTGTGCCGTATTCAGATGAGTGCTGCTTGGTGCTATTGTTCCGATTGTTCAGTTACGCAAGGCCTTCGGGAGGGTATTATAATTATATGCCAGCTCTGCAGGCACGCGAAGTGCCACAAAATGTTTATAAATTTATGGCCGCTGCATTTGCAGTTCGCTTCTTGTGCACTTCCGCTGCAACGGGCGGCCACATCCTGAGCTCGTAAAGTCAGGCCTGCCAAAAAGGATGTTGTGCAGCAACACACGACAAGGTGCTGGCGCATGGGCAGCCTTGACCAACAGCCAAGGCAAAGACGAGGGCGCGGCTGGGCCCACGTGTCAGATGGACAGATACACACCTCGATTGGAGTCAAGTCAAAGGCTTGGCCGGACTTTTGTGTGGGTGTGGTGGCGATGAGCCACACCCAAATCCTGTAAGAAATCACTGTTCATTTTGGGCGTGGTCTTGACTGCGTATTCTTGGATATGAGCGCACCACGCTGCGTATGAACAATGTGACGGCTTCTCCCTTACCCCCAGCTGCTGCTGCTGCCATTGCTGAGTTCATTATGCCAAATGGCAAATTCTGAATAAGTCCATACATAGAAGAAGCGGCTCATTTATGAGCCGTAGACACGCAAAAATCGCATAAGTTGCTAATTTACGTATGGTCTCTCATATGTCTGTTAATGTTTTATTCAAGTTTTTGGCACACACGCACACACACACACGCACACACATCTACCTGTCACTCTTTGACTTAACCATTTGATTTGGCTTGGCTTTCGGCAGATGTAATTACGATTCAAACAAAAGGCTGCAAAGTTCAACAAAAGGCGCGTGTTTACCTCCTGCCTAATGACAATTAATCAATTTAATCCCATTATTAATTTCGCTGTGAACCCTTTCCCGGCGTTTGCCTCGAAAAGGTGATGATTTTATTAAGACAGCAACAATCAAAGCGCAGTTCTTCACAGTTAGTGCAAAAACCTGTTCGCCCAAAAGACGCTCTGCTCAAAAACTCTGATCAGCCATAAATATTGTTATAAATTCATTAATTAGCCAGCTCGGGCTCGCGCTCGGGTTCGGGTCTGGGCTATGCGGGAGGTGTGTTTTATGGCCTGCTAATTTATGTCTTTAAGCGGGACCGATTACTTTGCCAATAAATCAGCACCAATTCTCTCCGCGGGACTCCGTCAAATAAAATACAAATACCGCAATTTGAGGTTGAAGGAATTGGATGCGTAAGCGAATCCAGGAATTTCATTATTAATGCTATTATTAAATCATTAGCTGATTTTTATGATTTCCATAGAAAACTTGAAGAAGACACAATCGATACCTAGCTCTGAATTATATAACATTTTCTTGACAAAAAGTTCCCACATTAAGAAATGTGAAAAATTAAAGATAATTTTGTTGCCCAACAGGCAGCTGGTAATTTCTTTCCCTAATTTATTACTCATCCCATTGTTGAGAGCTGTTCCTATTCTACGTACATTGCCATGCATTTCCGTTAAATATTGCAATAAAATTATCTACTTGTTTGTTCACTACGTCAAAAGATACTTAATAACTTTGAAAACCATTTAGCTAATGCCATTTACTCAGTGTCACGCAAGCAAAAACTTTCCATGGCAAACAGAAGTTTGCTGGAAGCTCTGATCAATCCGCTTGCCAGATTATTAACTTAATTATAAGCCGCGTTCATTAATAACACGTTGATATCCCGTTGATATCTCGGCCCACAGCGAACTGGCGCCTATCGCAGCCCGAGGCGCTGCAGTTATAGCTCGATAATCTTCCATTGGCAGCGACTCAGATTTAGCGATCTGAGGCTAATAAGCATTATTTAAATTCGCATTTGTTTACAATTTCACCGTGATGTCATTTAGAAGACTCTCAACTACGGGCACGATTATATTTAGTGGGAAACATAGTTGCACCTACTACGCAAAAAGCCGCCTCGACTTCCGACTGCCATCTATGTACAGTTTCACAGCATGAATTATGAGACGGACGGTCAAGGCACGCTTGTCGCCATAAAAATAGTTGCAGCCAGAAGAGAAATTATAAACACGTTTTGGCATTGCCACAATTTGTACAAATCTTCCCGCCGAGCTTCACACGCCGCTAATAACTGCGAAGATCAATTACTTCCACTGTGTATTCACTGCCAAGGTCAGGCTCTGAGCTCGGCTTCGAGCTGAGGAGGCCTATGTCGGGGCCTTTTAGCAGCTCCATAAAGCGGAGTGCACAACCTGCTCAGCTGATCTTTAAACCAAATATAAATATTGGGTTTGTGTTTCTCGCGCGCTGTTTGGACAACTGTTGAAACAATAACAGATACATTAATTAGCTGCTCGAAGAATTTCAATAGTGGGGCATAGCAATTGCTTTGGACGCGGCGAAAATTAATTAGTGCGGCAAATATTTTTGTTTTATTTTCATTTCTTATCGCTGTGAACATGACGCCAGTTCGCGATGCTTTTAACCCAACGCAAATAAGCTGCAAGCTTTGCTGTTGATTCTAACAAATTCTTCGAAAATATCCGCCCAAATGAGCCATAATAATAAGCAATAAATACGAGCCATTAGATTGACATAATTTTTTCTATGTGCAATATTTTGAAATTGCAGTTCATTCACTTGCTGGCAAATGGCAAATAGCAAATTTGCTTAACTGTTTCTTTGATTGCTTTAATCGTTTTATGGTTTTATTGTCAGCCTTTGTCGAGGAAGTCATCATCGCCTAAATAGCTGGCGTTAATGTTGTGTCGCATGTGCTTGCGTCCAGCTATCAATGTCTTTTTGCGGCGCTGTGTCATGAAAACTTTCAGTTCAGAAGCACAAATCAGACCCAGCGGCTGCCTGCCACGGAAGCAAACCCAACACGACAAAACAAAAATCAGCAAAACTGGCGACCAATTTGCCGTCATGTTGCGGCGATGAAAATTGAAATTGAAAAGCAATCATTTGGTTATTGATAAAGAGACAAAAAAACAAAAAAAAACACACTCATATGCAAAAGACATGCATATTTGATTAAATGGGTAAAGATGATATTTCAGTTTTTAAATAGTTACTAAAAATTATTTGACGACTCGCGCAACACACATTTCTCTACTCTAGAAAGTGCCACATTAGGGTGTATCTATCCTGCTCTTTGCTAATTATAATTTACACATCGAATGATCAATTTATCGGCAAATTTCATAATAATTCCCTTTAGGATTTCTCTACTCTAGAAAGTGCCACATTAGGGTGTATCGAGCCTGCTCTTTGCTAATTTTAAAGGGAAATTTTAAAGGGAACTTTTAATTTATTAGCGAACTTGCAAAGACTGCCCTTAGGATTTTCGACCTCAAGAAATTTCAGCATTAGGGTGCATCGATTCTGTTCCTTGCGAATTATCATCAAGTTTAATTTTCAATTTATCAGCGACCTTAATATCTCTTTAGGATTGGTTTATATTTCATCCCAATCGGTTAATTTATTACTTACCAAAATACAAATGTGTGCTTGCTAAATATAAATTTGCGTATTCGCCTGACAGCAGAATCTTGAAATTATTGCCAAACAGAAATGAAACTTAATCGGATGCACATTCAAAAAAAAAAAAGCTTGAAATAATCAAATTTATTTTTAATTTATTTTCATTAAAGTTTGTAAAGTGATTTATTATACTGCTGAAGCTAAAAATAGTGTACACTTACACCGCATGCTGTTAATAATCTTCTTTTTTCTTTAAATAAAGAAGAACAAAGAAACAGCAAGAAAGAAACTCAGAATTCTTATTTAACTAATTTGATGATTGCTAACAAACAAAGAGAATTTCCCGCTTAATGCAGTTGACAAGCGTATAATTCGATTAAAGAGTTTAATTCGCTTCGCAAATTTTTAACTAACGTTAAATTAGAACTTTCAACTGAGTGCGGCTTAAACATATGTATTTGACATGTGTGTTATTAAGTGCAAGTACTTTCCAACATTCGAATGTTGTACTCATTTGCCAAATTCATGCAAATTGTTCACAATATATTCCACGCACGTTTCTAATTCGCACACTTTTCGACTCCGCTAACCTTCACACACGCACACGCACACATACATAGGTACATACGTATGTGTGTATTTGTATTCGTGCATGCAAACAATTGAAATTTCCCCGAATCATTCGTTCACTCTTCAGTCTTGACTGCGACTTGCACTCACCTGTCTTCTCAACCATTTTGCACTATTTCTTCGTCTCAGCTGTCTCCTGCTACTTCTTCCTCCGCCTCTTCTTCTTCTTCTTCTTCTTCTTCTTCTTGTGCTGTTTTGTCTTTGGCTGCTGCTGCTGCTGCTGCTGCTACTCGAGTTAAGCGCCGCGTGGGTTCGTTGAGTCCAGTTGTTGTTGTTGTTGTTGTTGTTGCTTTGCTTTCGTTTGTGTGGTAAAAGTTCGATTTGGCGTACTTGGGCACACTTGAATCAAATGATTGTGCCAAATGTCTTATTGCCAAATAATGATTGTTAAGGTTAAGTGGCTGGGTTGGCTGGTAGTTGCACAATGGCCAGACGCAGGCACTTGACCATAAAAATTGGATTCGATATTGAAAAGCGCTTTTTCGAGCAACTCACAATTGCGCAAACGCCCCACACACAAGTGTAATTAACAGTTCGATTTTGCAGCTTGTCTAACTGCTTGCAATGACAATTTCACTTAACGGCAACAATTTAACCACGTCGTTTGTGCTTGAATCTCTTCTGTTTATTTATTTTATTTTTGTTTGGTTTAAGCGGCTCCCGCGCGATCTTTTGATTGCGTTTATTAACTTTGAAAACGAAAATGAAAGCGCGTAGCTCGCTGAACAATTATCAATTTTCTCAATTTAATTAACTTGGCTTAGAGTCGTTTCCTCTGATAATTGAAATCGAAATTAAAATTAAATTTATTATTGTGAGCACTTGACGAACTATCTTTCCAACTTTCTGGCTTCGACTGTTTTGGCCAGATTTCTGTTTTGCTCGCTTCGCTTCGATTCGTTTCGTCTAGCACTTGCTGAGTTTTTGCTTTTGCTTTTGCTTTTCCGTTTGAGTTTGGTTTTGCTTTGCTTTGCGTTTGCTTTGCTTTTGCTTTTGCTTGCTGCCACGTTCGCTGCTCGAGCGCAAATAAACGTTGCTGGCACTTTGCCTGTAACTGATATACTCTCGGTCGGCACAACGTCGACGCCGGCGCTGGCTTCGACTGCGGCTGCGTTCATGTTAGCGGCGAGTGCGGCTGCGAAGCCGGCGACGTCGACAGCGCAGTCGCTTAACTTTTGGGCTTGGCGCTTGGCTTTCAGCTGTTTGGTTACCGTTACAGGACTGGCTTCGGGCTGCCCTTATGACTTAATTAGCTAGGTTTGCATACTATCTATACCCTGCCCAAATGTGTGTGAGGGGTATATTGGTGACATCCGGTTTGATTAGCTGGGAAACATATCTAAGATTAAAGAGGAATTAATTATTGTCTATACAACGGACTTCTATATAAATTAAATTAAAATTTTTAAAAGACTTATTATTAATAACAGAATATTGTACCTAATGCTACACTAGTGCACTTTATACATATATATCTAGGGTATTTTATAGTACAGCACACACGCTGTTAGTTCTGTCTGTCTCTAAATTGGTGACAACCCTTCACCACTTCTAAGATTAAAGAGGAATTGATCATTGTACAACGGAATTATGTATAAATTTAATTATACGTGTTACAAGAATTGTTATTAATAGTAGAATATTGTACATAATGCTACGCTGAGGTACTTTCTACATACCTAGGGTATTTTATAGCACAGCACACACGCTGTTAGTTCTGTCAGTTGTTTTGAACTTTTCTAAAGTCATTCTGCTGAAACGTTCCACTCAAGAAATTGTACTCAATAGGCCTAAAACTGATTAAGGCGTTCAGTACTTACCTTATCAACTTGGAGAACTTAATGCCTTCAACTGATTAGCGGTAATCCCGTCCCGTCCCGTCGACGACCTCCAATGCGCGCAATATCAGATAGCGAAAATGTTTACCATTGACGCTTAAATAGTTTAATTGCACATTAGGGCACTTTTTCCTGGCTAATGGGTTATGCTTGATGGCTGCTTAGTACTTTTCATATTTCACTTTTTAAACAATTTCACCTGCCCTTGCCTCGTTTTGATATTGATTATCATTGCACATTAGGGTTTTTCTTGGTTAATAGCCTGCTTATAAATACACCCACCGCGAACCTTGTCATATTTATTTCAGGCTCAAGCAACAGTTGCGATTTATTGACAAAACAAGGGACAGACTAACAACAACATAAGACAAAACAAATACAAATACAACAACAAATAGCCAAGATATGGTAGCGCGCACTTTTTTGATAAATAATGCCCGCTCAGACAGATTTTCTATTTGCACAAATATGAATGGGCGTATTTAACGCTCAAGAAACAAATTTGCCAGCTTTATTAAATTTATGATATGTACTCAAAGTCAGACGGTCCGTTGTGGATCGTCTGCTTGGAGTATCTGGCACATATCGATAGCTTTCGAACTGGGCGATATCAGTCTGAAGTTTGGAATATCTATTAAAAAAAAAAAAAAAGTAAAAATTTAAAAATTATGTTATGTACGAAAAAGACTTATTTTCTTTATTTATTTGTTATTTTTCGTCTATTTTCTTATTAGTATTAAGTGGTATATATATTAAATATTCACATATTCAATTAAAAAAGTCTCATCTGGGCAAAATTCAACACAAGCTTTAAAAAGTACCTAAACTATAGGTTCTAAGAAAAATAATTCTTATTTTATTTGAAAATTTATTTATTAATACATTTTATTTTGAATAAAGTTTTTAGACCAGATGACATGAAAAGTTAGATACCATAACTTAGCTTGATTTTAAGATACACAGCTCTAGCCTTGCCTTTCTTAGGCACTTATTTTCCCCATCAGCATTTTTTTAAACCTAATTGAACCACGTTTTTTTTCAACCTATTCCTTACTCTCCTTACTTTTCCTTACTTTAACCAATCCCTAATTGAAAAATATCAACAATTTTGCACAACGGACCAATGTGAAATTTGATTTTCGAAAACCAAGCCCCATGTGTCTATAAACGTGGCCCGAAACCAAACGCACTTTAAAATCGAATTGATAATACTTCAAATTGGATGTTTAAAGCTTCGTGCTAAGCCTATTAAATGCACAGGCAAATCTTTAGTCTTAGCATTTAAAGCGGTTGACTATTATTGTGAGTAACGTCCAAGTAAATAACGTGTCGAATCAATTACTAATGAAATACCCTGGGAAATTTAAATACATTTTTCTGCTTGTGCGACTTTTATGATTACGTAGCTAAAAAAGTCATAAATAAACAATTTTTTTAATTATAAATTTGTTAAAGAGGAAATTTGCATTGTGTTCTAAAAATTACAGGCTAGTTATTTAATTGTTTCAATTATACGTTTCTTATTGCCAACTTGGGATGCACTCTAAGTACCTTAACCTATCTCATTTTGATACCCTTAGAGAGGGTATTTTAATATTGTCATGAAGTGGAGAAATGATGGATGTATTTCCAACCTCATAATATAATAATATACATATATATATATTCCAGAACAGCATCAACAGCCGATACAGCCGATGATATAGCCTGGTTCCTAGGTTTTAATGCTATCGTCTTAAAAGCTTGCATAGGCTTTTTTCTGTTGCAGGTGGAACCGGCCTGATTGGACAATTTTATCATATAGCTGCCATAAGAACGATCGGGCGAAAATTAGGTTCTTGTAGGGAAAACTTTTTGGTTTATCAAGATATCTTTCCCAACCTAGGGAATTATTTATTTCACTTTGCTTCCTACATATATGCCAAACATTATCAACATCGGACCACTATATCATAACATATATCTGCCGTAAGAACGATCTGTCAAAAGACATATTTTCATTAAACTCAGCATATATGATCTTCCCTATTCTCACATATCTGCCAAACCGCAAGGCATATGAATAGAAGGGTATTGCATCTTCGGCGTGCGAAGATGTTCTACTTTCACGTTTAATTAAAAATAATTATAGTAAATTTTACCCATTCATATTCTCAGCATTATCAAAATTTCTTCAATTAAACTTTCAGCAAAACTCAGAGTAGTAATTTTTGAAAAGTCATTCATAAACGACGACTCCCGAAACACCCCCGTCCGCACCCCCATTGCTGGTGACATTGGAACTGCCTTTGAACCAAGTTGTTAGCCAAAAGTGTAGCTGTAATTTAGCGCTTCCCGAGAAGAAATGTTGGCTTGTGCGAAATCCAGTCGGAGCACAATATCAGAGATCGAGCGATGTGCCCCGATCGGCGAGTGGTGCTAGCGGTCGCTGTTGTTGGCCCGAATGATTTACAGTTATTGGCGGGGCTAATCATGAAATGAAATTCGTGTGCAAAAAGGCAACTGCCAGCAATAAACGCACATGAGTCAGTAGAAATGGAGCCATGAAATGGCCGAAACCAAAATGCTGATCAAATTGCTAAAACAAAATTGGTTCACTTTGCGGTTCGGTCAGGTGGTTGGATGCGGAGCGTGCCACGTGCAATTGTTGTTATTGTTGAGCTACGAGCGAATCATTAATTTGGTCTATGTACACGGCAAATAAAGGTCAATGTCGCCAGCTCAATGCTGAGCTGCAGCTTTGACACTTCAGAGCGCAGCGCAGCTCAGCTTCAGCTTCAGCTCCATCCATCAATCTTTTCTACCTGGGCATGTGCGTGAGCGAGTCCAGCCCGCCTCTCTCCATCTCCATCTCTCTTTGCCTCTCCCCCTCTCCGAGTCGCTCGCTCTAATTATGGCTAAGAGCCCCGATTTGTACCTAATATTTATACATATATAAGGTGTATCCACTCGTGTGTTTCAATAAGGCCGCCGCTTGCGGCTACAGTCAGTTTTGTTTTCGGATATTTTGCAGTGTCTGCTGATCTTGGCATGACTATGACTAACTGTTTCTCGAAGCGTTAAGTGTTGTTATTGTAGCTCGAATTGCTGGGCTATTGACAAAATGTTTTTTCAACCCAGCACACGCATATCGTGGGAAATTGTCCAAAACACCCAAATTGTTGTGGGGGCGTATGGCAATGTCATACAGATCTATTTATCTACAGATAAATGGAAACAATCTACGTCGCAATAAGCTCTTCAAGAATTCTTTACTAGGGAAGAAGAATACCATGTGAAACAAAATTATTCCATTAAAACTTTCTTTGTGCGATTCTTTTTAGATTAAGTATCAATTTGTTGAAGCTACTTATCTAAGAACTAAAAAGTATCTGAAAATTGCACAACTTAAAGATACTCTGCAGCCGGGCTGCTAAAATATACTCAAATTTGTACTCAGTATCAAGAAAATACCTCGAAAATTAAAGCACTTGAACTCCATAGATTGTTCCCATTATCATTCTCCGTACTTAGAGTACCAAAAAGTAATTTGTTTTGTATGTTTAACATATGCAGATATTATAAGTTTAATGGGGACTTATAGGCTTTATACGGATTTGAAGAATTCCCTTTCCTTGAGTTATATTTTTCGCAGAGTTGTGAGCTAATTTTCGTACTACTTATAGAGCGCGCCATCGATTTGGCAATATATTATATTTAGAGTAAGAATTAATTAGAATCAATTATCATACAAAAATGAATGGAAATATACTTAGCCTGAAAGCGAAATCCACTTGAATAAACACGAAACTCTAATTAATACTTATTAAAACAAAACAAACTCAAACTTTTTGGATAGAAATGAATAGCATTCGTCGTGAAAGCCGAATTAAACAAGAAACTCTAATTAGTATTAAAACGAAACAAAAAAGCAAACTCTTTTAAGCAATGAATAGAATTTCGGGGCATCCGTCATGCCAAAGTCGTTGTACCCCCCGCAAGAGTACAGAGATCGATCGGTCAGTTCTGACAGATGAGGCGCGTCTCGGGGCACTTCCTGCCAACGAGGCGCGTGCGGGTCCCAAATTGCAGGCAATTAACAATTTTGGTATTCGTTTTTTTGGCTTTTTAAATTTTAACTCTTTGCCGTTTGGGCCGAACACTTGAGTCCAAACGCCAAGTGATTGACACAGTCAAGTGCGTGTGTTGTCTTTTGTCTAGTTCGATATTCGCCATTTGTGTTTATTTAATTGTTGTACAAAAATACTCGTATTTGCTCAGCCGAATGCCGAGAACAGTATTTCAATTTCAACGTAATTTCGCTTTTTCATTTTATTTCAGTTTTTTGCTAGTTAACTTTTTGCAGGCTGCCGGCGTCTTTTGTTTTTGCAACTTGGGCAGAGATCGTACGTGTTCCATACGAGACGCATTAGCTCGGAAATGGGAATGGGAGTGAGAACGTAAAAACACAATTGATGGAAATATGTTTGGGTCGGCTGATAAGCGGCAGCTTTGCTAATCTGAACTCATTCAACTGTTGCCATTTAATGGCCAGAAAGCTGTGAGCAGCATGTAATTTAAACTAGCTTCCGCACGGTACTCGAAGCTTCTTTTGGCGCGCACTTTATGTTCAATTTGTTTAATTGATTGACCCCCCCGTGTTATATATCCGGCTTTTCATTTGTCATGCCCGTCACGGAGCCCCCACAAAAGTCATTCACATTCCAATCCACATCCATGCCCAGGGGTGTAGTTCCATAGCTTATTTAATCAACCTCAGCCCTAGGGGTTCGGGGAGTAGGCATGCAAATATAGTGTTCCGTCATGCTGGGCCTCAAAGTTCAAGGACGCTCGTCCTGGCACTCAACTGGGCGTTGTCCTAGCCACATGTCAAATGTGCTCCGCGCAACGCATAAATTTGAATAATGTAAAGTCAGCTTGAGGTCTGACTGGAGAGTGGCTGCTACTTACCATTTCCCCATTTTCTTTAGTACATTTTTTACTTAGGGCTGGCAAAGATGTGTGACTAACAATCAAATTTATATGTGCCATATGTTAAAATATAAAAGTTAAAAGCTTGCTCTTATGACAATAGCCCAGAAAATGTTTGTTAGATTCCGAAGTTATCATGCAAACTTTATGTTTCGAGTGTAATTACCTAATCCGAAGGAAATTAGTCAATAAACAAACAAACCCGGGACGCAAACCATTTCCTCAGTTATGGCACCTCATAAAAGTATGCTGCACTTTATAGAGCGTGCAGTTCGATTGTAATTTCGATTGTATTTGTATGCGTGCATTTACATGTTTAGAAATGAGTATAATGATATTGTTGGACACAAATTGATTTGGTGAAAAGATCATTGCAAGTAATTTTAAGTAATAGTATGTATATTTCCATTATCATACTTGCATTCACAATTAGAAGCAGACTTTTCTGAGCATTTGTCTTGACAACAATTAGTCGAATGTCATGGGATTGACAGGCAGAAATCTGATCGCCTTTTAACGCACCCTCCCACACACGATCCCCGTCATGCTGACAGGCCATAAAGCAAATTGAAAGTGACAATATTGGCCATGTGGCAGGGCAAGTAAATGAGAATTTATTGCACGCCACAGTGGAAAAGTTCGCGATGCACTAAATTAATTTAGAAACAGAAATCAAAACATTGCTCGAATTGTTTGGCTTTCGTTTGTGATAAGCACCATGAAAATTGCACAAAATTAAATCGGGCAGCGCGGAAACTTTTTCACAAACGTCACGCGATCCGCCACCCGCCATCCGCCTGGGCCTGGGCGTTGTACCAATTTTGTGTTTGCACCAATAAATGTTTAAATATTTAAACAGATCATAAAACAATATGTGGCTGATTGCACATGTTTATTTACTTACGAATTGGGAGTAATTGCACGCGTTGTCGTCACAATTGACGTTTCGCAGCGTGACTCTCTTCATTCCATTCACCCTCGCCCTCTCCCTCTATCTCTACCTCACCTTCACTTCCAAGTTGGGCTCGCATTTTGATAAGCATTACAGCATTTAAGAACAACAGCTGCGAAGGCGCGCGCGCCCTCACACACCTGTTCTCCTCAACCACCTGCCCCTCTATTTTAGCCAATTGTCTTCAGCTATCTGCTAATTACTCCGTCTGCGTCTGCCCCCGCACAGTGGAATTGTCAATTGGAGTCAATAATAGAGTCATCTCATTTTTACGGGTTATACACTTATATAAGCCCATTGTAGTTTTTGATTTTAACATATATTTCAACTTCCTTTAAATAAGTTACACATTGCAAGGGGTATATTGGTTTTGTGATGATGTATGCAACAGACAGAAGGAAGGATCTCCGACCCCATTATCAATATTGTTTGTCTTCGGAATGTCCAGTCGATCTAGCCATGTCCATCTGGAGACTGGAGAACATTTCCAGTATTTTTGTATACCAAATGCGGAATAAATTTATCATTTTTTCGAGATATTTCCTTTTTTTTTTGGATTTCAGACATGTTTTTGAAGGCATAAGTCGTTGGTTATAAGAGCTACAAGCTGTAAGAGCATGCATACCTCATCCCATTTCCTCAAAACTTAAAAAAAAAACCCTAATTATTATGGGTAAGACCTGGCCCTTCGGTATATGCACACAACTGTGCGCAAGCCCAAGTTATAAAGAACTAGATCTTACTATAAAAAACTAGATCGCCTCTAAGGGAACTTTTCAACATAAATTATATTTATTAAAACTTTCCACTGACGAATCAAACATTTAAGTCTTTTGGAGTATTATGAGACACAATATGTCTTTTTTTTCTTAATACATCTTCTAATAATTTATACAGAATATTTCATTGTCATCAGAGGGCAATATTAAATTTCCTAAATTCAGTATAATTCCATCATTTGGGTAATATTTTATCCACTTCGGACCCGTATATCATATGTTTCCTCTGGAAGCAAACGCTGCTAAATTCAGTTTTTCTATAAAAATAGCCTTGTGTAGCAAATAATATTTTTTCCTATGAGATGTCCAATAAAACCGTTTTTTATACTTTTATACTTTCTCGACCTTGAATATTTTATCGTAGTCTTACATTACTCAAACTGTTTTTCTTTATAATTTATTTACAGAATAATAATTTTAAGTCTTTAAGTTTATAGTTGATAATATTTCTGCCTTACCCGAAGTTATTTTTAGCTTCTCAGAGATAAACCACGAGAAAGCAGCATAAAGAGAATTTGAGAATACGATATTTGTATTCTTGGGTTGGGGCAATAAAAACATATTCCTAATGCCTAACTAACTTAAGTAAGTAGTTAAAAGATTACAAACCAAGAGCAAATAAGCATTCAAATTGTCAAACAAACAAAGTAACACTGATAAGCTACCAGTATATAATACATAATTAAAAATAAATGAAACTTCAAGCCGCAATATTTAACGACACATGCAAATGTTTTATGTTCTTAGAACAATAGCCTAATATGACAGAACAATAATAAACACTTTTAAGCAGCTGCTAAATGAATTCATTAAAAATAAATTTCCTTAAATAATTGATCAGGTTTTCGATGAGCTTAGCCCACTGTGCGACGCCGAGCGCTTACCGCTTTGCTTTTTTCACCGTCTTCAAGCTTTGCGATTTTCGTGGCGCGCAGTGTTTGTTATTAAGTCAAAGTGCGCGGATCGCATTTGTCGGAGGGGAGAGACTCCTGCCAAATAAGTTGAACTTTGTCGTAAAGTCAAGTGAACTGTGTTCTTGTTGTTGTTGCTGGGGAAGATTTATGCACATAATTGAAAAGGTGGCATTTATTGCACGTTAAGAGGTGTCAAGAAGCCGTTGAGCTTGTGCTTAAAGTATTTAACATAAAAAGGTAAATAGACAAATATGCTAGAACAAAGAGTTTTCAATACGCCAATTAACAAATCTACGAATAGACATATTCCCCCTTCTCTACTCTACTTCAATGTTTTCTACTCCGCTTTGTCGCCTCTTTGACCTCATGTCTTACCTTCGCAATCGTTTTACTTGTTTCTCTTTCGAGCGGCAATCCCAAAAATGATCTCACAGAACAATACACGAAATTCGGACCAGAAACACACGTGTGAGATCATAAAAAATAAAATAAAATCAAAACTGTCTTCCACTTATGTACGTATGTATGTATGTGACCCAGAAACAAGCCACAAATTATTCCATGAAACCACATACATTAATTTTTAAATAAATACACATATATTCCATCTAGATGTTGCGATATGGTTAAATTTGAAAATGATGCATTGCTACCAAAATATTTTTAAATAAAAACAGATTTCTATGGCCACCAATTTAATTTTGTTGCCACAGAAATTACGCTTTAGATGTATAAATATATATATGCCTGTCCCCCAAACTTTGGGCGCGGCGATGCGTGTAATGATGCGAAAATTTACTGTACTATAAAAACATTTCACATTTAAATATAACCATATACTATAACAGCAAAGTTGAGCTCTATTGTCTAGCTAATTAGGGAAACTAATCATAATAAACTTATTCGTGTGCTTTGTATTTGCTATTCGCACCGACATCTTCGCATCATTCAGATCTGATTACTTCATCCCTGACTTCACTCCACGATTTTAATGGATCGAAACGTGCGTACGTTCAGCCTTTTGAATCTCTGACTCCATCTCCATTTCGGTACAGCCTTCGCGCGGCATACCAATTTCCGTTTTAAGTTTAAGTGAGTTTTATGTCTATTTAAGTGACAAGTGCGATGATATCAAAGCATGTCATCAGCCTCTAGAAATGGACTATTGCAGTCGGCTTTTCTTCGGTATAACAGATTGTATGTATGCGACGTTGATATTAAATCATGTCATCAACCTCTAAAAATGGAGCATTTTAGCATTCAAAAAATTGGCTGATTTCCAGTATAACAGATTGTATGCATGCGTCGATAATATCAAAGCAAGTCATCAGCCTCTAGCAATGGCTGATCATCGGTATAACAGATTGTATGTATGCGACCATAATATCAAGGCATGTCATTAACCCCTAGATATGGACTCTTGCAGTCGGCTGAGCTTTTGTATAACGTTCATATTAAAGCAATATATCAGCCTCCAGATATGGACTCTTTTTCAGTCACAATGTGAGAATTGGCTGATTTCCAGTATAACAGATAGTATGTATGCGAAGAGGATATCAAAGCAATTCATCAGCTCCTAGAATTTGACTATTTTGCAGACGGCTCATTTGCAGTATAACAGTTTGAATATTTATGCAATGATAATATTAAGGCAAGTCATTAGCCCGTAGAAATAAACTCTCTTGCAGTCGGAATGTAGGAATTTGCATATCTTCGGTATAACAGATTTAAGAATGTTACCAGCCCGTTGAAATTGACTCTTGCTGTTGGCTTAGCTATAGTATAACAGCTTCTATGTTTATACGACGTTTATATTAGAGCAATCTATCAGCCTTTGGAAATGGAATGAAGTAATTTAGGGGTGTGGCTGATCTTCATATAATATATAACAGCTTGTATGTATGCGTATAACGGTTTTTAAATTGATCTAAAGCCATCCGACATTAGATCAGCTTTTCTGTTTTAATGACACCCACGCTTACCCCTATTGAACTTCATTTATTTTATTTGTTTGTCTTTTTATTATTTAAATTTTAACAAGCTGTTCAGTAGTATATCAAATAGATGACGTCAGAAGAAGCATTAACTTGTCAAATGAATAGCTTTGTGCTTAAAACAAGATTCAGCTTAGAGTCTTGTTTGAAGTTAATTTATTTATATATTTTTGCTCAATTTAATGCGAGCGCCCGTTCGGTTTACAACAGTTCATGAACTTTTGTGTGCAGGTTCTGGAATTTGAATGCATGCGTGTATTTTTTATACACTTTGTTTAGGTATTCGCAAATACTTGAGTTCTGACTTGTGTGGAGGAAGGTGTCAGAATGCAGTATTCCGATTATTGATATATTTTGTGTTTCAATCATTTGCGGCGGCGTCTTTTGTTGCAATGTGTGCAAGAATTCAGTTAATTTGTGTGTTTTGTTCGCGGCGTTTGCGCCAATTTGTTGAGCAAACATTTCGACAAAATATCACGCACGAGCCGCAAATGCAATGCGAGTATGACAGAATTAGTAAATATAAATATATTTCGCTCTATATGAAATTGAAGCAAATGTTTTATCAGCCTTTGTGATTTCATTATTTGTTAAAACCAATCATTATCAGATAAGCCTCCTCTGATTAATTGTAACTACAACTAGAACACGCTATCATCATTGTTTTTGTTGTTGTTTTCGGATTGCCACTTCAGAAGTTGAATTGCTATTTGTGTTTGGGGGCAGGTGTTTGCCAAATCCGCAAAATATCTAAGTTTCCAGCCCTGTTGCCGTGGAATGTTGCTTAGACAATAGTACAATATTTAATTGGCAAATCTGTAGGCGAGAGTCATTAAATGTATTG
The DNA here is from genome assembly GCA_018903485.1 of Drosophila littoralis. Lineage (NCBI taxonomy): Eukaryota > Metazoa > Arthropoda > Insecta > Diptera > Drosophilidae > Drosophila > Drosophila littoralis. The sequence continues at coordinate 9,170,029 of JAEIGF010000297.1, read as the reverse complement.
TAATTCCTGCAAACTAATAAAGTAAATTGCCAACATTTGATTCCTAGCTGCAGTTTGGGTGAATAATCGTTATTTTTTGCTATGACAAATGTCTTGGAGAAAACGTAAAAATAAAATGAACAAAACTAGTTTCTAGATTCCTCGAACTTGACTTTGTCTCTTTTTGAACTAGTTGGGAAAGACTCGAGCTGCGTATATACCATGAATAAAATGTTAATCTATCAAAACTGATCTGACATCACGTAACTCTTTCAGCCTTAACTCAGAGCTTGCTTTTGTCTCCGTCTCAAATGAAAAGATCTGTTACATGGGCATATACAGACATACAGGTAAACACACATAGCTATGTCTTTGTTCTGGAACTTCAGAGAATGAAGACTTTTGGGTGCGCCTTCTGCTGTCGGGCTGCCAATTAAATTACTTTAAATTTGTCAATTCACCAGTTGAATTCATGGCGAACCCCAAACAAGATGTCAACCCGAACGTTTATCTATTAAGAGTCAATTTAACTCACTTGCGATATGGTCATCGATATCAAGAGAGCACTCGACATTAAAGGTCTGGTATTGATAAAATAGGTACAATCTTCCACTCCAAGGTAAACAGGAACGTGCGGAGGAGAAGCACGGCTATCAAATACTCTATATCAATATCAGATACATTAAATAAAATAAAAACATATTGATTGCCTCGCTCCCTCTCTCGCTCGCTCTCTAACTCTCTCTCTCTCGCTCTCTCTCCCGCTCTCTCTCCCTCCCTGTCTCTATGCCCTGCTTTTGGTTTTTCTGTTCTTCAGACTCTTAATGATTGTACGCATACACATTATTGCAGGGTATACAAAATGATTAAAGTGAAACATTTTGAAGGCATGCATTGAAATTAAAAACAAATAAAAAGGCAAAAACGAAAAGATGAAAAACTGGAAAATACATAAATCTTGTTCTCGAGTCTAAAGTTTTCATTTAAAATTCAGCATTGAGTAATCGTTGATTGATATTAATGGCAAGTCTCTGACTTTAGAACGCATAGATCAGGCATTGCGTCTTTATTGGCGAATGTTGTTGTTGTTTTTTTTGCTTTTGTTGTTGTTTTTGTGTCTGTTGCTGTTGCTCTGATGTGCGGGGGCATGGCCAACCGCTTGTAACCCATTTTTGGGCTGGCAACTGCTCTTGACCGCATTGCGTCCGACACTTGCGCCAAATAAGACCGCCAACCGAAGATCTGGCCATCTAGGGGAAGGGGCCAGGGGGAGGGGGGCTTCGCCTTGGCCAACAAGCAGAAGTGCCTGCTAATCCCCGGACCCGAACGATGCGTTCAATTAGGCTGAGGCTTAGTGTTAATGCCGTTCTCTTGCCAATATTTGCCATTTAATATTTACACTGATTTTATGGCCTGTTGCCAATTGCCACTTGCCAATGCAGCTCTCCAGCTGATTAAAGCTGAGACGCAGTTAGGCCAATATCTACTTAATGCTCAGTTATTAATTAAGTATGCTTATTTATTTAATAAGTGGAGCTGTATGACTCAAAACATATGTATGTACACAGCTAGTCTGTGTACATTTCAATTTAATTAACAATTTCCCGAAATTAGCAGCTGGAGTGTAATTCATTAACGGATATACAATGCAAATAAAATTCCAACCAGCAACCAACTGAGCCAAATACAATACATTAGATTTTATTAGATGAATTAATAAGTATTTATTTAGTTTTTGAGCAAGCAGCCAAGCAAGCAGCTGTTGCAGAAAGGAATTGTCTTCTGTCGGGCAAAGAAGAGCTAGTCCTTTATCGGAATCCCTTTAAAAACCATATATTAGATCATATGAGATATAATGACCTTGCTTTTATGTCCAATATTGTTCTTCTCTTAGCTCAATGGGGAGCGATGAGCGTGTATAATGAAAGATAATGAACATAATGAAGTGTACCCAATCTATGTCATGTATTATTAAGTACATTCGGAATTTCTGCACTCCTTTTATTTTGATTTTACATTGAATTAAAATGCATATTAAAATGCTTTGCTGCCATCCAAGTCAATTTGCAGTAGCTGTGGAGGTGTCGGCTAACCAATTAGGTGCCATGTCGACGATGTCATCCAACGGAAGTGGCTGTCATCGTCGACTCATAGATATTACCCATTCCCATTACACTGGCCACGTCCAGTCTGTTGTCGAGCCCGTATTAAGAGCTGCATTCAAATGCGGTCATCGCCCACTTAGATAGCCCGTGTCCGACAATTGTTCACTTCCATAATTAATGGGCTCCGACTTCTGTCTGTGTCTTGCAGTGCGTTATTGTCTGGCCGATCGGCATCTGGAGAAGATGGGCAAGTTCGAGTACTCGCTGGGCCTCAATGAGTTCAAGTCCAAGGAGCTGCGCCTGTGGCAAGCGCTCGTCGGTGAGTTCATTGGCAATCTGATATTGAACTTTTTCGCCTGTGGCGCCTGCACCCAGCCAGAGGATGGGACCTTCAAGGCGCTGGCCTTTGGACTGGGAGTCTTCATGGCCATCACTGTGAGTACAGCCGAAAGAAATGGCGCACTTAGCAACTAAATCCGCATCCTCCATTTCCTCCAGATCGTGGGCCATCTGAGCGGTGGTCACGTTAATCCCGCCGTGACCGTGGCCATGCTCATAGCAGGCCGGATCAGCGTCCTCCGGGCTGTTTTCTATATAGTCTTCCAGTGTCTGGGTGCCATTGCCGGCACGGCTGCTGTCAAGGTGAGTTTGCATTTCATTCATTTTCCTAGGTCAAGCCAAACTAAGCCTCCTCGTATCTGCAGATCCTTCTCGATCCGCTTTATCACAACGGTCTGGGCCACACCAGCTTGGCCCACAACATTTCCGAGCTGCAGGGCCTGGGCATTGAGTTCTTCCTGGGCCTAGTTCTAGTACTGACCGTGTTCGGCGCCTGCGACGCCAACAAGCCGGACTCCCGGTACACGGCGCCACTGGCCATCGGCATGGCAGTCACCTTGGGACACCTGGGCACAATTCACTACACGGGCGCCAGCATGAATCCGGCTCGCACTGTGGGCACGGCCTTCGCCACCAACAACTGGAGCGCCCACTGGGTCTACTGGGCCGGACCCGTGCTGGGCGGCGTGACGGCTGCTCTGCTCTACACCCAGGTGCTGGAGGCGAAGACTCCACCCAAGAGCAACGAGGCCGCCGAGAAATATCGCACACATGCCGACGAACGTGAGGTGAGAGCTTTTGCGGCTTGGCACGATAAGAGTTTCTATTGAAACAGCAACGAGACACCCGAAACATCCACAAACACACATCCACACACACGTACACACACACACACACACACACACAAACAGTCACACACTCTCAAATTAATCAGTGTAAATAAGTTCCCAAGTAAAATTCGTGCTGGAAAACAGTTCCATTTAACATTTTCCCCCCATTCTCATCCCACAGTTGCGCAAACTGGAAGGATCACGCGACTATGCTTAAGGCGATATCCTGCTTCTGTAGTCTGCATCACATTGGGTACACTCGAATCCTGCGAGTCGAAAGGCAAATGCTCACAAGAATTGGAAGGAATGATGACTCAAGTCCTTGTCTTGATTCCGTTTCGTTGTAATCTTGAATAATTTTCCGTATACGTGTTAATTTTTGTATGTACGAGTATTTATGTAATTATTTATGCAAACCCATTTTTAAACTAATACCTAATTTAAGCTGTGCTTAACGCCAATTCAACAAACTTCTTATACTATATATACGAGCGTTCATAATAAAGATAATTACCACGAAATTAAAACAACTTGAATATTCAAAATCTGTGTACACTACACGAGAACATACTTCAGATCAGATCATATATATGATCAAAAAACCTAATCTAAAATCCATTCTTATCGAAAATGTGGAAATGGTTTGAAACGGAATTGATCCACAAATGCCACACGTATGCATTTCGTAAGAAGAGAACTTCAGGGCTCTAGATCCAATACTCCAGGAGGACAGACAAATAGACAGACAGGCACTCAGCAATTGAAGGAACAGTAGATTTATCAGTCTCTAGACTCTAGACTTTACTGCTGGAGTTTGCATTACGTGTAAGGACCTAAGGTCTAAAGTTAATTCTCGATATTTAACGGTCCTACACAACCAGATATACATTTACGATATTTCATAATTAACTGAAAACACATACTTTATTCCAGTTAAGGGGCTTTAAAAATCGGAGTTACCCAAGTTTAATGCTTACCACGCAGACATATATGCTTATAATAACTAATTAATATTTAGCCAAGAAAATATAATTTTGTAGCTTTATACATATTTAATGAGTAAAAGCGCAAAATGTTATACGACAAATTCTTATAATTTCGCGGGCACTTAACAGCTTATGTTAAGGTTCTGTTATGAAATGAATAGTCGTCAGTTTATCCGATACAATTTCGAAGAAACCCTGCGCTGTTATTGCACTGTTAAAATATAAATCAGCTGTTCGTAAACGGAAAAAATTACAATCGGTAATTTGAAAACAACGTAAAGTCTTTTAATTATGAATGAATAAGTACATAAATAAATATACAAGTGTTCACGTATGGGAATGGGAGATAGACCCATGGAATATGGAAGCCATGCGCCATTATGCTGACGATTTCAAAGAGCTTTAAAATTTTCCTAACTGCGTTGGAGCAAATGAAGGCAAATATTTGGCCATAAAGGCACCACTCAACTTGTTTAATGATTCTTAAATATGAATTCACATTTTAATTTAACTTTACTTAGCTTTTTTTTCTTTTTAGGGCATTAATATGCGATTTGGTAAAATGTAATGCATTGTCTTAACTGCATGCAGTACGTGCTCACTTTCAGTTAAGATTTGAATTTTAAAACAACAAGCGTTTTGTGCTACGCCTCGAATAACCGTTTGAAAGCTAGCATTTACATGTTTGGAGCTTTGTGAAACATTTGACAACACTGCATCGAGTTGGCGCCAGAAGCTAAACAGTTGAATACACATGCACGTATAGCTGCTCACACATACGCAAATAGTGTTTGAAAATAGCCACCAAATGACATGCGCCAAAGTCGGGAGAGATGTGGAAAAATCGAAAAATGTAGCGCATAGCCTCAGTTGATGTCGTTGCGTGTTGGCTGATAGCGTAAAAGACACAACCGTCGCCTCTAAATTCAAGAAAAAAACGAGACCACAATACTAAAAGTAAAATAATCTGTGAAAAACAGAAATAAGGATATAAGAAGTCCAACTTAACGGTATTCAAAGCAAATAGGTTGTGTTGAGTGCAGCAAAAGAAAAATTGATCAGCCAATCAATACGAATTCAAGCTGTTAAAGCCAACAGCCTTGCCATTTTGAGCATGTCATCCGCAAGCCAGGTCAAAAAGCAAAGGCAGACGGCCAAAATAAACGCGCTGTGTGCTATTTACGAGTGTGAATTGCATTAGGATTTGTTTGGCCCACTTTGTGTGCTGAATCGATTTCTGCCTACATATTATGCAAACACCTGCGCACCGCACCGACAACTGCGACAACTGAGCCAGCCCGCAGGACAGTGTTAATCAATAAAAGCCTCTGCAAGTGCAAAAGGTAATAAAAGTTTTATTTATCCACGATCTTAAAGTCGAATGCCATTAAAAACGTCGTTCAACAAAAGCAAAAAGTCAAAGTGCGTGTAAAAAGGAAGCACGCAGCCCCATTAAGGCAGCACACAGTGTGAGAGCGAGCAAAGAGCGGGAGAGCGCAAACGAAAAAGTGCAAAGAGAGAGAGAGAGTCAGAGAGTGAGAGTGAGAGTGTGAGTAAGAGTTGCAGCTGTGTGCGTGTTGTTTACATTGGCTCTCGCTCTATTCGCTCGCCTGCTTTACATCTCAGCTGTGACTGCGCGGCGCTTGCCTAATAACCGGCAATCAGGGACGGCAATAACAAACATTTATGTATTTAACTGCACTAAATAATTAAGCACTTTGATAATCACACGCTTTGCCATGGCAGCCCATCCGATAGCTGCCACTTACATACGCATGTGTATGGCACACTTGTTGCCATAAATCAACCATTTTTGAAGAGGCGCCGAGAGAAATAAAAATCAATATAAAAACTATGCTTGAGTGGCTATAAAAAGAACAAACCTTAACCCAAAATATGTCAGTAAACAAATGTGCGACATTCTTGTGCAGTCTCGACGCACTGTGTCATACACTCATACACCCACACAAGCCCACACACACACACACACACACACACACAGATAAATTGCACACTAAAATTTGCTCGTTTTTTTTTTTTTGGCGCATTATTTCTGACATTCTGCCAACGTTCGGTGTAAATATGCAAAACAAACAATGTGAATTCCTCATGTCATCAATAAAAAATGCACATTTAAGTGTCTGCAAATGGGCGAACCGACAATATTTGATTCAATTTAAACTATTTTATTTTTATATAAACTCACCAATTGTTTTTAAAATTGGAAAACTTTTCAATCAAGTAAAAGGCTGAAAATATTTGTAACATCAGCTAAAAGTACGTAAAATATTTGCCTAACATACATTTTGATAGTCAATATTTAACAGGGGTAAATTCATCGTCATCAAGTCCATATTCCTGCTTTTATTTTAGGTGTGCGTTATTACTTCCATCGGATTAAAGTGATTCAAGATAGATTTTCAATTTATCTCAGAGGAATATGCTTCAAGACCCGAATGTGCTTGACCAAAGTCCTTACAGCTTTGCCCTGAATTAAAGCCCATAGGTCCACGTCGGCATGATTGGCTTTTATACTAGTTTTTGAATGTACATCTCATTTATTGAGGCCTCATTAAATATAATTATGCCAAATCTTCAATAGATATTAACTAAGTCAAATGCTCAGAAAACCGGGTCTCTGCATTAATTTCGAGCTGTCAACTTCGATGATATGGGGCGGGATATAAATCTTCCAGTCTGTTACATACATTTGCACAAATTGACTAAACCATATTTTACATATCTGCATGAATATTATATATAGGCTTACCGCATTATATGGGTTCAATGATTTTCCACACTCTATTGACATCAACAGCAGCCATGACATGGTCTCACCACATTGACCTAGAACACTTATTAGAGGTTATGCGTTGCTATAAATAGTTCACTTTCCATTCATATATTTCTATATATAATATACATATGTGAATATACTTATGTATGTATGTAAATGTTGAAGATGTGACGTACGCATGTTAGAGGCCAGTGAAGAGGAAACTCACGAATCATCTTTTCAGACTCAAATTGATGGCTCATTAAAGTGTCCGGATAACTAGATGCTCTTGTATTGATTAAGCTAACTCCTAAGCAATAGTCATGTGTCCCATAAACTTGCTTTAAAATACAATTGCATTTTTGGGCAGACGTTTTAGTTTATATAAACTTTGATTTGAGTTGTTTTTCTGCCTTTGCTTTTTGTCACAACTAGAAGGCTAGAAAATAAACTGAAACATTCGGTTTGATTTTAAAGTGTCGATCTGTCGATCTGTCGATAGCGTTCTATCGCGATATAGTATAACGTTCATAAATCGGCTTTTTATGCTGATTTGTTTAAGCAAATTTCAAATTTTAACTCGACAAGCTTTTATCAAATAAGACTCTTCAGTTCAATGAATCAAGCAGCAAAATGAAAGATGAAAATTTGTGGTTAAAAGAGCAAAAGCAGGTTAAAAGCTTAGTCGTTGACTGGGTTGATTCAATCCGACATCCACTGCAGACGTTTTAGCCTTCCACGTATTCCGGGTCAGTGGCAAAATGGTTGGCCTAGCGTCTGGAGAGTCTGTTAATTTGTACACAGAATGGAGATCTAGATGCGAAAAAACGTCTATTAAACTCAAACTTGCCATTAAGTATATAAATGCTTCAGGAACAAGTTAACTAATCTATTTTTTTTTCCAGCAAGTGAAAGCTTATGAATTAGAAAGTAAATATCTATATCTTTTAGCCCGATTCTCCCGTTTTAGCTACGATGTCGTAATACCCAGGGAGTTATGCAGTTGCCGAGCTGTAAACTTGCGCGCTTCTATGCCGAAACAGGCTAAACCCTTCCACTCCGAATCGTAATCGTATCGAATCAGCCAGGTATAAGTCAAACTTACATTATTAATAATACCTCGTTTTCATATGTTTTTATAATTTTTGCAGAATTAAGGAGCGAACCTCTCCAACAATATGTGGACTAAAGAAAACGCAGCCAGGCAGTGGCTGCTGGCCTTGACAGGTAAGAATTCCATTCCAAGTCCAGTATGATTATGATGAAGTATTAATACTCAATTAAGGCCAGCGCCCAAGAGCAGCTGGTTTATGAGCCGTGACTTTCTATTAGCCAAATCGAAGGCAGACACGAGGCGGTTCGAAGACCACACAGATTATTTACGAGTTATCTAGTAATCAAATTGTACAATGCCCAACGACCACAAGAAGCTGCCGCTTGCCGATGGGCAGACTCGTGTTTTTATTTTAACAATAATCGTGGACCGATATAGAATTTGTGAAGTATATTAATAGCTGGGCAGTCAAGCTATGTGCCACATACACACACACACACACACACACACATAGATGTGCGCATTCGCATTCGCAAAGAAACGCGGGCGGCGAACGGGTCGTATGAGCGATGTGCGATGTGACATGCTAATAGAAAAGCAAATAATAAAGAACAAGCGGAAACAAATAAACAAATAAATACAATAAAAAAACAAAAAGCTGTAGAATAACAGAGAGAAATAAGAGGATATTTTCTTAATTAGATGTAAAAATTGTATTCATTTTCCAAAGACAATTAATTTACAAATTTCGTTTCCACAAATTTTCTCTATGCGTATGTAAAATTGTACAAAAGTTATTTTGGCATTGGCAAAATTCGGTACAGCTGATAATTGTTTTCCAAGTAAGTTTCAGTTCCGTTTCAAAATTGCGACGTTCGTTTGATTTCTGTTTTGCATATGGTTTCAAATACTTTTGCGTTTGTACTAAACTAATTGTGCATTTTATTTAGTTTTATACTCTTACTAAAAAAAAAACATTTAACAACAAATAAAAAACCATTTTCTCTGGCCAGCCAAAGCCTAAGCACCCTTGCAGATGGCTCTTGGTCAAATAAATAAAATAAAAGAAATTGTTTGTTTTTTGATCAAAATGAATAATAAAAAGGTGTCACACAAAATTAATTATTGTACAAAACATGTTTTTATTGGCTTAAATCATTTAAATGACAAACAAGTAAAGTGATATTTTTCTTGTTAATCTTTTACTCGAAATCGAAATTTTTAAACGTTAAAGCTTCTATGCAATAGAAACATATTTGTAACAAAAGTCATCTCGGCATCTGCAAGGGTGCATTAGGCAGGGTTAAGGCAGCCAAATACTTTAAATCCCCTGTAAAATACTCGTAATTCGTAATTCGTAAATGCCACATCAGTTGGTTGCGTTCGGTTGTATTCAGTTGAGTTTGGTTTAGTTTGATACGTGCTGCTGTTCCTATCGATTACTCGTAATGACAGTCGTCTCTATACAACACACACGTCCTGCATTGAGAGTGCGATATTGTCACAACTGTGTCGTGCTTGTAACTTGTCTTGCATACGGCCTCGAAAGGCGAGGACGACTCGTATGACACACTGTACAAATGCATTACCAACTTTACCATGTACTATGTATAGATATTTGTAAGCCTAACTGTTACCCAAACTGTGTAAAAAACCAACCCCCCCGTCCCCGACAGCTGCTCTCACACTCTACACTCCACACTCGCTAATTATACTCCACTTTACTCGTAGGTGAGGTTTTCCTAACTGTTTTTGTGTGTGGCGCGCATCCCCAGAGTTTGTACTATATACTCCCGTCCAAGTTCTCTTGCATGCACAGCCATTTCCATGGAATGGTACAAGGCTTAAGATTTCACACAGCATATAACAATTGGATAGTCTGTCATTAAATTGGCGCAATTTGTTTCATTTAAAGCTAACCCCAATTTCATTTTGGCTTAAAACTTGTTTTTTATTTTTATTTTTATTTGTTTTTTCAAGTGACTTCCCTGATCTTGATGTATGTTTTGTGAAATATTGTGATTAAAACGTGTCGACATTATTATTTTCCACTCTTTTCATCGAAAAGTCGATTCCACTTGAACCATTCCATTCCATGAATATGGTTCATGCAAATGTCCCTTGTAAATGTGTCTAATTTCCTCCCTTTTCACGCAACTTTGTACTTCATTTTCATCTTCCTGTCTTCTACTTTGCTCTTCCTTTTATTGTTTATTTGCAGCCATATTTGGATTTCTGACTTTTGTATGGATTCCATCAGCCTCAGCCGAATGTCAAAGTATGAATCCATTGATCCTCTGCCTATATACAAACGCTTAAATATACCTATAATAACCTTTTTGCAAAAACGAAAAGAAAAAAAAAAAGAACAAACAAAAATTATAAATTATTAATAACAAAGTCATGCATAAGTATATGTATATTCTATTTGTAACATTTAAATTGATTTACTCAAGTGAACAAGAGTCCAGATATTTTCCTAATCGGCATTTTGTTCAGATAGGCTCTGTGAATATGCCACTATTTGTCTATAAATGTTTTGATACCTCAATAATTAACTCTCAGTTCCCAAAGCATTTTCTTTTGATTTATGCCAAACCAAACAGATTTGTTCAACAATTTGACAATTGCTTCAATTTAGACTCTTCCGTTTTTCCCGTTTTTTTGCAAGCATATATTTCAAGAACCCAAAGCCTTATTCACTGTTTTATCCGATTCCACCAAGAGACTCGTATTCCCCATTTGCTCAACCAGAGTCTTACGTTTCCCACTTTTCTAATTTCTTTTCCAACTTGCAACTATTTATCTCTTACCTGTTTTTCTCTGTACGTGTGTCTGAGTGTGTATGCTTTTAGTAACTGCGCAGGTTTTCTGTGTGTCTGCATGTCCAAAACATTACCAACTTTAGTTCTCTACGACTTTGGATAATGTTTTAAACACTTGCGATTGCATGTTTTTCACTCTATATTCGGTTATCAAAGCACATTTCACATTTGTTTGCACCTATGAAACATGTAGTTCGGTCGATCTTTAAACTTGTTATCTAATTGAAATATTCAATTTTACATGTTAGTATCAGGGCTCGGAATCATTTAACTAAAGCCAAATGACACAGTCCTTCCTCTATATGTAATGCGAGCATACACTGATTTTCCACTATATATCGTAGTTTATTCAAAATTTGTATTATTTTAAATGAATGACATTTTCGATATTGCTTTCACTGTTCATAATTTGTTTTGATCTTTGTTTCTAAGTTGTTTCTAAGCTGAAAAAGTTATTCATTATTCAAAGACACAAAGGTTGCAAATATTTGCAGGTATTTCATTCATTAGCCCTTAATGTTCAGCAAGCGATAATATATGCATCCAGATAGTCGATAATCAAGAGCAGAAGTAGTTCGGAGCGTGTCTTGCCAGTTTATAGATACTATAACCACATCTACATCTACTTCCATATGCAGGACATGCCCTAGCCTACTTCTTGCACATTTCATTTTACTTTCTGTGACTGTCAGTTAATCATGCTTATGTCCAACTAATATCAAGTTAAATTAACAATTATATTAAATAATAAGCCACATTTTAAGCAGAAACAGCATCAAACAATGCCATTTAGCAAGCACCTCAAGCGTGTAGATGCTGTTTCCCTAGTTTAGTGCTTTTCACTCTGCTTGTTTATCATTTGTTCTAAAGGCAAAGTACAAAGACTTTTGCATGCTTTTGTGCTTGTGTACATAACGAGTTGTATATTGAGTTAATACGTAGAGTCTTCTGTTGCTGCATCTTAGTCGAGTAGTCCTAAGCAGAGCAGCAGGCGAATCCATTTGAGACTGATTTTGGGCTCAAAGGTAATAAATGTATTGTGTGCTTTATACTGCAGCGCGTTCGATCTACTGCTACGAGTGCGACTCCTGGACGGATGCGCGCTGCAAGGACCCCTTCAACTACACGGCCCTGCCCCGCGATCAGCCGCCCCTGATGACCTGCAATGGCTGCTGTGTGAAAATGGTGCGACATCAGAGATCACGTAAGTAGCTACACATTTTGGGGAGGAACATCCTATACACTTGCAAGGGCATCGAAATGCCAGGATACGCCCTTATACTTGTCCTTGTCTTACAGCCTACGAGGTGGTGCGACGCATGTGTACGTCACAGTTACAAATCAATTTATTCATGGTCGATCACGTGTGCATGATGGAAAGTTCAGGCAATGGACATATGTGCTTTTGTGAGGAAGATATGTGCAATTCTAGTAAAAGTTTATACTCATTTGCAAACGGTTATCAACATCTCATACTCATCACAATGCCATGGCTAATACTGCTAGCAAAGTTTGTGCACAGATAGATCGACATCTATACTCAGATTGCAGGGCATTCGTTAAACCCAGAGAAGCGTTAAAAAGTACATTGAGTTACACATAGGCACGAGACATACTCTATAGATATCATGCCCAACACATACACACGCTCACACACACACACACATTTACACGTTAGTTGAAATTGATTTGTAGCCAAGTTCTGATTATTTAAGTTTCGCATTTCAACCAATGTAAATGATGTTGATTTTCGTTCTGCAAGCACAATTATTATCGAGTAATTCAAATTCTACGAGTAGATCGAAAGTTTTGACTGCACACACACACACACACACACATTTAAAAGACGCCCCCAAAAGGGGCCCCAATGAATGCCGATGCATATAAGACTTCTACATGAAGAAGTGCTGCATACGACCTCTTACTACTTAACATACATATACTATATACTAAAATACCACAGTCCAATGAATCAAAATGCGAGCTTGTTGCACTTGCCCGAAAGCATAATTACATTAATAACTGGTACTTGGTACTTGGTACCAAGTTATTGGTACTTGGAATGTTTGGTACTCGAGATCCATCAATGATATGAACTATTTGAAATGCATGTTGTTAATGCTAAAGCATGTAGCGCTTAAGTAGGTACTCGTATCTGTAGTTACATTTCTTCAAATTTTGTTACTTACATTTATAGAGTCCCAATGAAATGAGTCACACATTAATCATACATATGTACCATAAGTAAGCTTAATAATTAACGTGGTATAGAAGTCATACTAAGCTACATACCTAAGCAAATGTATAAATTTCGTTTTGTATATATCAGGGTGCCCACATTGAATCGGAACTAATGGAAATTGAAATTTAATTTGAAATTGAAATCGAAATCGAAAAGGAAAAGGAAAAGTAAAGGAAAGATAAAGTATTGTGCAATGGTCAAGTCTGAAGAATGCTTGTCAATTGCCGCATTAACTCAAATGAAATTTGCTCATCATGTTTATTCCAAAGTCAAGAACTCCATATGCATAACGTAACTTTACACTTACTCTATCTTATCTCTAATCACTAAGCTAAGATCTATGTCCAATCATATCACAATTACTTTCTCTCCAGGAGTACCTAGACAACCCACACCAATTTAAGTTGAATGTCCAAGTCGAGTAGTCGCTTAGCTCCTGTATAAAGATTCTTATTGATTTCACTCTCCTTGGTTTGTTATTCAAAAAGTGATAATTAGCCAGTAAGTAGCCCCAAACAACAACACCCTGTATGCAACATCTCGAACTATTCGAAGTCTAAAGCAAGTTGTTGCTAAATTTCAATTGAGACTTTGAAGACTGGGCTGTGTACAGGGTGTCGCGCAGTCGGGCAGCCCGACTCTGCCCTGCTCTTTTTGTTATTCATGCTAGTGATAGTTTTAAAAGAAAATCTCAAATCATTTATGTACCTATACATAGTTAAATGTAGCTTATGATTTATTTTTCTTTACACATAATTATAATTATGACAAGTTGAATTTGTATTCTAGGCGTAAAAAAAACAACAACAACAAAAAAAAACATAAATAATAAAAATTTGAATTTTCATTTATGTAATAGAAAATTGGCTTATCAGAAATAAACATTTTTACTACATACATACCTATGTACATGCTGCATATGTATGTGTATGTATTTGCTATACTCATTTTGAAATTTACTTCAACTCTCAACTTTGCCTTATTTCAATCACCTAGATCAACTTTCTCAACTGCACCTTACATTTGTAATATACTTTAGTGCTGGCTTTAGTTACTAACCTGCTATACTAACTATTCTTGTAAAAAAACCAACCAACATCAGGACATGCTTGAAAGCTTAAACAACTCATCTCCGTCCAAGCGTGGAGCATGCTCTTTACAAAATAGCCTAGCCATACTTCCCGCAAATTCCCCCAAATCGCCCCAAGGTAAGTCCCACGTTCTCTCTCTCATTCTCTCATTTCGAGCTGCTGGCGAGTTGGCCCTGCAAGGATTCGAGTTCAGGTCCAAAGGCTTAAGACAAAGGACCCTCTTCTCGGCCTTGTACACAATCAGGTCCCAGAGATTTGGGAACTGTATTCATCTGACACTTGGCAAATCGGATGTGGCAAACATTTGGTTTTTGTATAGTTAATTTTTTCATTGTTTGTCCATTTATGTTTTCTGGTATGTTGGTTTATTTGACTATAATATACATACAATATATACATATACAAATACATACATATATTTAACCAATTTCGGTTTGTGAATGTGGACAATATTCTTATAACCAGTATTTGATTGAAAGTTAATGCGTTTCAAAGTTTTTAACAAATTAACGAACTAAATTTATTTGCATCAATTACAAGAACTGCAATCACCACACACAAATTTGTAGTGCAAAAAGAAAATATCATTTTAGTTTAGTACTTTTTGTAGTTAACCATCTCTCTCTGAATCTATGCCTCTCTCGCTCTCTCTCACACACTCTCTCTCTCTCTATATATATATTTATATATATTTATCTTTATCTATATACATATTCTGATTAGCTCAATTCTCGAAACTCTCTTTTCTTTACCAATCTTTTTACTAATCTATACTTCACAAACATAGAACTCTAATTAGACACCTCCGTAGTTTACCCAAAGCAACAACACAACAAATCACGTTCCAAATGAGATATGCACTCGTTACAGGGATTGGGATTGGGATTGGGATTGGATTAGGAATGGATGTAAATATACTCATTTAAAGTCGGCCAGCACGAAGGGGCCATCAAATGTATATATCCACATTAGATACCAATTAACCTAATCGAAACCAATTTGCCGACAATTGTCTAGGTATTGAGAAAGTTCGATCCGTTTCTTAAGTTTCAAGTGCATATCCAACCACTCAATAATTGGGAAACAATACAGTTGACTACATTTTAATAACAAACTGATCTACAAGCACAATACAGTCTAGTCTTAGCCAAATCCCAAGCAGTTCTCATAAAGCTATCGTAAATTTTTACTATGCTAGGCGCGTTTTCAATTCAATCTTAACTATTACTGTGCCGGAACAAAGGCCGCAAATAGTCCCGTTTTTTTTTGCCACTTTGGGCATGATTATGATCCATAAATTCCTCACAATACAAAAAGCACTAAATTAATATCAAAGACTTTACCAATATAGCAGTTGCCATTTTAAGAATATTGGTATTGGTTGTTGAATATTGTAAAAGAAAAACCAACAAAAACGAACTTGAGAAAAACCAGCATTTCCTTATAAGTATACTTTTTGTTTCCTAAGTTGAGTTCATTCACAAATCCTGAGACGAGCCCGAGCCGCTTTCTTTTCAATCATCAGTTTTTCTATCATTTTTTTTTTGTTTCGATAAGCACAATAATATCAACATATGTATGAACATGCATACATTCATACATCCTTTCGTACAGACATACATACACATATCGGCATACTGCAGTACAAACATAATTATGTGTCTGCATATATACATATGCTCATGCATGTACTGGTCGAAGGCCTGCGCTCAGTTCTCCATTTTGCTCAATTCATAAGCACTCAGTCGCTTGTGTCTCTCCCTCTCCCTCTCTCTCTCTCTCTCGCCCCCTACTAGGCAGTGTGTAACAGCTGCACAGGCGTGACAGTGTGCGGGATTGTTTTTTGTCGGCTTGGATAGGCGAAAAAGCTTTCTCACGCAGCTGCTTGTCGTCCTCTAATCGTGCTTTCGCTCTCCCGCTTGGGAGACGCGCTTCTCCATTACAACTACCGTTATACGCTATGGTGCTTTTTCACATACGCCACCACTGTCTGACTTAAATTTTTTCATCATGTACGCCATCGCAAACCATGACAGTAGCCGCAATGGCGCGACAGCTGCTCCACAATCGCCACACTTGCGTACATACGTGCATACATACATACGTACGTTTAAACACATGCATATGTATGTAGCGATTGTGGACAATCTGCGCGCGCACATTTCCGAGCAACTGCATCCCGTCGGCTTAGCCCTGTGCCTGTGTGTGTGTGTCTGCTGGCGTCATGCCAGTGCGAGCCCAGCGCACTCTGCCACAGGGCCAGCCACCTTTGTATGTATAATATGTGTACGTCCTTGCGACGTCGTCAAAACATCATCAGCAGCAGCAGCATCAGCAGCAGCAGCAGCCGCAACAACAGCATCATCAGATTGGGCATCAACAACAAGAAGAATGGCAGAATCAACTGTGGAGCCAGTGCTGCCCATCAACAGAACAACAAGCGAGGACGAGCTATAAGGCTTTTAACTGCTTTTAAGGGGCTATTTGAACACCAAAAAAAGCATTTTATTAGTTAAAGCAATACGCAATCAAGTCTTAAATATAAATACGCTTTCTTTTTAATTTGATTTGTTTTGCTCAAGCCTTAAAACTTTTGCAAATTTGCGATACTCCTTGTTAAGATCTATACTTATGTAAGTGTTGAACATTATGAATGTAATACATATAATTAATCAAAAAAAAAAAAAAAAATGCAAATAAGCTTTTAAACACTAATAATTATCCAGACTCAGCCCAAAATTACATTATGGTATAAGAGTTTCTCAAGGCATAAATGAAATTTATTAAACGGTTACTTTATAAGTACCATGCTGATCAGAAATCAGAGTTGTTTTCATGTTTGTTTTTACTTATTATGTTATATTATTATTAATGTACCTTAACAGCCATTAAAAACACTTTGGAAAAGGCGGTTGCGGAAAACTTGACTAAGTATTTATTATTATTTACAAATAAAGCGCAAAAAATGTGATTTAACTCGTTTTCATTGGGAATGATTCAGCTGCCCAACGTAAATATAAATCACGGGATGTCATTTCTCATCGTGTAAGAAAAGATTGGCGCAATCTTCAGGAAGGGATTTTGCGGCAAACAGCAACATTTTGTTATATTAATCAATAATGTTTCTTATCAATCAATAGCATTTAGTAGCTGACAGAAGCTGTTTGCTCTCAGGCTATATTCGTCATTTCACCTTGACTGAGGACATTTGCTTTCAAGATACCCTTTGAGTGCTTGACAAGAGCTTATTGCCTCTCTGCCACCGTTCATACAAATCAAAGCTAAATGATACAGTAGTGTGACGCCGGCAGTTCCAACAGACATCTGGACTGCTTGCAGCAGCAAGCAGAATACATACTGGAGGCTATTTTTCCATACAGTCTGATACGGCTGTAATGAATTGACACGTTGATTTGATTAATAATTAGTATGTAAAACTAACATGTCGCTACAAGTCCAGTGGTCTAAATTTTTTTTTTAAATGGATAAAATAGGTTCTACACGGATAATAAATAGCTTGGCAGCATTGTCTATTTGCTTAAGACAAATTCAACTCATTCAATTAATTTTATTGGAAGCACTTTCACTTCTTTAAAATGCTACTCGTATACAGACCAACTGATTTTCTTTAAATTTTGATCGGCAACACTGTCAAATAATTTCAAATTTTTAATTTTTTGATTGCATTCGTCTATTAATTTGATGGCAGCACTACGCCATTAATGCCATTTAAATTCATATCATTCTGACAAGCGGCTCTCGCGTTTTGCATTTTATATTCTGTTGGCCAATTTTCTTACCATTTGATAGTTACTCCAGACACAAACTTACAGTGAAGGGAGCCACGAAACAAAATAACTAAAATTTATTTTTAAAACTTAAAAGTTAAAACGGTATCGTGGGAAAGCCATATTTCGTTAAGTAATGCGTCAACTAACTAAACTAGGTAATCGATTGAACCGTTTTTATCGATATATCGTTAAACTGATGTTGATCTCATCACTAAGCCGCTGGTAAATGCTGTCCGCTGGCCATACAAATTAATAACAATTTTTGGACAAATGCAGTAGTTACATATGCTCCTGTTGTATGCATTAAATGTAGAATTAAATTCTGAAATTTTCAGCGCAAACCCCATTCAAATTCGTCAAAGGCAACACAATCTAAGCTACCCAAAATAATTTCCATAGCATTACGACAAGCGTTCAACTCCGAAAACACTTTAGTATCAATTCGTGATGGCCGCCCGCCATTAAGTAAAAACGTGTCCGCAGAAGAAAAACAATTTCAAACGTTTTTGTTGACGAAACTGTCAAAATATTGCTTGTTTCGCTGCGGAAAACAAAAATACAGTGGAAGCACATGATTTCCACACAATTCCGACTTGTCAAAGTCAATAAAAGTGCAAAAGAATGTGCGTGAAAAATGTAAATCGATTTTTTTGTTTGTGAAAAAAAACTTTTCGCTGCTCTTGCCTCTTTTTCGAGTGCAGCTCGCTAGAGGGCGGTACTAGTACACGCTTCGGAGTCGCAGAGTTCTATGCCGTGCTATCAGAACCCAACGCCGTTGTTCGCTTTGCCGATAACTTTTGTTTTTCTGTGTACCAGGCTAATAAATAACAAACTAATTTAATTGTAGTGGCAACTTATTTTTTCTGCATGTATTTTATGATTAGTTTTAATGCTACGTAGCTAATATTTGTTATCGTTGCGCTATTGCCGATTTTAAAGAACGCCGATGTTGCAAACAAACAATTCGCGGCCTGGAAATGCTACGCGCCGTCGTTTGTCTTCGGCTCTGGCCGCCATTACTGCTTCCAGCAAAACCACGCTATACGCAAAATTCGTGAAATTTGTGTAAATTTTTTTACAAATTATCAACAAAATTGTGCGTGCAGGTGTGTGAAAAGCGCGGTAAAGTGTGCTAAAAAATAATTTAAACGGTATACAAAATACCGCTGCTGGAATATATTAGTGCTTTGGCAAATAATTGCAAAAAACAAAACCCACATGAAGTGCTACGTTTTTTTCGTCGTATTTTGCAGATAGGCTTCGTGTTTTTTCTTCGTTCAATTCGCCGCGTTTGTTTGGGCGAACTCGCCGCGTGTGTGTTTGTTTATGCCGCCTTTTTTACGCTCGCATCGGCGGCGCGGCTTTCTGCTTCTATCTTCTCGCGTTCCCTATGATTTAGCATTTTTCGAGTGTTATATTCACAACTACAACTCTTTTTATTATTCATTTCACACACTGAAAAATTGCGGGTTTCAGAATGAAAATGATTCATCAGTTTTGTCACCAACAAACTGACGATCTCATGTTCTCAAGAGCGGCAGACAATAACAAAATTATGCGTGCGTGTGTGTGAGTGTTTTGCGTAGGAGTATTTGTATATATATATATTGTGTGTGTGTGTGTGTGTGTGTGTGGTGCAGTTGCAATGAAAATAATTTTCCCGCGCGCGCTTTAATTTGTTAAATCGGTTTTGTTTGTGTCTGTGTTAGTGTGGTCGCGCTTGTGTGCGTTTCGTGTGTACGTGTGGTTTGTTTACTTATTCGCTTTGTTGTTGTTTTGCAGATTTTTATCAGCTGCAGCAACTAACAGAACAGGAATACCAAGAACAGCAACAAGAACGCAACAAAACGCAACTGGAAGTCAATAATACAAACAAACAAACATTATTAAGAATAAAGATGAACTGAAATGTGCAAATTTGATCAACGTAATTATGCCAATTCACATAATTTTTTCGATTTCAACGTGAAAAATGTCGTCGACACAATTGCTGCACTCGTTATTGTTGTTGCTACCACTGCGTTGTCGTCGTAATTGCAATAAACTAATCTCTTTGGCCCTGTTGTTGCTCTCAGCGCTGTTCGCATACAACGAGCAACGAAAGCAGCAGACGGCAGCAGAGGCAGCGGAGGCAGCGGACGACGACGGCAGCAGCAGCAACAGCAGCAGCAGCAGCAGAGGAAGCGGCCCAGCAGCAGCAGCAGCAGCAAGAACATCAAGAACTAACCCAACAGTTACGTTGGACACGCCTTTGTATACAGCAGTAGCGACTGCAGCAGCCGTGGTCAAGCGGCGTTCCAACAAAAGAGCCGCCAGCAGCATCCAGAGCCGGGACGTGGGTACGGGCACGGAAACGGGCACAGGGGCTGCGTATATTAGCTGGCACAGCAGCCATTGCCACCGCAGCCCCGGTGCTCATTCGGAGGCACAGGCACAGGTACAGGCAGAGCAGACGGTGCTGCGTCCAGCAACAAATAAGACTCGCTCGGCGTTAGCGTTGACGTCGTTACATAAGCTTAAGAGCAGCATATCTCCTCCATCCATAGACGCTTCAATTTCGAGGCTAACAATAGCAACAGTAGCTGCAGCAAAAACAAGAACAACGAATCTGTTGAAGGGCTCCTGTAAAGAAGCAGCAACAGAAGCAGGAGCAACTGTAGGAATCTGCTGTAGGAATCCGCCGTTGCCACTGGTCGTTGCAGGATCAGCCATTGGCAGTTGCCACTGCATAGCATCGATAGCAACTTAAGAGCCACTATCACCATCACCCACAACAACAAACAGAAAAATAATCAGACAACATTAGCAACAACAAACAATTCCACACACTTAGCAGCAAAACGTTCCATACAACCATACAACCAACACACAACATCAAACAACAACAGCCACAAAATGTCGAAACTATCGTTTAGGGCACGTCACTTGGATCCGTCCAAGCAGATGCCCATCTACTTGGCGGAGGAGCTGCCCGATTTGCCAGAGTATTCGGCCATCAATCGCGCTGTGCCACAAATGCCTAGCGGCATGGAAAAAGAGGAAGAGTCGGTGAGTTCTTCAAGTCGGTGGCAAATGCTTTGCTTGCAAACAAACTATCCAAATATAAATGGCAATTGAACCGATTTGTTAATGAATATTTACACATTTACAGGAGCATCATCTACAGCGCGCCATTTGCACTGGATTAATCATACCCACGCCCGAGGTTCTGCAAACGGATCAGCCGTTTTATGATGCCTATTATCCGCCGGACTACAAAATGCCCCGCCAAATGATACACATGCAGCGTAATTACTCATCAACAAATTGTCCAAATTGTCACCGTTTACTTATCTTATTTTCATTGACGCTTTATAGCCCTGGGCTTGGACACGGAGGTGCCGGACTATGACATGGACAGCGCGGACGAGGACTGGCTGAACCAGCAGCAGCGCCTGCAGCTAACCGAGCTGAGATTCGAACAAATGATGGATCGGTTGGAAAAGAGCTCAGGGCAAACGGTCGTTACACTCAACGAGGCCAAAACGTTGCTGAATCAGGACGACGAGACTAGCATATCAGTGTACGACTATTGGCTGAACAAGCGCCTCAAGATGGTAGGATTTTAGCATGCAAAACTCAACTTGTTTTACCGATTCCTAATGTCTTCTCTTGCAGCAACATCCGCTGATACTTACCGTCAAGACGGAGAGCCGACCGGGAGCCAGTTCCAATAATCCCTACCTGGCGTTTCGACGGCGCACTGAAAAAATGCAAACACGAAAGAATCGCAAAAACGACGAAGCCTCCTACGAGAAGATGCTTAAGCTGCGGTAATAATAAGGAAGCAACTGTTTGTATGTTCATTCGATTAGCATTTCCCCCTTTGTGAAACGTTACAGACGCGACCTGCAACGCGCCACAACTATACTGGAGATGGTGCGGCGGCGTGAGGAGACAAAGCGTGATCACCTCAAGATGACGGTCAATATCTTTGAGAAACGCGTTGAAATGCGTGACTTCAACGGTGCAGTCTACTCGGAGCTCAATGCCCAATACAAGAACTCGAGGTACGTGTCATTTCGATGGGACAGCATGGGATGGGACACAGTCCGTGAACTAAACCATTTGGCTATTCATTCATTTCATTTCAATTATTAGTCAAAAGTTAGTCAGAATAGCTTTATTTGCCTTGAATTGATTCTGCCGAAAGGATGCATTCATTTCAATCGAAAATGGGGATTTGAATATGATTGATTCATGCCGAGCTCGAAAGCAGTATCACTTTTCAATAACATGTCTAAACATTTTTCAGACCCGTGTACAATTCCTTGTATACGAATCAATACTCACAAGGCGCCACGGCAGCTGGCACGACAGCTACGGGTGCTCTGATGGCCAGCGGTGGGGTGCTGACTCCGGGCATTTTGGCAGCGGGAAGCAACAGCAACACGGGAGTCTATGCGCAGGCGTCGCAGTACCTGAACACATCGAGTCTGACAATGGGTAAGTACAGTGTGCAGGCATCCAGAATCAGTTTTTATTATGTTGGTTCATTTGCAGAGGGCATCAGTGCTGGCAGTGGCAACGGGAGCAGCAGTCGAAAGGAGAAACGGCCGTATAAGAAGCGCAAACACAAACTTCCGCGGGAGAAGCAATCACAGCAGCAGCAACATCAGCAGCAGCAACAACAGCAGCAGCAGCAACAACAGTATTTGCCAGGCCTGGGCCTGGCGTCGTCAGCTTCGGGCGTTTCGCCTGCGCATCTGTCCCATCTGCATCACCTGCATCGCCAGAGCGCTTCACCGGCGGCCAACGAGTCGATTGTGGACAGCGAGGAGGAGGACTACCTCGGTGTCGGCGCCCAAAATGGCAACAAGCTGGGTTCCGAGAGCGAGGAGGAGGCGCCGTTTGCATTTAGACGCAGGCCGCGGTGTAACTACCTGCGGGTAAGCATACATTGCATGTTTTTAACGAACCTTTGGCTTATCCCTACTCTTAGCCAGGCTTGGCTTAGTCGTCTGTTGGTTCCAAAAACAATATATATATACATTGTAGCGCTTGCAGTAATAATAAGTCAGTCAGTAATTTCGAACCTTCCTTAATGTTAAGCTCGATTTTGACTTACCTGCCTGAGATACTCATGCTAGTCGCAGGATTCGCCGGCTCCGGCAAAACTTCCCTCCGTGACTTGTACGCAAGAATCTGTTTGTACACCAGATTTTTCCCAGGACGCGCTCTTCACCACAGATCTTTTATACTTCTGGGTTTGCTCTCGAAACAGTCCTGCGTATCCTCAAGAGACACACGGGCACAGACTTACCTTACACAGGTCTAATCACTAGACTTTGCCAGATTCGTGCTGGATGTCCCTTATTGGTAGCCTTCGACATAACAGATAACATATATATCCTTTACACCATGTGTAAATCAATATATAAGGCAAGGTAGTCGATAAGAGCAAACGCTAATTTTCCTATGATACCTCTATATATTTGTTTACTTCAGTACTTGAAATCTAAAGCAGCTTAATAGATAAGTACTCATATTACAGCTTGCGCACCCGGCAGATTATCTCGTAGTTCGCCTTTTTAGCTCATAGCACGATCTGTAACGAATAGGTGCTATTACAGGCGGCTAGTTGAGTCAACCGGTAGCTCAGCACATGGAGACCGACCAAAGAAAACAAATTTAAGCTGATCTGAAAAATGTCTAACACCTATAAGTTTTTCATATATACTGCGCTGCTTCTTAACCTGCTGCGATAAATGACGATAACTTATACAACTAAGTAATCCTTATTTTCTGTTCCTTTTGTCATTGTCGCAGACGCGTGGAGCTGACGAAGGCCGCTGGCCTTGGGAATCGCCCCCCGATAACGCTGAGGAGGAGGCGCCGCCAGGTGCGGCCGTTGGGGCTGAGGCTAAATACCGCTATACGCTAACATCGATCAACTATTTCAGGTGCGTAGTACTCTTGCGATTTTGTAGTATTATATTTAAGTTAACAAACGGCTAATACTTATCATTTTATAGGCCACGCTGTATAGGCTTTGCACGCCGGCGTCTGGGGCGCGGCGGACGCGTGCTGCTTGACCGGGCCAGTAGCCGTTATGACGACCTGTGGTCGCAGTTCGACTATACGGTGATGGACAGCGTGGTGAAGAGCGACAAGCCTCTGAAGCACCAGCATAAACAGCAACTGTCCAAGCCCAGCTCCCCGCCCACCGTAGTTGATCTGCCTACGTGCAAGGAGTCAACTGCAGACGCCAGTGCAGCACCCGAGGCGCTCCCCAAGGTTGAGCCGGCCAGTGAGCAGGCGCTGCCCAAAGAGGAGGAAGAAGATGAAGAGGATGAGCTGTGCACAGAGGATGAGAACGTCTCGCGCCTTAGCGTATACAGCTCAGCGGTGACGCTGGAGCAAAGTCCCTACGATATGCGCATGAAGCGTCGCCGGTTGCATCGCAAGAAGCAGCACCTGCGCGAACTCAATGCCGCAAAGCGTCTCAAGAGCGCAGCCATTGAAAACGAAGACGGCACGAGCATGGATGATGGTATGCCGCGGCTGCGTCCACTGCCCAGGGCGTATTTGCAACGTTTGGCACAGGCCCTGCATTCGTCGTCTCAAATGCAGGCGGAAGCGTCGACGGATGCGCATGCTGTGAGTTTGGAGAAGCAGCCTCAGCAAGAGCTGGAGCTGAAGCAGGAGAACTGCGATGAGCTAATAGAGCAGTCACGCCACGCTAATCATCAGCACCACCGTTCCAATAATAATAATAACAACAACAACACCGTGTTTAATAACAACAACAATAGTAGTAGTAGTAGTAGTAATATGAATAAGAATGTTAGCATTAGCGAAAAATTCAATGTGATAAAAGTGGAGGAAGCGGATGCGGATGCGGACGGAGATGATGGAACAACTCTCAATGAGCAGCCGGTGGCCTCTACCTCGGCAGCGGCAGCTGCGGCACGCGCAGCCGAAGCGGCAGCTGCAGCAACAACAACCACAACAACAGCAACAACTGCAATTGGATCTGCAAATGCAACAGTCGAGGAGGTAGCAAGGACGATAAAGCGCGAACTGATCGATGCAGATGACTCTAACGAGCCGTTGAGCAGCATACGCACAGCGGCGTCCATGCAAAACCAGCAGCAGCAGCAGGAATTGATGGACGACGATGAGGCCGAAGATGACGTAAATCTGGCACAGCTTAGCAGCATTATACGGCACACAGCGGTCAAAAAGGAGCTGCAGGCCCAACAGCAGCAACAGCAGAAAAGGCAGAAACAGGAGGAGAAACAACAGCAGGAGAGCCAGACACGTTGTTTCAACCAGATGCCCGATGTCATTCGCCTGCACAACAAGCAACTGTATATTGATGCTGGGGGAGAAGCGACCGCGGCTCCAACGGAGGACGACAACGAGACCTATGACTACATGGGCGGCTTGTCGCCAACATCTAGCCAGCGGCTGGACATCTGCAATGAGCTGCTGTCGGAAATTAGGCGCGACTGGCTGCATTTCCGGCCGAAGACGCCCACGGACGAGTTGTCGGACAGCAACCCAGGGGACGAGGGCAGCGGCAAAGTTTGCGATAGCGCAGTCGTGGACTGGACCCAGGATACGCCTATTAGCCTGGAGTTTGGTCTTTTGGGCAAGTGCAGTGATAACGACGACGACGCCGCAACCGATGCGCACTTCATGAGCAGCGCCTTCAAGTACACGGATCTCGATGCGGATGCGCAACTGCTGCAGACTGCCTACGGCCTGGACTATGCGCGCGACAGCAGCAACAGAAGTCCCGACAACACAAACGGCGACTGCTCTGACTCTGGTTCGGGCTTGGGGTCGGGCTCGTGTTCCGGTTCTGCGCTGGAATTCAATCTTAGCGGCGGTGATTCACTCAACGACATCAACAATCTGTTGGGCGATGAGCACATGCTGGTCAACATATTGCAGGAGTGCAGCACAGATGACCCCAAGGCGCTCAATCAGGCTACCAGCTTCTGGAACGGCATTCTTGACGGCGAAGCGGCTGTCGACGAGGTTGAGAACGCCGACAACCTGCTTGACTGCAAAACGGCGCCTGTCTCCGACTTAAAGCGCACTGCGCGCAGTCGTGCCCATGATCGAGGCCCACCTGCGCCGCTGGGTAGTTCCAGTTTCACAACGGCGGAGCACCAGTTATCCTTCTTTTGCCAGGCACCGCCCGTCAAGCAAGAGCCTCCGCCAACATTGCCAGACGCCGTGCCGTCAGAGATCACGTTGCCCATCAAGCTGGAGCCGGCGGAAGCGACACCCACACCGCCGACGCTGCTGGCCCATGCAGCGGCAAT
Organism: Drosophila littoralis; assembly: GCA_018903485.1. Taxonomy (NCBI): domain Eukaryota; kingdom Metazoa; phylum Arthropoda; class Insecta; order Diptera; family Drosophilidae; genus Drosophila; species Drosophila littoralis. Next base: position 9,143,693 of record JAEIGF010000297.1, on the reverse strand, counting down.
TACCTTAACGACTCCTACGCCCCCCGCTAATGCAGCTCCAGCAGTTCCAGTTCCAGCTCCTGCTCCTGCGGTGCCAGCACCAACACCAGCGCCCACACCAGCTCCAGCGCCATTAGTTGCCAGCACTGCCGCACCGCATCTGCTTAACATACCCGCCCAAATCACAACGCAGCACCAACAACAGCAACAGCAACAGCAACAGCAACAGCAACTGCCTCAGCAGCCGAAGCCCACGCAGGTAGCTGTGACGCAGCAGCTGCTGAATCAGTTTGCGGCCAGCGCGGCACCAGCTGCCACACAGCTGATCGCGAGGACAGAGTACGTGAGCAGCGGCACGGCCGTGGGTGACATTGTGACTATAACGCCGCACACGGGCAGCAGTCCGTTGCCGACGCTGCCTACCTTGACGCCGCAACAGCAGCAGTTGCAGCATCAGCTGGCGCAGGCGCAGCTGCGCAATGTTACCGTGCAGCAGAGGCAGGCGACACCCCAGCAGCAGCAGCAGCAGCAAGTGCAGCAGCAGCAGGTGGTGCAGCAACAGCAGCCCCAACAACAACAACAACAGCTGCTGTTCCAAATGCAGCGCGACATTGGCGGCTCGCCGGCCGTAATCTCTTCACAGAGCATTGTGACTTCGCGCAGCGGCAATCATATGATATACACGACAAGCAGCGGCGAGATTATGACTGCGGCTGCCCAAGTGGGTGCCCAAAAGGTGACATATGCCATACAGAAGAGCAGCGGTGGGAGCAGCGCCTCCATTGGGCCCAACACTGTCATCACGCTGTCCAACGTCAAGCTGCAGAATGATGACAGCTCTTCGTCCTCGTCGGCCCCCTCGAGCGTTAATATCATCAACACCGCCAGCGGGCAGCAGCTGGCTGTGCACAGCATTTCTGGCATTCAACAGCAGCAGCAGCTCCAGCAGCAGACAACGACAAGCACGCCTCTGATCGTGGCCACGCCCACGCGCAACAACTCCCACCAGCAACAGCAGCAGCAGCAACTCGTCACGCAACAGCAGCAGCAGCAGCCAATTGTTTGGCGTCAGGTGAGTGGCACCAACACAGCGGTGGCCACGACTGCGGTGCTCTCGAGCACTACGTCGGAGGCGCCGACGGCCGTGGGCAATAAGATTCTGTGGACGAGCCGCACCACGCAGAAGCGGCAGCTAAACGGACCCGAAAACACAGGTGAGTCGGTTCTTAATTGAATGCGCAGTTCGATTATTTAAAACACTTTTCGAGTACCTATACCTCCCTAGGTTGTGTGTTGTAAAACTCAAGAGAGTCTGGGAGCTGCAGTGTTGAGAGTTGATGAGAGAGTGTCAATGAGAGGGTGTTGAGATTATTGTGGCAAATAGCACGCGGAAAGTAACAAAGGCGAACAGCAGAAGAGCAGAGGAGAGAGTTGACCCAAGCTTAGTTACAAAAATTTAGATATCAACGGCGGCTAAGTTTTAATATTTTCAAGTTCTGCTTAGTAGAAGCCCCCGGAAACCTTATTTTGTGAATAATCATAAATGAATGCTTCACCTGTTAAAAAAATAATCGGGTTTTCAATTAATTCAGAATATAATAAAAACAGCCAACGAAATTTTAGTTCAGTTTACAATGAGATATTTAAATATTTTCAAAGTTATACAACAGTTGAGTAGCATATTTTTATGGGCTTGAATGTTTTGAATTAATAATTTATCATTACATATTGGGTTTTTACGACCTTTTTGTCTTTTCTATAGTTTTTAAATAACTGCAGAACCCAGTTCTCAGATCGATAAATAGTATAGCATACTTATCGGGGCGTACTGTCCAAAAGTAGTATAAAACCAGTAAGAGGTTCTAGTCGGGAGCTCCCGACTGGGAATACCCTGAACCCTCTGTGGTGGTAACGGGGAGGTGGCGTTAGGTATAAAATGAAAGATACTTGACATATATATAATATTCTAGAAGCAACATATCATGTTTGGTGACTCTAGCTCGTATTATTTACCCAATTTGCTCAAAAACAGGATGTCGATATCGATTTTTATCGATTGTTTGGAAACGGAGAAAGTTATCGATTATCGGAAACAAACTCGATCTGCGTAGGAACTAGGAGAACCTACAGCTATAATTTCAGCCTCTAGCCTCTAGTCTCTAGCTCCTTGCATACATATGGACAGACAGACGGACATGGCTAGATCAACTCGGCTATTGATGCTGATCAAGAATATATATACTTTATGGGGTCGGAGATGCTTCCTTCTGCCTGTTACATACATTTGCATTTTGCACAAATACAACATACCCTATTTACCCATTTTTAATGGGTTCAGGGTATAAAAGTCTTGTGCTTCAAAATGTGTTCGTGTGTTTCTTTCACAATATCCAACAGTTGGTCAACGCAATTAATGTTTTTTAATAATCTATCGTTCGTTTCATCAGAGCGATATTATTTATTGTAACTTAAAATATCCTGATGGCTTGCTTATCAATTATGAATTATGAATTATTTATAATTTTGCTTACATCGGAAAACAATTTAAAAGCTGTCATTTGGGAAGTATTGCCGCAAATGTAGACTACAATTTCTCTTCTTGGAGACCGTGTTTGAAGAACATAAAAACTGGAACGCTCTCGCCATTTATTTCGCGATACTCGCACATGGCGACCATGCCATCGACGTCCATCGACTCGCCTGTAAAGAATTGCAATTCCTTGAATCTGCCCAGAATGTCCTTCATTGTCTTGTTCATGTTGTTTTTGAGTACGTCCACTTCGTTGGGTGAATTCTCCTGCAAATGCTCCAGCACCTTCTTCATATATTCCTTAAGGTAAAGAGTGAAAGACTTCTTGTCTGCGAATGCAAATGATTCCTGCAGACGATGGTTCAATATCACATCAACGCCACTTTCTACGGCTGCTTCGGTGCCCTCATCGGCCTCCTCGGCCGATGGATTGGCACCAGTCAGAACAATGTTGTCCTGATTACGGCTGACCAGCCTTCCATACACCTCATAAATAACATCGTCGACCAAGTTCATTTTATACGTGTCCGTGAACATCTCATCCCCGGTAAAGATATCCTTGTAGACTTTCATGATTGCGTTCGCTTGGGCGTCTGATATAATCGACTTTAGGATAGGATTTGCACTGGACTCGTAATATCAATAGCAACAACAAAAATCAAATATATCTACAGCGAAAAATGCGCTGTTTTAAAGAATGATGAATTTTATAACAATTTGTATTACATGTTATTTTAAGAACGACTTTTTTTCATTATGTCTATGCCAAGTATATTTGACATATATTGCGAGGCTGGCCAAAAGTTAAAAGTCCGTTGACAGTTTTGTATAATTATTTTGTTAGACAACAAAAGTGGGACTCCTTTGTCTTACCATATTCCTTATGGAAAACTGACGGATTATAAGAGCTAATTGGTTAGCGTACCTAATGTAATGTGCACGCAACCACAGGGTTTTTGAGATTTCCACCTGCAAATGTGGAAAATTCTTGGAAAATTAAACGTTTTTGTTTACCGTTCATTCGTTCATTCGTGACAAAGGTTGTATGAGGGAGTGTTATATTTCCAGCCTCATGCTCAGTATCAAAGCTCTACATTGTTAAAGGAATTTCGAAATTTACCTCACGGGTGTAAAATGGTCGGTGAATGGGTGGAAAAGGCTGTGTGCACTCATGCATATGCATACCATATAGTATATATTCGTCTTCCTTAATGTATCCCTATTGCCGTGTTTAGTTTATGTACAAATTTTGTTATAAATAACATCAGCATAACCAAAAATGTACAACTGCTGTTTTAAGTTGGCCTAATATTTACGAGTGCTGCAGTTAAGAGAAATTATATGACTATTATTCATAGCTTTTATCGATTATCTTTTTTCTTTTGAGCCGTCAAAGTTTACTTTAGTGCTCTTTGGGACTGTTTGATTTGTTACTATAACTATTGTTTGTTTCGCCTTTGCAGATATTAACAAGCTGTTGTTGAACCGTAAATTCTCGCAGCGCAAGGTGGGTCAGCAGGTGGCGCAGCAGCAGATCCAGCTAACGAAGCAGCAGCTACAGCAGTTGGTGCAGCAAGAGGATGAGTTGGTGGCTAGCGGAGCCGGCGAGCAGCTCACCCTGCAGGAGGGCGGCGATGCACTGCAACAACAACAGCATCTACAACAACAGCAGCAGCAACAACAGCAGCAACAACAACAACAGCAACAACAACAACAACACCAGCAGCTGCAAAAGATCAGCAAGGTGATCAAAATGGCTCAGTTTCCGTTGCTAGTGTCGGACCTCAACTTGCAGCAGCAGACGGGTCAGCAGCAACAGCAGCAGAAGCCCAATTCGGCAGCGGCCATTGCGGCCAATCACAACTATAGTCTGCAGCCGGCGACGGCCATAATCACCTCACAGGCGGCGCCGCAGCAGGCCAACAAGATCTTCCTGACGAGCAACAGCAGCGGTGGCAGCGGAGGCAACTTCACCATTGCCACGGCCAGCGAGCTGCAGGCGGCGGTAGCTGCCAGCAACGCAGGCCAGCAGAAGCTCCACTACAAGGAGCTGCCCAATGCCAATGTCAAGCTGAACTTTGTAAGCAGCGCCACAACGGCGAATGCCGCCGATACGCTGGTCAGCCAAACGTCGCAGCAGCTAGGCTCCACTACGGTCGTGCTGAATAAGACGGGCGCACCGCTGCCCGCCGGAATCCAACAGCATCAGCAGCAGCACCAGAAACTCAAGACGAGCGGAGGTCAGGTCCAGGTGCCGGTCTCAACGGGCGACAAACGCGTGCTTTACACTAGCCTCTTGAATGTGAAACCCTTGCAGAAGAACAACAGCGGCCAAATGCAGATGCAGCTCGGACCCGCTGGACTGCAGCAGGTGCTGCGTGGACGTTTCAACAACTCGGCCATTCTGACCCGAACCCTGCCGCTGGGCACTACCGTTAACAGCACTGGCGGCGGCGGCGGAGGCACTCCGACCACTATTCGCCAGCTGGTCACCAGCAATGCCAACAATGTGGGCAATGCGGACGGTATTGCCAAGGAGGTGGGCAAGGTGCACGTGACCGTCGAGCAGGTGATTGCCAATGCCAACAATGGCGGCGTTGTGCTGCCCACCAACACCAATAATAACAACAACAACAACAGTAACAGTAACAATAACAACAACAGCAACAACAACAACAACAACAACAACAGCAGCAGCAACAATGCGAATAGCAGCAACAACAACAACAATGGCAGCGGAACAGGAGGGGCCGGAATGAATGCAACAACGGGCAACGTGAACGCAACGCCGACGATCAACAGATGAGACGCGGACACCAGCTAACATCCAATGGCAAGTGGAGGTTGTTGCACCCTGAATCTGCCCAGTGGCACCTCGCTCAGCCTGGCTTCGGCGGGTGCTGCGAGGTCGAGTCCACTGATGGTGGCCCTCGGCCAGTTGTTGCAGCCACCGCAGTGCTGCTGTGCGCTCTGCCTAGTCAAGCTGGGCAAACAGACGTCTGCCTAGACAGCAAGGCACGGCGATCAGCACGAGCAACGGCTACTGCTACTGCTAATGCTACTGCTACTGCGGTTATATAAATATATAGATTATATATATAGAATTTCATATGCATATATACAAAACAAAACAAAAAACAAAAACCTACAAATATTCGGTGTGAATAGAAACGTGTGAGACCCTCCTCCTCGAGATACGCCCCAAAGGTTTTCCAAATTATTGTAAAATACGGCGGTCGTGTGGGATGGAATGCTAGTGGAGAGGAGCCGCGGCGGGCTGGGCGGTATGATTTAGTAAATCTTATGATTATTATGTAATTTGTAACTCGTTTTGCTATAGTTGCTTAACTTGCATACATACAAACTAAACGAAGAGCAGCAATAAGGAACACTTGTGTATAAATCTATAATGAGAAGCCACCAATAACAAAAAACAAAAAAAAAAGTTCGCTTAATTTTAGATATGTGTGTAACGATTCAGGTCTTATTTTCAAGATCGCCTAACCCTAAAGCCTATATATAACTATATATATCTATATATATATATATATACCTGTATGTATATATGTATCTAAAATAGTAGCGCTCAGCCCCGCACTGAGCAAATCGAAGCAAACCAACCAACCGACCGGCCAAGCAAACCAACTAAACTAAACTAAACTAAACTATAAACTAATAAAAGGAAACTATAAACAACTCATTTGTTAAATAGCAAACTGTACATATTTGATAATAATTTTGAATGATAATGCTAATAAATATATTTTAAGTGATACAATACAAAATAATGTTAGTTGGCATCTCAACACACACAGACACACACACACACACACACACACATGGACATTTGGCATGTTAGCTTTCAGCTCATGCCGTTTCAGAACCACGCGCTTTAGCAATGCTGCCACGCCCACTCGATTGGCGTTGGCAGCGTGCGTTAACAAAATAAAAGAAGAAGTTAAATATATATAGATATATATATATATATATACATATATATTTGAGGATGTAGTTGAAGGAGCAACATTTTTCAATGTACGTAAATTAAATTAACTTATGCTGTAACAAGATTTAAACTACATTTAGTTATTTTAACTATGAAATACAGAAGGAACGATGGAGAGTGAGAGAGACAGGAGGGGGAGCTGCGAATTCGACAAAGATTAGAGAGATCGATTGGGCAAGAGTAAAATGTAAACACATACACGTATACACCTACACACACACAAACACACCCACACACACACACACACACACACACACATAGAGAACACTATTAATGTATGCTATAATTAATATTATTATTATTATTTTTATACAAGGTAATACTTTTAATTGTATCTGTAATTGTAACTGTAAAACGCAGAAGCAGAATTCGATGCTTGTGCATTCTGAAACGATCAGTAAATATTTTAAATCCAAAACCACATCCGAAAAATTATAATATAATATAATATAATAATAAAATACAATTAATATACGTAGTTGTACTTTCTTTAGTGTGTAAACTAGCGTTGTAAGAGTAAGCGATAATAAATGGAAACAAAATGCAACTTAAAAACAATTAATAAACAAAGCAAAACAACAACAACAACAACAAAAATACATAATTACGGCGAGAACACTTTTGAAATGTTTATTTATTTTTGTTGTTAGCATTATTTGGATTTTCATTTGATGTTTGTTTTTTTTTTATTTTCTATTTTTTTTTCAGTTTTTAACTCGAAATAAGAATAAACAGAAAAAGAAGAAAAGAATGATTAAATACACTGAAACGAAAACATTTGTGAAAAAGCTTTACACACTGAACTCAACCCCGACTTCCGCTATAGAAAACTAACGAGTCTTTGTCTAGATACATAGACACATAGATACATGCACGCACACATAGGCATATGTAGTTAGTGTGTACGGCAATGCATGTTTGTATATTGTACCTTACATAGCTTAACATAAACAATTATGAACTTAATATGCATAAATATATCGACGACCGTTTTAAGACTAATAATACTCAATACACATAAATACGCAGACAAATCCACAACCAGTTGCGGTTCCTTTTGAATTATTGGTTCGATTTGTGGGTCCACGATCGGTTCGACTTATTTCTCCTCCATAAATCAAATGTGATGTGTATTTTATGATTTGAAATTTGCAACTACAATTACGGGTAAAACGCGAATAAGGAAAACAAAAATTTAATAAGAAATTGTCTATTGAACAAGCAAATATAGGGAAGAAAATTGTATTTGAATATACTTATATATACTCACATACAGACACATACACACAGACTGTTTAAACTTTGATTGAACACAAATCAAATGAGAAAATAAGATTAACAATAAATATATATATATATATATATAAACATTTAGATTTGAACTCTCGTTGTTGCATGGTTTGTTTTTCGATTACTTTCAGCAGCCAACAAATTGTATAATCGATCAAAATGTAAATCGATCAAAAAGAAAATAGCTTTGATCAGACGCTCGTTTGTTAGTCTGGGGTCTGTTTTTCGTTTCGTTTTGTTTTTCCATTTCCATTTCGTCTAGTAGCTTACATACTCGCATTTGTAAATATGTATCTATGAGTGTGACAGAAAACATATATATATATATATATATATACTATTTTTTATATGTACTTAACCGTTTTTAAACTCTTCTTTTCTACACAATAAGCCAACGATTCAAACTAAAAGATTGTGGCTGAAATATCGAAATGTAATTTTAATAATTATTTACAGCGAATAACAAAACACACTCTCTCACACAGACATACAACAACATCCAACAAGCACAGTTGCAATTTCAATTCCTGCCACCCCAGATACCAGATCAAAATTCTCGAATTCCCGATTACTCCCAACTCCCAACCAACAAAGCTACTTGATAACGCTCTCTAATTAACGGATATGTAAAATTACCAAACGAGTATTAATAGCTTAAATATGCATATAGTCTCTGTATAAATCTTCAACTATTTACAAATTGGTAATCCATTTCAAGTATGCAGTCGCGATCCAGGCCTTGAATTGGACTCAATTTCCCACATCCTAGAGGCAACCTATTGGGCTCCTCGGGCAAAGGGGTGCTGAGACATTGGGCCCGAGTCGGGACTCGGATGGGGCGACTGCACAGGTATATAAATAGTTATTGTTAGTAAATCAAATAAGAAAACTGGAAACGCTTGTTGTGGTAATTAAGAAAACTAAAAATATAATATTAAAAAAGAAAAAAAAGCGAGAAAAAAGGAAAAATAAATTACAACAAATATCTCATATGATAATCTACATAATAGATACATAAACTTGGTACACTGTAAAAAAACAAACTAAAGCACAACATTATTATACATAGTACATATAAATCGTATGTGAAATAAAAATAAAAATAAATTAATGTTTATAACAATAACAAATGGCATAAGCGATTTTAACTGTCTCTTGCATAAGCTTTTCAATACGAATACCACACATACAATTAAATATATGCCTACAAATATACACACACATCTTACATATTTAGACGCGTACGAGAATAGTTCCACACTTCGATCGGACAACCAATCTCCACCGTGTATATGTATATATATAATTAACAGCGGCGATTCAAAAAGTTATCTGAACAACCAATTGAAAGCAAAATAAATCCATAAAACCGACTTGCACGATTCTGGTGGAATGTTTAAGGAAAATATTTATCTGGGATAACTAAATTCGTATTTAAGCTACAAGAATATATGAGATAAGTAACTGCTTTTAACTGATCTATTCTTTAGCCTTTGCTCGGGTATTATGTTGCAAATATTGGGTTCAGAAAAAATATATGTACTTTTGTGCTGGAGAACATCGTCGTGGCGGATGCTGGGTTCCAACGGCCCGGCACCGCCTTTTGCTCGGGATCTGCAATCGCCACTAATCCGAACGGGTTTAATACTGAGCCAGGACGGAGCACCATATTCGGATGGTTCCTCTACGAAACTTACCTCCCTCTTTGCCAAGGACTTTCATGCCGCAAAGTATGCTGCTTTATGAGTCTTTCCAGCCTTCAAGCGACATAAATTGTAGATTAGAGAAAAGGTCGCCATATTAACAGTTTTTAATATTCACTTGAAATAAATCTGAGTTGAAGGTCAAACGCACAAATTGGAAGTTTTTCATATAGAAAACCAACCCAGCTTATTTTACTAAATATTTAACTAACTGTTGACTATTTAGAACAAACTAAATCCCAGCAAAAGTTTATCCTAGCTTTTCAAGTTTTCTCAAACTAATTTCTATTTACTTTCAGATAATAGTGAAAAAATGTTGAACCTAGCAAAAGACTCAGACTAGATCCCAATTGATAATCTTATAAAATAAAGTCAATTACGTCATGGCAAAGGATTTTTTAATATTATTACTTTTATGTTTTATAATTTACTTCCATCACAGAAAATATATGAGTAAAAAGACAAGAGCTTGCGCGAGTTTGAGTTTTCAGAGATTGGGAATTAAAAAGGGCAATTGAAATGTGACTAAGTTAAGTAATTAAACTATTTTGGCAACATTTTGCGTAATATGTTTTCGTTTATTTGGCGAAACTCTAATCGGACGGGTCGACTGCAATGCAAGTGGCTTTTGCCAATTTGGTTAATGTTTGGAGCTGAGTGCATTAGATGCTGCGCCTATCTGTCAACTGGCAAAAACGGTCACTGAAAGAAAAAACACGTTCAAATTAAAATTTCCACTTGCCTCTTGAGCAGCGATCAATTAACACTCGGCTGGCCATAAAGCCGGGCTAAGTGCCGGAGCTGCCAACCTGTTCGTTTACTTTGCGCCTTGTTAAAATCAATAAAGACGGCGACGGGTTTCAAAATTGAAACACGACAAGAAGATACCCTGCACCAGGCGCACAGCTGTCATTATATTCTAGCCTCCTTCCATATAAGCCAAGGGAAGAACCCTTAGCTACTATGGGAAAGATTTCCTGGACTAACTGCTGTGTCTATTATGACAACTTTATGCAAGTTTCAGGGCATAAAAGTAACATCCTAATGTGTGCGCAAACCAAGGCCCAAGGCTATACGTCGAAACAAATTAGGGCAAGAACGGGCGGAAATATATAGGTGAAATATTCTTCACCTGTGTATACTATCCGAAAGCTGACATAAGAAAATAAAATAAAAACAATTAACTCCTTCTGCGTTCAAGGAACATATAAATACCTAACCAGATTGGATATACATACTCTTGCCCGTTACATACACTCGAACCAAACCAGTATACCTGTTACAGCCCTTGAAAATGGGTAGAAATAAAATGCAAGCCAAAAAACTCAAGTTGAGTTTTGTAAATGGGCGCTGCGTATCCAGCTGAAGCCCAGCCGCAGATCAGTCTAATAAATAAATGCCAGAGAGCTGAGCAGTCCAATCAAAGGCAGGCGCTTTGCATGTCCAACGCCAGCTCCAGCTCCAGCTCCAGCCTCAACTCCAAATCCGACTCAAATTTGGATGCTGTTGGCCAGTTGCCGTTTTCCGCCTCCTGCTCCTCGTGCTCCTGCTCCTCCGGCTGCGGCTGAGTGTGCGTCTGCGACTCGGGTGTGAAAACTGTTCGTTTTGGCATCGATTTCAATTTCGCATGCATTTGGTGCGTTCGAGAAGGCCCATTGCCCAGGCGAATGCTAACTGGCATCGGCATCGGCAACTGCAATCGGCGGACTGTGGATCTGGTGTTAAATATTTGAAAGCAACTTCGTTGCAGTTGTCACTCACGCTTGTTGTTGTTGTTGCGATCTGAAAAGAGCAACAGAAGCTCATTTTGTTGTCATGTCGAGGTGTCATGTTGCAATGTTCCAGCTGCCGGTTGCCGGTTGCCGTTTCCAGTTTTCAATTTTTCAGTTGCCGTTTGGCAAAAGGCAAAGCCAAAGCCAAAAGCTCAGCCATGAAATTCGTTAACGGTACGTTGACACTCTCGTATCAAGATGTGTCCAAGTGCCTAAGACGCAGCACATGTAAATCTATGACCTTTCGCCTTACCCCTGCCCCTGCCCCTGCCCCGCTGCGCATTGCAAATTACCAAGCTCGCGATTAGCATATGCCCCACAATTGAAATCTCATGCACTGATTAGGCGGCATTAGGTCGCAATTAAGTAAAGCTCCGGCCCCAACATCCCAACGTCAACAGATATGCATGCATATACCACACACATGTGTGTTTACCCGAATCGAGGGTCGCTCCATACCTTTAGGATACCAGAAATCAAACTATTAAAAATCGTAAATAGAAATAAGAACTAATCAACTAAGCAATTGGTTCTAATATCTGTTTACTTTCTTATTTGAATATTGCATAGATCGTATGAAGAACCAAGAATTGGATTCAAAGTTTTCCGCTTTTTAGTCGCTGAAAAATTGGTTTAAGCTTTAACAAGAGCTTTAACAATTGGGCTTTAATAAAGAGCTTTAACAGAGACAAAAATTGAGATTCAATAAATAGCTTTAATAATCAGATTGAAGCCAAAAAGTAAACTTTCGCATTCACAATCTTTGACCCATATTTCCATCCTCGAGTTGATTTTGTAATAAGTGTAAGATTCTTCTCGAATCAATCTAATTTTCTAATTCTAATTCTAATCATATTGGTAAGTCAGTAAGTAACTCAGTCAGTCTGTCTGTCTGTCAGGACATTTATTCAGACGTAGTATACTTGAATTTATATAGCTTCCAGCTTGTAGTATTTTGTATAAGCATGGGAATTCCGCATAAAAACATGATTGATAGAAAAAAAGTAACAATTCAATTAGGATTGATAGAAAAAAAGTAACAATTCAATTAGGAGAAAATAGATTCTATCGCTTCTCAAAGACAAGGACAACTCCCTCAAGCTTATGCTAAAATAAATTCAAGCTCCCTTTTCCGTATTTAAAATATGCATTAGTATATCTCTTATATTATAAAGACCCCATTTAAACATTGGATCATTGTAGAGAATACCTTCTCGAGGTAATCAGGAAACCCTCGCTGGCGTCCTCGAGCAAAAGCATTTGGGATGCATTTCTCCATGGGTCACAGTTGGTGAGGAGCACAATGCCTTGGGGCTTGCCTAATTTGATTGCAATGCTTAGATTTGTGTCTGGCTTGGCGCAAACGTGACTGAGAGTTGGAGAGTTGGCCCAGGGCCTGCGGCGCAGCCTCCTTTCGATTTGGATGTCTCGCACTCCTTGCGAATCTCGGCGACTGCGACTGCGACTGCGACTGCTCGCCACAATTTTCGCTTGTCGTATTTCGCTTTTAATTGGCTACATGACGTGCCAACTGCGCCTAGGACGCCAAATAACATGGATTCCGGAATGCAAGACATCGAGTTCGCTCTCCGTCCGTCTTCGGGCCCCTCTCTCTCTCCCCAGCCTGGCCTGGTCCTGCACGGTACCGACTCTGCCTCGATGCTGTGCGCCATATTTTGCACTCAATTCCAGGTGCTGCTATCTGCAGCAGCTCCTCCTCCTCCTCCTCCTCCCTCTCCTCCTTCTCCTCCGACTCCTCCTACTCCTCGTTCACCTGGTGGGAAGGTGTTGCTGCTGCTGCTCTGCACCATTCAAGCCCGATTTTCATTCGTTTGTTTGTTTGTTGATTTTGTTGTTCGCTGACTGCTTCGTTAACGTTGTCATGAGTTGATTTAAGCCACTTTTGTTGGCCCCCGAGCGAGAAACTGTGTGAAATGGAGGTCTATTTCTTTCTTTTCGGCTAACCCCTGTTTGACAAGTTCAGGCCCGATTGCCGCCCCCTTTCTAAGTAGATTTTGTATGTGCACTTTCTTGTGTGGCAGCACAGAGCAATCTTCAGGGTAATCCTATTAGTTTTTAGATTAAAGACAGCAATAGAAAACACAAAAGATCGCCTCGTTTTCGATGTCTTATGTATTACATACATTGTAAATCACGCCAACCTCCCCCGTCCCCATGTCCAACGCAATTATATTAATTACTTCTCACTTCTTAATGCTAATTTAATTGCTAACATCACAAAATAGTCAATTGGTGCTTGAGTTGGAAAACTCGCCCTTTCTCTCCCCTTAAAATCGAAAAGACAATTGAAATCTTTGAACATTTTAACTACTTTATTTGTACAGTGCAAACATCTAAAAATACTTGTATACTATTCATATAATTTCAGGGGTCTTTATGAATGGAAATTATCAATTTAATTGTAGCTGGATAAATAATCATATAACACAAAAGAGTTTTCAGTGGTTCGGTTCATGGCTCATGCCTGGACTTTAACTTAGACTTGTGAGCCTGGTCCTTCACCAATCCCAGATTTTGGTTCAAGACTTGGCTATTTCCCCTTTTCCCTGTCTAAAAGTGACACAATTTAGAAATGAGAAGTAATAGATAGATATGTTTGAGGAACTACTCAATCAGGCAATACACATCTTTGAATCATTTCACATATCGCTTCCGGCTTAGGTTCGCTTCTTTTTTGACGAACTACTCAATCGAATTGGGATTCCCTTTTGAAGCTTTGCTTTGGTTTGCATTTCGGAAGACCTTATTTTAAAGTCTTTACTTAACCATGCGGATTGCTCACATTTATCGATTTGCAGCAACTTTATTAGCCGCGTCTAATTTGTTATTCCGATATTCCAGTTGCCTGCTGTCAGTCCCAATGCATCAGCTGTCGGAGAATTGTCAGCGGCAATCAGTTCAGTGCAAACATCGTGGAAATTGTGTTGGTTTCTTGTTCTTGGTCTTGTTGCTTGAGCCATGTTGACATTTTGGCCAGGACAGGACGGAGGCAAAAGTTAAATGGGCTTTGGCACAAGTTTGATCGATTTCCGGGGCCGGGTCCAACACGGGTCAGAGCCCGCCAATTCGCACGTCGCTTGCCGAATGCGAACGGTGTCAGATGTTTGTACGATTCCAGTTCGACTTCTTCCCAGGCCTCCATTTTGACGCCTTTAATGAGCCTCGACCCGACCCGGGTCCGTCGCACAATTAACCGTTAACAATTATGAGCAGCTTAATTGCGATTCGGAGTCGCTTTCATCGCCGGCATTTCGCATTTCGCGCAAACTTTTCACATTTCTCATTTTGTTATGCAGCTGCTGAGGCCGTGGGGCAAACGCTTTGTTATCCGACTGCACTGAGAGAAATATCTCACCTGTTTCACGATCGACAAAAATATAAAAAAATAAATATGTGTTAAACAAATATATTGATCAATTACTTTAATTCCCATTGTCTGATGTGACGTTTGTTTAGCGTAGATTTTAAGATTGTTTGAAATTGGGCAATACCTATAGGATAAACTGGTTAGTTGGTCAGCTAATTTGAGGTTTTTATTTAAAAATTTAGACATCAATATTACGGCCAAGTCAAAAGTTGAAAATAGGTTGAAAGCCGATCAAAGGAAACCTTGGATGAAACCTCGCACAAAATCATTGATCTACATTTTACACTCGGGAAGATATAAAATTAAGAAAAAGTAGCAAATGATTTGCAATAAATGAAATAAGTTTGAACCAGGAACTTCACTTCCACTAAGGAGCAGTGGCTTACAAAAGCGTTTCATGCTAACGTATTAGGTGCGTTTTCTACAGTTGTGGATGGAATTATTAAAAATAATTCTGTCTGAATGTGAACTTTCATCACATAAATTAACTTAACCAAACATATTTTTAACTGACTGACTGATTGATGGATTGATTATCAAGAGAGAGGTAGGGGACAATTTTAATTAGGCTTCCCTTTGTGTCGAAAGTAGCTACTAAGACGGGGTATTGAAAAATTAGACTTTATTCGAAAAAATGTTAATCAACGAAATGAATGAAAATGAACCCATTTTGCCAATAATAAATTATCATTTTCTTTTGTTTTTCAACTGATGCGGCAAATTTCATTAGCAATAAATATATTGTGTTTTAAATAACATGTTGATTAAATAGCTAATTTTTTTGAGTGTTTAACAAGCTCACATCTCATCAGCTGCCTCCTGCTCGCCGCATCTGCATCTGCATTTGCATCTGCATCTGCATCAGGATCAGCTTGGCCTCCGAAATGAGTTCGTCATGAACAAATCAATTTTGGTGCGCATTGAACCTTTCCCAGAAGACCGTTAAATGTGGCAAAAATGCAAATTTCCTGCTTATGGCAACGAGAATTCATCTGTTGCCCAGTTGCTCAGCTCCGAAGTTCCTGTCTGCAATTGCAACTGCGACTGCGACCGAGGCTGAAGTCTGACCTTTGCTTCTCCTGGATGGCGGGTGACTCTCTGCCATGAATGAAAACATTTGTTGTTGTTGTTGTTGTTGGCGTTGCAGCGCCGCCAGAGCCCTGGGGCCGGAGCAGGTGGAAAGATCATCAGCATCGCCGCGCCGCGTTGCGCCGTTGCAATTGTTGGCGTTAATAGTTTTGTTGCTGTTTGCGCCGCTTGCATATTTCCATGCTGATGATTAAATTGCGATAAATTTTGGGCAAATTGCAATTCGTGTACAACAAATTGCCAAGGCGTTAGGATCTGGCCAGAGATACGTCTGCATAGATGGCCAGATCGCGTGGGCGTTGCGAAGACTGGGTGAAAGCTCTTCCTCGTCGCCGCCTCCTTTCCGGGCGTGTAAGCCCGTGTCCAAAACGAATTGGGCCTTATCAACGATAAATCAAGTATTTGTGTTTGCCGCAGGCCGAGACAACAATTGACACACGAGACAGGGACACTTGACTGTGGGATGGGGAGTATGTGCAGTGGCAGGGCCAGGGGGTGGCAGCAAAGGGGCGGCAAATTGCATGCGATTGAAATTGAATGGTTTAAATGGTCATTTCAATGGCTGCAATTTAACAAGCCATAATTAGTTGATTGTTGTATTTACGAAATAAACAAGCGGCAACAAAAACAACAACAACAAAAACAACAATAACAAACGACAAGTTTGTTATAAACGCCAACTGACAATTGACATTTGCATAGGCCGCGCTGTCGGCGTCGCGACGTCGGTTAAATTGAAAGGACTCGCTGCCTGTTAATACATAAATAAACAGGCGTTACAAACTGCTCACAAACACTAGCGCGCACACACACACACACACATAGACACACACGTACGCGTAGCCATCACACACATGTCCATGTCACATGAAATCGGATGGGCTCTGCCTTTGCGCCGCGCTGCGCTGCTCTGCTCTGCTCTGCTGCTGCGCTGTCAGCGCTTTCGCTTTGGCTTGTCGGCCATATTGTGTCTGCCTCTCTTCGCTCTGTCTCTCTCGCTCTCTCCCGCTCTCGTTGCTGCTGCTGCTCACAAAAGCTCAACTGCAGCAGGCACCGTTACTGTTGCTGCTGCTGCTGCTGCCGCTGCTGCTGCCGCTGCTGTTCCGTGCTATTTATTAACCTTTTATTTAATGCTATTTGCTTAGAGGTTTTACTCGCACGGAGCCCCAACAAGCTGGCAACAACAAAGGCAACTGATGACAGGCCATCGCCTTGCAATTACCCTTACCAGAGCTTGAGTTTGGCCGGGCCAGGCCGGGCCGAACCGAAGCGAACCGGGTTGGGTCTGGGCCAGGTTGGACGCTCTTGTATGTAATTAGGTGATTGTCTGTCCGGTTCAAATGTCGCGTTTGTTTGTTTGCCTTTCGCGTGTGCACTACGCTCTTTCAAGGCGCACACCTATGCAAACGCACGTGTGCATGTGTGTATGTATCTTCTAGGAGCTGGCAAATGGGAATGGAGCGGCAGGCTGATCGTTAAGGCGGAGCGCCAACTTGCAACTAATGACAGATGATTGCGGCTGTTGATTGAATGGAAACTGAATAGCCGAATGAATGAATGTATTCACTCACTTGTGTGCGTGTTAACTTCGAATCATTTTGCGGCTTACGAAGTTTTAAGAACTATAATTTTCATGTTTCATCAAACAGCTTTTCAGATTACGCCGCCAATGCCTCAGAAAAACTATTCAAATAATGAACGAGCGTCGTTTAAAGCTAGTCTCACGAATAGTTTTAATTCAATTCATTAACTTTACTCAACCGAATACTAAGAAGAAATATTTAATATTTTTATTTGACAAGGTTAACCGTTTGTCGATTTGGAGACTTTTTATTTGAAATAAAAATGCTCGTAACTCATACGGAGAAGAAGTTTACGTTTTCTTATGGATTACTTTTGCCATTTTTATAATATATTTTGCATTATGAATATCGACATTGAGACAGAGTTTTTTAAGGTTTTTAATTAGAGCTAGATACATCAAACTTGGTATGTATGATCTTGTACAAAATTGGCAAAACACTTTTTGTTAAAGTCCTTTGCTTCGGTATATATAAATATATTCAAGTGTTCAACGTATAGGCAATGAAACTTTCATGCGGATCGGACTTTGAACACCGAAGGTATATCTTGTTCGGGCTTCCGGCTCTACTTCTAGTGGTTTTCAAAGGTCTTTGTTGAATTTTCTTCCGTTCTTCACCATAACAAATATGTATTTTTTCGTATTCTACATCCATCTGTAGTACACAAATTATGGGCGAGCAAATATTAATGTGAAAATCAATTTCAAAAAATTATTACTAATATAACTTTTATAAAGACAAACAAGTTTTAACTTCTTATACTATTGAAAATGGTTAAAATAGCTTCAGGGTACCTCTTAGCACTCCCGACTCCCGACTAAAGCACCCTCATAAGTAAATACATAAAGTTTGGTGAGTTATTCTGGATCTGCATTTATTATTAGAAAGTATTTATACCAAATTCCTTGCCTCTTGCTCTTATAAGCCCCGCAATATGTTCAAGTTTATATATCATTCGGACGGGTAAATATACTTTATAGGGTCGAGGATGCTTCTTCCTTCAATAAAAGACCATTTTAGCTTTTTACCCATTCTCAGTCCAAGTTATATCGTTCGATAAATATCAAATGTGTTCGATTTGGCAGAGATAGAGGTCTTAAGATTAATGGACGTCGATAGACCAATTCCGGGCGAGAATATGTAACACCTGTAACACCCACTACTGCATTAATGATATATCGAGAGGAGCAGAAAAGTTTTTGTTAAGATAAATATAAAATGAATTAAAAAGTGAAAGGTGTGTGGCTTAACTTCCTAATGGAAAATGGAAGCTACTCTTGACTAGTCAATATCAGGAAAAGTATTGGAAGAAATTCATGACGGGCTTTGAATAGGAGTCAATATAGATATAAAAATGTATTTAATTTAGATATGTAGATCTTAAAAGTTAAGTTAATTAATTTAACTTACTTAAAATGGTTAATTTTTAAATAATTGTCACCCAATAGTCATATATTACATTGCGCCTAAAACTGTAGCCCGGTTGGTTCGATGCTATCTAATAAGATTATACAATATCCAATCGGATTTACATTTAACTTCTGTTAACAGATTACTCGGAAATTTAACATTTACTTATATGTAAGTGCTAGTTACGCAGTCCAATCAGACAACACCCCTCCATCCAGTTGGAGTCCATTTGTATGGCAAGTGGAAAACCGTTTAGCTGTCAATTAAATACAATTTCCACATGGCGTTTATTGATTTTCTCGCTCAACGTGGTTGAAGCGAGTTGGTTAAGTCGAGGGCAATCAACGGTTTTCATCATGTGTTAATTGCAATTAGAGCGGCTCGCAGCCATATTTGTTACGTGAGTGTGCGTGTGTGTGTGTGTGTGTGTGAGTGTGTTTACGTTTATTTGGTATTCAAATATCGATACTTAGGCGTATTTTGTTGTTTGCCCGCCAATGGGCAGGGCAAACATAAATTGAGACAAATTCCCCATGACAAGAAATCAAAGCAAAGCAAAGCAAGGTAAAGCAAAGCAGAGCAAATCAAAATGCGAGCCAAATAGGCCGCTTGGGGGCATTGCGCAATGCGCCGAGCGACACAAATTATTAATTTGCGCAACAGTTGTAGCCATTTTGTGATCTGACTTATGACACAGTCATGTCCATTGTTTGCTAAACGGCATTAGACAAACAACGGCAACAACAACAGCAAGAGCCAAGGCAGTCGCAACGGCAACGACAACGGCAACGACAACGACAACAATCGCGACAATCGCAATAATAAATGCTACGATTCGATTAAAAGATCAGCACAAACGAGAAGACTGCAAAAATGCAATTCCAATAAGATTGACAATGAGCGGCTGCCTAACGAGCCTTACAGCGGGTGCAAGCGAGAGGGCAGGCAGTCAAAGTCTGGCCTGCTCTCCTCTTATGTTGCTCGTTTGTAAGCAACATACATTTTTGCGCGTCAGCGACGACAGCACTAAAGGTTCAGCTCTCTCTCCCTCTCTCTATCTCTCTTTCGCTCTCTCTCTCCCTTCGCCTCTTTCGCTGTCTGCCTTTGTGGGTCGCAGTCGCAGTCGCAGCCGCAGCCGCAGACTCAGAGTCGGTGACTGCGCTGCGCTTTGTTTAAATAAAAGCCTCTTTAAGTTTATCTATCGGGGCGCATCTAAATTGTGTGGGGAGCCCGTCGCTCTGTGCGATTATGCTATTTGTTGCTGCGACTGCGCAGTCGGCAGCGACTGCGATTCTCGTGTAATGTTTTGCCGGTGCGCTTTTATTTTGCTGTTGCTTTTGCTTTGGGTCTTTAGGAGGTTGTTGTTGCCCGTATTGCTGTTGTCGTTGTTGTTGTCGTTGTTGTTGTTGTTGTTGTTACTTATTGCTAGCGTTGTACGCTTCATGTTTTGATTGTATTTATTTTAGTTTGAGTAACTTTACTTTTTTGCTGCTGCTGCTGCTGCAGAGCTGCTGCTGAGCTGCTGCCGCTGCCACTGCTGCCGTCCATTTCTGATGAAGATTTTCTGCGCGATTAACTGGCGAGATCGCCTTACGCGCGCTCCACGCGGTCTCTTTTATGTGAAAAGCGTTTCGTGCGCAGCTTTAATCATGTCTCTTTTCATGGAACGACGGCGCGACGGAACGACTGAACGACGAATCGCTGAAACGGCCAGCGGGGTGGGCTGATGGGGCACATAATGGGGAACGGTTGGATTTCGCATTGCGCAGACATTTGAGCAATTGCGTTTAATTTTATTCATAATTCGTGTCTAGGGTTTCTCGACTGCTTTTAATCGCTGTATAATTGTTGCCTTCTCCTTCTCGCCCCCCCTCTCTCTCTCTCTCTCCCTCGCTCCCTCTCTCTTTCTGTGTGTGCTGCCAGCTGAAATTAAGCTTGATTAATTTGTTGGTTGCATTATCGACGCGTCGGCATCTGGGCCCAGATCCAGACCCAGACCGGGGGCCGCGACCTGCGCTCCACTGACTGGGCCGGAGCAACAAAGTTATTAAACTGGATTGGGTGTGCAATTGGGGCGTGGCAGTGTGCTGGCCAGATAATAAACCGTGGACAGCTTTCGATGGTCGACGGCATCAAGCGCTGTGCTACATCAAATAAAAAAAAAACACTGGAATTTCTATTTTATGGCCAACGGATGTTGTCTAAAGAGTTAAAAGCAACATTTTAATGGCCCATTTTGAAAGATGAATGTAGATAAGATAAATTTGGCTTATTAATTAGTTGCCGAGAGACATATGTATGTGTGTACACAAATAATCAAAGCAATTCAAAAGGGCTGCCACTTGAAAAACAGTTAATAACATAACCTCAATGACGGCGACGACACAGTCATAAGCCGTTGTGCAGTACGTATGCTGTTTGTATGTGTGCACATACCCATGTACATATGTAAGTGTGTGTGTTCTGTAGCCCAATTAGACAAGCTCACACACACACACACACACACACTCGCAAACGCTCGAACGCATGAATACTTGTGAACAACTATCATCAACGGTCGATGTGTGAAGCAAAAAAGGCATCAAAAACAATTATGAAATCACAGCAGATGTTGGAACAAAATTGTGGTGGTGATTTATAAAGCGCAGGCTAAAAACAGCAACAGCAACAGCAACAACAACAGCAACAGAAACAGTAACAAAAACAACGACAGTGACATCAAAAAGCGCAAAATTTTGGTGTATTTTTTGTTTGGTTTTGTGTTTTATTAAAAGAAGAAAAACGAAAGACACGAATGGAGGCAGCAAACAGGGACCCAAGCATGTGGCATGTGTTACACATACAAAGGCGAACGCACACACGCACACACGCACACAAATTGGTTGGTGTGTGCGCAAAAAGAGGATGGAGGATGCCACTAAAAGGACTGCAGATGCGCAGCCACAAGCCAGAAACTTATGTACGGCGGAGATTTACGACTTAAATGCTGCAGCGCATAATCAAAAAGACAAGCGCAGATGGAGCTGGAATCGAAGCTGTGTGGAGCAGCAGCATCCGCAGGAGTAGGAGCAGGAGCAGCCGGCAAAAGCAGCGACGCTGGCAGTGCACTTAATTAACAAATATACAAACACTTAACATAACCTCAACTGACAGGCGGTCGGGCTAGCGGGTAGAGCGCTGGGTGAGCGAGACAACGCTAGTGTAACAATTGCCCCATACCCTCGCGCACGCACACAACAATAGAGTGCGAGCGCAGCTCGCTGCTCATTGGATGTTCGAAATGCGAGAGAGCGGCGGAAAAGAGAGCGCATGAACAATGTTTGGTTTCGTGCGTGTCAGTGTGTATGTGTGTGTCTCTACCTGTGTGTGTTTTGTTCTTATTGCCGTTCCGGTTTTGGGCCCTGTGGCTTGACTGGCGACTGCTCGCTCTTGCTCATTTTTGCCGTCTCGTTTAGTTGCAAGTTCGCGGGAGCTTCAGTTGGTTCAGCTGACTGGCAGAGCGCACGTAACGGAAACCGGGCGAGAGTTTTATTGTTTTTTCTGGACGCTTTATAGTATTATGTTGAATATTGAAAGCCAGACGTGCGTGAGCGCCATCTAGCGGCGAGACGATCACATCCTAACGAATCGAAAGTGCCTCTGCGTGTGTGTGTGTACGTGTATATGTGTGTGTGTGCGCGTGAACTAATTGTGAATTGTAAATACCGATACTTAAAAATGCCGACGGCTTTACAGCCGCTGACACAGGGCTAGCCGAACTACTGCCTCGAGACAAAAAACAGCAGCAGCATTGCGTCCATTGAAAACTGGCTACACTTATGTCCACGCTGGCCAGCAGTCGCCATCCGACGCTGAATCTGACACTGAAACGCAGCAACGAGAACCAGCGGCGAGAACGGGAAGAAGGAGCGGAGGGCGCAATGCATCCCGATTGCCTGCCACTGCCACTGCCGCTGGGCCCAGCTGGCAGCCATGGGAGCAGTCCGCAGCTGCAAAAGCCTGAGGATGGGGAGGAGGACGACGGCTCCAACTGCGACGAGCATATGGTGAACATTCTGGACGACCAGGAGCCCAACGAGGAGGAGGATGAAGAGCTCGACGACGCCGCCAGCTGCTGCAGCGAGAACAGCGTCCTCAGCGTGGGCCAGGAGCAGTCCCAGGTAGCTGCCGCCCAGGCCAGGCAGCGGCTGCTCATGAGTCAACTTTACCGCCCGTCGGCATTCAGCAGCGTCTCCAACTCCCACTCCCATGCCGCCGAGGAACCTGGCGGTAGCAGTCCCTTGCCCCACATGCCTGCGCCGGCCAGCTTTCAGGAGGAATTCCTGCGCAAATCGCAGCTCTATGCGGAGGAGCTGATGAAGCAGCAGATGCAGCTTATGGCCGCCGCCAGGGTCAATGCTCTCACAGCCGCCGTGATGCCGCTGGGCGGCCTGCGCGGTCCCAAGGTGTCTCAGCAGCTGCAAATGGCCGCTGCGGCGGCCGCAGCTGCCGCAATGCGACCCACTTCTGGACAGGATGCACTTGCTCAGCTAACGGCCACCGCGCTGGGCATTGCACCGGCCGCGCATCCTCACCAGCTGCTCATGCAACAGCAGCTCCAGCAGCAGCAGCAGCAGCCGCATCCCTTCCAGGCACAGCAGAGCAACCACAACTACAACAACAACAATCTCAACGAGAACATGCACGAGCGGGCGCTCAAGTTCAGCATCGACAACATCCTCAAAGCGGACTTTGGATCACGTCTGCAGCAGCGCCTGGCCGCAAGTGGGGCAGCTGCTGGAGCAGTTGGCGCAGCGCCGCTCAAGACGCCCCGAAAGACCGCCAAGCCTCTGAACCTGGTCCAGGCGCAGGCGCAGTCGCAGTCACAGCCAGGTCTGCAGCTGCAGACGCAGTCGCAGCCCAGCATGAGCTTCTCCAGCACGCTGGCCAACATCTGCAGCAACAGCAACGACTCCAACAGCACCGCCACCAGCAGCAGCACCAACAACCCGGCAGCTGTTGACCTGGTCAAGTCGCCAAGCGCCACGTCGCCGGCGCCAGCAGCGGCCGGCGGCAAGGCTTCAGAGGATGGGACAGCCGCGACCTCGACATCGACCAGCTCCACGCCCATTGTGTGGCCCGCCTGGGTCTATTGCACGCGCTACAGCGACCGCCCCAGCTCAGGTGAGTGAAAATCAGAATGGGATCTGCGTGAATTCAGTTTTCCCCTAAAATTATGGAATATAAGTGGAAGCACGGATTAGGAATAGTTGCTCGAATTTGTATTCCTGTGTTACAGTTGGCTTAAAGTGCGACACAGATTAATATCTGTAGTGAATTAAAAGATTACTACACTGAGCGAAAAAAGTCAATACTCATACTTGAATCAAGTACAAACAGTCTTAAAGTGATGTCTAGCGGTAATAATTTACTCAAGTTTGAAATTCCTATTTCGAATATGACTTTTCAAGTTCTCATCTATACAGAAAAAAGTTTGTAGAAATCTAAAGTCTGTTATTATCAGACTACTTTATATCGGGGTCATAAATATGTTCGGGTATACAGTTATGTGCATAAATCTGTATTTATTTCAAATTGGGATCAAATTTTTATTTAATTGAAATAAAAATATGAATGAAGTTAACTTAAGAGTGCGATGTCTGACATAATTCAGGTATACTTAGCCAAACTATATCTAGATTAGTTAAATGACATAATTGTTTATAATGCTCGTAATTATTTATAAGGAATCAATGTTCCTCTGTCCACTCTGAACCGGCAGAATTGACATTTTGCACAGAAATAGACAGACAGACAGACGAAGGTATATCGACCCAGCTTGCCAATCTGAAATCCATATACATTATGGGATCCAAGGTATTCAATCGTTGAGGGTTTAAAAGACAACTTATTAAAACAATAAATCACCAAATTATTTGTATGTCATTTTGAATAAATTCTTCATACTCTAATAATTGATTATGTAGCTGGATACTGTATCTAATCTCTAGACAGGAAGAGTGCGGCCACTTTCACTTAGCTCACTTGCACAGGGTATACAGAGCAGGAAGGGTGTTGAGTGGGGAGTGTTGAGTGGTTGAGTGGCTCGTAAACAGTTAAGCAAACAAACTGGCAACCACAGAGAAGTCCGCACCACATCGCATCGTTCAGACAACGGCGTCAATCTGCAGCTCATTAGTTTGCAACCACCAAAAAGGGCAACAGCCGTGACAGGCTCATTCCACACCATGCCACAGCACTGTGAAAGGCACACTCACCCTCACCCTACCCTCACCCTCACCCTCACCCTAAACCTCCACTTCCAAGTCCAAGTCCACATCCACTTTCACATCCGCAGCCGCATCCACTTCCACTTCCATTTCCACTCATGAAGTGTCTGCTCGAGTGGTTTTTATGTCCTTATGGCTTATGTAACATAACTTAAGCTCATTATGCGCGTGCCTGTGTGTGTGTGAGTGTCAGTGTGTGTGTGCGTGTGGAGCACCCATCTGCCACCCCCTTTCCAACACTGCCCAACAATCATGGCACTCATGAATTTAGTTTATGCCGCCGCAGGGAATTTGGTAATCGTTTGCCCAATAATTTTATGTGGCCAACTACAAGTCCCTGTGCTCCTCGCCCGGGGTGAGGCATGCGAAGGGTTGTTCTATTGGCTGGCACTTCCAGGTCTGTTTCATGTTTAACTTGTCATTTTGTTGCCTTTTCGTACTATCCACTATTCTCAAGTGGGCGTCATCCTATGGATATTGACTCTCTAATGCTGTCTAATGAGAATATTTATTGCTAGTAAATAATAAACTATAGCAATGTTAAGGCAACAATTTTTCTAAACAAAAAACCAACATTAATTGGAAGAGTTAAAAAGCATAGTTATCATCCATATATTTCTTACCATCTATTAACTTCATAGCCTGCTTCTATAAGGGGATAAAGAGGCAAATGAATCAGAATCAATATTTATGAGTAATTGTAACAGACTGTGAGCTTAGTGTTAACTCATTCAGAATTCACGAAGATTGTTTCTTTTCAAATTATACCTTTTATCCATTTTTTAATTTGCAGAAGAACGCTTCTCCGTTCCATTAAATATAAAGTATTTTTTTTCAGTTATTCATATCGTGTCGATCATTATCAATTTTCGTATTTGTCTTTTTGATCTTATCTCGGGAATTGTAAGATCTAAACACATTGCGATTAACTTTCTGGTTATCTGTATGTAAAAGAAAGTTCGAATGCTTCCCACGGCATCTCGGTTCTGTGCAGAAGGTAACTTCTTTCGACTAGATCCCTCTAAGTACTTGCTTTCGACCTAGCAAAAACTATTCTTGATTATTTTAATATGCATTAACCATAAGGTACTCTTGATGATTTTCCAGCAATTTTCCTATTACACCGATTAATGTCGGATCCCCATTTGAGTTATTTTGGGCGCTCAACTGAATCCGACAACCCCATATCCCCCCGCCTAGCCCCGTACTCAAGCCCATTCTCATTTTCATTTCAATCTGGAATCCAAACCTGAAGCCGAGTGCATAAATCTACGCTTTTGGGTGGGTTTGTCGCGCTCGCTAATTAACCAGAAAACGAAACGTTTTTTTCTCTCTTTTGTTGTTGTTGTTTCTCTTTCTTTTTTTTTTTTTTGAGGTGTGTTTATTGTGAAAATGTATTATGCATTTTATTATTGTTGTTGTTGTTGGTTATTTTTTTTTTTTTTTTATAAATTTAGCGTGACTAAAACGAGATCTCGATCGCATTGCGGCTCCATAATTTGAATGAATGTTGTAGGCGATGGCGTCGGATGGAGCCGGAGCCGGAGCTGGACTTGGAGTCGGAGCTGGTTGACTGGTGGATTGAGCCTGGTTGTTGCTTTTCGGCTGCAACAATGATTTACCGTGAGATTTGTTCAACAGCAATCAAAATAACAACAACAACAACAACAACAACAACAACAACAACAGCAGCTGCAAAAGCTGCAGATAAAATGAGAGAGAAAAAAAACAACATTTAAATGCACACGAAATACCGAAAAAAAAGTCATAAATTTGGTGCTTTTGAAAAATTGCCATGACTACGACAAGAAAAATTATTAAATTTTATTAAAAGGTGTTAATTTGACAAATTAATGCGACATGTGTGTGTGTGTGTGTGTGTGTGTGTGTGTGTGTGTGCGGAATTAACAGCTATCACAACTCATAAAACACATATTCATTTGCAGCATTTAAAATATATAAGCTCTTACATTTTACATTTTTAGTGAGCTTTTGCACTTTTCAAATTGGCTATTAAGCTGAGAAATTGGCTTAAACTGTTTAGACCTTAAAACCTAATGAGAACTCGTATTGATATTGCTTTTGCTTGAATTGGGTCAAGAGTTTTCTATTTCTATAGCTTATCTAGGAGTTCTTTAAGTTCATCTAGAACCTCTTTAAGTTCCTCTCTGAGTGCCTGAGGACTCAAAATGCAGTTTGGGCGTGTTTAACTGCTCGGGATACCTTTTTTTGCTAGATATTTCTCTGTGTGATAGTTTTCAATGTCAGAAAATGGTTTCGATGCTTACGGAAGTCTCTACTGGCACAATCCTCTACATTTTTCCGAACTTTTCTCGTTCAGTTTGTCTAACCAGTTTGATTTTTATCAGTTGCGACTGGATAACCTTTTGCTGCGATTATATTATAGTAAGTGACTCAAGTAATAAATAATATTAATAGCTTAGCTTACAGCTTATTGAAACTATCGAAAAGATGTATATTTTTTACTGTTTAATATTAAATATATAAATAAATTAAATGCTATCGATTTTAGAAAAAACTTTAAAGGCCACGTGAAGCTTGTTAAGTAAAAGCTTTGTTTTATATAATATAAATTTTAAGTTCATCAACTTACTTCATTTGCCTAGCTTCAACTAATACCACTGAGTGTATTCCTCATACTATAATGAACAGTTCAAGCGAGAGCAGGTGTTGCAGGTGTTAGCAGATGGCTCGTCGTATATTTATAATTATATGCTTACTCAAATGAAATACGCCACAAGAATTGTCAGTTCAATTGCAGATCGTACGAGTAATACGTATAATCAGAGTATGTAGAGCTAGGCCTGATCAACCACAAAAGGATATAGTTTTTATGTAAAAACAATAACTGCTTGCTCCAGCCTGAGAAAGTGATCAGAAATATGTCGCATAATTGATTAGAGTGCGGGCAAGTATTATATGTATGTTTCGGGTATATATAGTTTATAAATATGCGTTGTCAACGCTTTTGAGCTGAGTGCTTCAACAGCTGCTCGTGTTGCCAATTACAGACGAGACAGTTAACAAATTCGATAAACTCGGAGCCAGCTTCAGCAAGGCCAGAGGCAAAGGCAATTTTCGCATTTGTCCGGCACTTGGCGCTCATTTAACAGTAGCCCCGGTCGCAGCAGCGATCGCCACTGAACCATTAAGTAATTTTCAATTTGCCCAGAACGACCAACAACAAATACAACAACACAACATCACAACAACGAACAACAAACAAGCGGCTGCTGTGGCAGCCACAACAATGACAACATAAACAAACGAATTTCAATTACCCATCAGGCTGGCTGCAATTACCTTCAGCCCGCGCCAGCCCTCCCTCCTCTCTGTTGGCCGCCTCAAGAATTTTCCGCGCAACGCAGCTAAAAATTAGTTGAAAGTTGTTCGCTTCGCTTTTCGCTCATTCTGGGCATTTCTCAATGGAAAATTTGCTTAGAAAATTGGCCCCAGCGATTTGCCAGTTGAAAAACCAGAAACCAAGTCCCCCAACAACAATTCCCATTTGGCATTTCTCTTGGCAATCTCCCCGCCCCTAAAACGCTGCGTTTATCACAATTTTACAATAGTTGAGACGGCAAAATACTTCAAAACAGCGGCAATTTTCGTTGATTTCTGTGTTCACAGCCTCGCCGAATCTTCCAAATACCCTACTTTCTTCCTCCTTGAGTTAGTTACGACTACAAAGTCTGCATTTGTTTGGTAATTATTGCTGGAGGGGGAGAGTGACGGGGAGGGGCCATTAGGCGTCGCCCGTCAAGTGGTCGCCACCTAATAACGATTCGATTGCTTCGATTCATGTCCCCCCCAACCCCTTAAAGTGGCACAATGCAATACATGGAATCAATAAGTGGCGCCTTGCAACAGTTTAAGACCTATTTGCAACATTTTCTGCATTTGCCTGCAAGTGCAACTCTTCTCCCAAGTTGTTTTTTGCCCGAAGTCTAAGTAGTTTTGCTGGCCAATTAGTTGGGCCGAGCACGTGACCCACTGCGTATGACTCTATCGAGGCAAAAACACGTAAGAGTGTTATAGGCGCAGCGATACCCTGCAACGAACCACCTCCGATATCCTCTGCCCCGTACTGTAGCGAATTCTTCTTCAATAACCACGCTGATTTTGGCCCTCTCCGATTTGGGATTATATACCCAGAGTTTGAATGGGAGGTCCTACGTTTAAATATGATATCTGTGTCTCTTATACTCCAAGGAATCTTACTATACGTCGATCTCAAGAGAACGACGTGGCATTAATGCTGAACACCTTACTTATTTTACTTGGCTTTAAGAGATTGGAGTTGCACCTGTGGCACACATTTGCACGGAATCAATATACCCCTTTCCACTCGGTATACAATGGTAAATGTGTCAGATGAAGTTTAAGTATTGACTTGATGATTCATGATTCAAAACGTGCTGAGAACAGAATCTGCATATTTCTCTATGTATGCATTTCTTGATGTGGTTAAGATGAACCCGCAAATTTGATATATTTATATATAGTTTTTGAATTTGAAATGCGAGTGGGGAAGATGTAAAATATGAAACTCTTGATGCTGGCGCCTAAATCATATTATAAATAAAGTTCAACTAATAAAATGATTAAATTTACCTTTAAATGCCTAAATAAAGCTTCTAAATTGAAGCAAGGAATCACTTTAAAATTGATTCAGCTTTTCATTTGTGCGACAAGTCACTGAGCCCGCCCAATTGCGAGCCAATTTGCGTTGGGAACGCAATAAAACTAAAGCCAGAAACAACAACAACAACAACAATTGCTGGGTCTATAGCATGTTTATGACCCAAATGCATACATAAATATGAATATGAATACGTAGCTGTCACGTCATATGATAATCAAGATATAGACGCCATATAGACGCCGACGTCGACTTGGCGGGGACTTTGCGGAGGCAAAAGTCGAGACTTCCTTGGCCTCGAGACTCCGCCAGCCTTAGAAGGCAAATTAAGCCATTGGAGCAAGAAACTTGCTAGTCTAACAATTTGCTGTTGTTGTTGTTGTTGTTGTTGTTGTTGCTGCTGTTATTAAATGGAAATGTTGCGCATTTCCCGGGGCACGCCAACAGCATTCAGCAGCATTCAACACCTTAGAGAAAATTCGAGTGCCCTAAACGTAGAGGAATATGCTTGGAATTAGTCCCGGTCAGCATATGCTAGGGGCCATTTATGGGGCTTTGCTAGTTTTGGGTCACAACACGCATAACTCAACGCCTCCTGGGGGCAAGCCCATCATAGCCATGGCAATCAGCTGGGCGATTTATGAAGTGACAAAAATTAATTTCAACTGTTAAGTTATCGCGCAGCAGCAGCAGCAGCAGCAGCAACAACTGTAACTGGTAGCACCTTTTAAGGCACGACTGCAGCAGCAGCAACAACAACTGCAGCAGCAACAACAACTGCAGCAGCAGCAGCAGCAGCCATGCGCCTCGTACTGGCAATAAAACTGTCGGGCTTGGGCTCTGGCCAGAGTTTCCCAGTCCAAAACGAGACCATATCAGCCGGCAAAAATGTCGTTTAAACTGTGCTGCTGACCGCATTTGGTTAATGCGATCTGCAGTTGTTGTTGTTGTTGTTGTTGTTTCTGTTGCTGCAACTGTTGTAGATATGGCCTGAAATTGCTGTGGCAAGCGTTATTAACGGCCCTGTATACCCAGTATCCGGCACGCGGCGCAAAGGGTAATTTCCGTAATATTTGCTTTTAAAATGTGGCAACCTTAAATATATAAATTATAATAAATCATTTTAAAAAAATCTTTTTAATTTATTTCATTATTTTCATTTCATATTAATACTTTTGATAAGCTTGAAAGAAAATATTTTTATTTTGGGTTAAATAATCTGTCTTGCATTCAAAATATTAATTTGTTCAATTTTTAATTATATTTTGTTTTTAAATCACATTCATTATTTATTTAAATTCTTACAAGCTTTTTTTGTACCTGATTTTTATTTTAAATTAAGGTTTTTATTTAATGTGTTTAATTCTCTTGAACAAATATAACATTTTTCTTAAATTAGTCAATTTATTACGGCTGAAATGTAATTCGATGTTGGATAAGAAATTGTAAAAATATTTCCGAATAATTAATTGATTCACATTACACAAAGTGGTTCGGAATCATTTCAACTATGTTAAATACATTAAAGTAGGCTGTTGGAAGTCGAGGCTTAAGTCTCGATCTAAACTGGTTCTATTTTGGTCTGAAATTGACAAAATTGTAGGTTTAAAAGGTTTTCATATCCACTCTAATAGAGGGGCATCTTTTGTTCAGAAATACTATGTAATATAAGGCTTTAGATTTGAGGAGAACTGTGGAGCTCGAAATTGCCGAACTTAGTGAAGATAGAAGAAAACAAACAAATTAATGAACTAATCTTTCGACAGATCCTTTCTATAGATCCATATGAAACTGTGGTCCGATATTGGTACAAGATTGCACTTATGTAAAGGGCTTTGTAAAACTTGTAAATGCAAAGTTTTGATTCGATATATTAAAATCTAATCTAAGTGTTTCATATAAGTTGGTTAACTGATCAAGTACATATATGTATACCTTGTGGGTCGGATATGTCAGAAGAAGATTATAATACAAGGGAAGGGTATAGCTACAGTCGGTTATTTCGTATTCCATGTAAACGTACGCACAATTTCACACGCAGAGAGAGAGAGAAAGAAGAGGGGGGGGGCAAGGTGGGGCCAGAGACAAGCCGAAATTCCACAGCTGATTTCGTTACTTTGTGCGTATACGTAACATATTCGTGGGCCAGACAAAGCTCGGGCTGCGGTGCCTCGGGGACCACCCAGATTGAGCCCGGGCCAAGCTCGGCGCAGAAGACAAGTTTCCGCATTTGGATTCAGATGAATTCAGATGAATCGCATTGCTGGCGTATAAAAATCATTTTTATAACTTCATTTGTGTTAATTTGGAAACGAGGCGAACTGCGAGCTGCGAGCTGCGAGCAGCTCGATCGAAATCGAGATCGAGAGGCCGCAATGTTTTACGGCTTGCCGTCAATATTTACAGCTGTCAAAATATTTTCTACAAGCAAATGACTTCATTCATCAACCGACTTGTATAATAATCGTGGAGCTGCCCAAAGTGGGCAGGGCAGGTATTTCATATTCTCTTATTTGTATTCGTATTCATTTCTTATGACAGGCCGCAGATACATATGCGATCAATCTCTGGCACGAGGTGACTGCCAGCTATTCAGTCAGTCATCCAGCCAGTCAGTCAGTCAGTCAGTCAGTCAGTCAATCAGCCAGACGGCATAAACATGCATTAAAAGCCAACAGGCAAACAAATAAACAAATAATCAAAATAAGCCTCATTATGACTGCAGACAGCAGGCGAACTCGGCCAAGAATTTATTGAAAACTAATTAAACCTGACGGCAGCCACAATTCATTTGTTTGTGGTCTTTTAATCGTTTATTTATTACTCGGTCTCTAGCTGTATCTGCATCGGTATCTGTATCTGTATATGTATCTGTATCTGTGCCAGCAAACGTATCTGTATCTGTGTTCGTACTCGCTGCCATCTGTGGCAAGCCAGCCCAGTTTGCTACTAATAATGAGCTCAGCTCTCAGATGAGTTGGCTGCAGAACGCGCCCAGTTCTCCAAGTTCTCATTCTTTATGCGAATGCTCGTGTTTCGTTTTGCAATTGATTCGTTCTCTAGAGTTGACTCCACTCAATGATTTGTTTAGCTAGCAGCCAATTTGTTCGACTCTAATCGAATTGCAGCTAAACATTTCAACTGTCAACTGTTGCGATCTGGTTCACAAATATAAAACTCTCTGCTATTAAATTGCGATACTAATGCCATAAATTACGTAGAGCTAGTTAAATTAGTTTTGCACTAAGTGGATGCCACTTAAAAGAAGGAGAAGTAAAATATAATACTTAGCTCTTTGACATGGCAGAAAGACTTCGCGGCAATATATATTATAGTATTCTAATTCCAATTTTAGAAAAAATGCAATATTTAACTGAAATCCGAATTGCTTAAAAATTATAATAGGTCAAATAGGTCAAATAGGTCATTCTCTTCTGTACAGGTCCCTGAATAAGAGCAATTGGGCCCGATTGGGTTATATCTTTACAATATTACACAAAAAAGAGCCGAGGCGAAACTTATTTATTTATTCATTTCTTTCAAAATAAATAACATTTAGAAACAGAGAACATAGACCTCAACCTTTGCATTTATGCAACAGCAGAATATAAACTTATTTTTATTAGGACTTGTAAATATTTTCATTAGTGTTTGTGGATTTACAAAACCAGTTTCGCAAATCGAACCTAAGGTCGGGGAGTTAGTCAAAATCTGGACATAATGTGTATTATCATTTATTTATCATTACATTCAGAGTTTTCTCAACATTTGCAATGCTGTGAGTGGCAATTGCGTAAATGGATTATATCGTGAACTGCGTGTGAACTGAGATCAATGAAAAGTCATATCTTAACAAATCTTAACTGATCTCCCTCCCCTGCGCCTTCCAGTCTTAATGCTGCATGGCGTTAATTGAGGCACATAACTAACACCCTTTGGAGCACAGCTCGAAATGGCTTCGGGCTGAGTGAAACCTGTACAGGAATTTGTGGCTCTCATTGACATTTTGAATGCTGTGGCTGATGCTGTGGCTGATGCTGTGTCTGATGCTGTGGCTGATGCTGATGCTGATGTGGTTGTCATACAGTTGACATGTCTGTCGTATGATGGCAGGGAAGAGCGGGATGGCGGGGGGATTGCTTTGATTATTTTATGCCAGTGAGTGACGGGCAGGCCAGGCATCTTTTGGGCCTGTCGCAGTCACGACAGCCAGAGCCCAGAGATGTTCACAGTTCTGGAATGCCCCAGTACCCATCAGAGTCAGAGTCCGAGTCAGAGTCCAAGTTCGAGTCAGAGTCAGAGTCGCCACTTTGGAGCCATTGAGTAACCGGGTGAGCGATGTCCAATGCTCGATGCGTGCGTGTGGTCAACCGCATTTGTCAAGTTTAATTGGGAAGCGAGCTGGGCTTTTGGTTGCTTTTTGATGGTTCTGCCTTTTGGCTTTGGTTTCACTTTTGCTGCCGCTTTGCATAGCCATGGGGCAGTCAGCTTCAGCCTCACCTCTCCGACCGCACGGGCTTGTCGGACATATGTTGGCGTCGGCGTCGGCGTCGCGACTTGGTTATTGTTTGTTTATTACTTGTTTCGCCTTAATTACTTGTTCGTGATGATGATCAGCGTAGAGATGTGGAGATGTGGGGCCGCTGTCGTGCGGCCCGCAGCAAAACCGATAGTCACACTTATTGGAATTACTGCTTCATTATCATGTGAAACGATTTCCAATTGGAGTCGTAGCTGGTGCTGTAGCTGTAGCTGGAGTTGGCCAACTCATAATCTCTTGACACTTGAGTACCATTCAAAAGTCTTCAGCTGTGTGGCCAGCCAGCAAATTCAAATCAGCTCAGTTTAGTGAGAAACAAAAGAAGTGATCGTCGGCCCACGGAAACAAGCTGAAAAGCTGTTGCTGAAATTGTTGCCGCAGCTCCAAAGCTGGCCTCAAACAGATCCACAGCCGTGTTGCCATCACGCCTCGAGTGCTCTGTAAATATTCATTTTGTAGCGCACGATAATTGAGAGATTCTAAGTCTTCTTCTCGGAAATAATAAGGCGCGAGTGCCGCAAAGGGGCGCCAATCTGCAGGCTGCAGCCGCCGCTTACTCGTCGGGCAAATGCATCAAAGTCTTGGTGCATCTTCAGCATGCTCAAATATACCAAAGTAGTTCGAACTTTATTGATAAGTATTCATGTGTTGTTATTATCTAGTCAGCTGAAGAGTCTTTATTACTCCAAATACTTGATAGACTAAAATCGATAGATATATAGAGATCTTGGGCGTATAAATCAATACGAAAACGAATTAGGCAAGCAACAACTTTTTGTTTCATAATTTCTAGCCCGCTGCCTATTTCCCAGAAATCAATATTGAAAAGCAAGGGTTTTATTATTTTATTTGCCCGTCCCGACAGCTTTCCTTTGCCCTTTTCACAGCCAACTTCGTTCTGAGAGTCTACTGCTAAAAGGGAAGGTGTTAGTAGAGAAACAAGAATTCTGTAATAAAAATGAAAAAATTTCTAAATTAACTATATTCATTCAGGATATAAAAATAAAATAATTAGAACAAAGGAAGATAAGTTACATTAATTTACAGCTTATAAAAGCTTATAAAACGCTTGTAAAACGCAGCTCTGCTGTTTTTAAGTTCTGCATCATGTACAATAAATAATAGTATAGTAACACATGAATGCATATTCACATAAATTAAACAATTTCACATTTATACAAAAAGTTGCACACATAAAGAACAATTTATATTAAAGATTCTTTAATAATATAAAATAGATACTTCAGGATTCTGGCATTATATCTGATTTTGTGGAAGATTAGGAATAATATTAGTTTCAATGTTTATTTGATTATTGTGCGCATTTTAATATAAATACGTTTAATTTATAAACTTGTCAACAATGGCAACAATGAATATCTTCTTTGGCAATTTGTAAATGTAGCAACCCGACAAAAGTGTCGACTGTCTACAATGGACTCGTGTTGATTATTCCCACACATGTGGTTGCAACATCTGAACGGGATTTATCAGGTCCGCTTTGTTGTGGCCTTAACTAATTGCGATCCGGCCGGCGAGTGCTCATAATGTCAGGGCGCGATAATGCCGAGTCTGATGACTCAAGCAAGCGCAGTTCCCATAAGGCTATCAGCTATTGTCTAACTCTGATCTATATAGTCGTGCCCATGCAGGCTGCCTGCAACATGTGGCATGCAGCGACTCCCAGGCGATGGGCGCATAATAAAATTAAGTCGATTTTGCTGCAGGCTGCACAAGCTGCAGCCTCTGGTTGGCTCTGCTCCATACAAATTCGCGCTGATGTGGTTGTTGTTCGTCTGTTGTTGTTGTTGTTGTTATTGTTGGTTGTTGGTTGTTGCTGTTCTTCGGCTGCCGCTGACTGGGACCACCCAAGTTGACAGCGAACACGAACAGCGCTTAAGCTTGTCCTGTAGAAAGAGCCACAGAGAAGTAGTCTTGGACTTGGACTCGGAACCGTGGCCGGAGTCCGAGAGGCTGAGACGGTCCGCAGAGCCACTGAGGAGCCACTCTAATAAAGCTCGAATGCTGCTCGTCTGACGACGTTCCACTGCATACAAATAAATTTTATTAAGCAGTTAGAAACGAGCATTAATGAAATGCAGTTTTCAGTCGCGAGTGTGCAGAGGGGGCAAGCGGCTGCTGATCCGCAGCGATAACTGCGTATGATCATCTCTGGCAAGCAGATGGATGCAACTGAGCTGCTGGAACGGGTGCTGCAACTGTTCCTGCTCATAGAGAGATACACAGAGTGGGCCAGAGGGAACGCGTGCGACTCAATTTGCTGCTGTTGCTGTTGCTGTTGTCCTTAGCGATCCGAATGCTGTTGATATATGTACGTCTGGCCCCATTGTCGTGATCGTCGATGTGGTCATTGGGGCTTCATTGCGATTTATGTGCGTAATAATTGTGACAATCACAGCGACTCGATGCCGACATGAAGCTGGACTCGCTGCAGCTTGGTTGCTGACATCTGACAATGATGACAATGATGATCGTGATGATGATGATGTGACTTTGTGCATTCTTTGTCATTGTTATTGTTTGGCTATACGAATCGAACTGCAGTAATTAAATTGCATTCCTCAAGCCAACTAGCCCTTTGTTGTTTAATTGAAAGCCAAAGAAAGTTCAGCTGAAATTATGTAAAATAAATTGATTAAAATTATGATGAATGACTTATAGATGTGTGATGGATGAGCGCTACAGCTGGAGACCACCCACATGAAATGTTGATGATATTCGACTGAGTTATGCAATTTGTGAAAGTCTTGACATAATATTTGTGTAAACACGAATAAAACCCAAATGCTAATTAATATGCGAATAGCTGCCATTAATATTCTAACTAAAGTAAATATAAAATGGGCAAGTTGTGAAGTCGTAGTTCGTTAGATCTCCTGCTCATTGCCAACTGTCATGTATCTTATTGTGATAATTCCACAGTTTAGCTGGTGATCTATTAGCGAAGATCTATTAAATGAAATTTGTTTCTAACTTCAATTGGCAGTTACGCCCGCTCGACAGCTCCAGAGCTCCATGGAGTCTGGCATGCCTGGCGGCTGTCTAGCCAGGCCGGAGTTTTTTGAATTTTGGTCTGGTTTTGCCTCAAAACGGTGTCAATAAGATTGATGGCTTAAAGCTTTGCAGCTCAGCACAAGCAACAGCCCTGCGACCGAGCTTGAGCCTAAGATACAAACTGTGGCTCGCAGAGTGCCAGCTCATAGATACATTTGCTATAGATACAGATACAGATACAGTTGCATTTGAAACTGGCTGCGGCTGCGAGCGGAGGCTTCGTCAACAACGACTTTGAAATTGCTCTCATATAAGTGTATATAGGTGTGTGTGTGTGTGTGTGTGTGTGTGCGCCACTTAACTTTTGGTGTCAGTCAGCTTGCTGCGGGGCTGAAGCTGAAGCTGGAGCTGGAGCTGTAGCTGGAGATGACGATGACGACGAGGACCACACACGCGGCAAATGTTGATTGCCGACTTGACTGACACTTTTTGATAAGTTGATTAAAATGTTTTTACGCAGCGTTTCGCTCTTTGAGTCTGCGGCGAGTGCATTGACATTGAGCTGAGCTGATTTGATTGACTGACTGACTGACTGACTGACAGTCGATTCGGTCTGGCCGGGCCGTAAAAGTGTTCTACGGAACGCAGCTGATCTGCGGCTCAATTAGTTAGTTAGTTCTAGCATCTAGATACTTTAGTTCCCAGAACTAGGATGGGTTCAATTAACGCGCACTGAGCGCTCGAAGCGATTAAAATCGCGTCGACTTCTGCATCTGTGACTGTATCCGATATCCAATTGCTTAATTGTAAACTAATGTTGCATGTGGCAGACAGTCGGCCAGGTCGGTCAGAGCCGGCCTGAGTGCGTTTTATTTGTTTATTTGCCGCTGGCCATTAATTCATGTTGTTGCCTTCGCCTCTGTTCTTCTCTTTGCAGGTAATTGGCGCATGCGCAGCCCCTCTACGAATTCGTTTATTTATTTATTTAATTGTTAATTGTTAATTGTTTGTTGTCGCTGAGCCTTCAACTTCAATTAATTGTACAACTTGGTCGGCAACGTGCACAGCCTGGCTTCGATTTTAATTCCTATTTGCTGTGTAAGTAACAATCCGAGTATCTGTATCTGTATCCGCGTATCTGTATCTGTATCTGTATCTGTATCCGAGTATATGTATCTGAGCAATTGACTGTTGCCGCAACGATTTAATTGCCTTTTTAAAGGTTAAATTATTTTGTAGTTTATGCTTATATTTGGAATTGATTAATTGCAATTGACTCTGCGCCTAAATTGGCCACTCACTGAATTTTGATATGTTTTTAGTTTTGTTTTTTGTTTATTTTTTTCCTACATGACTATAAAAAGTGTCATGTCGTGTAAAAAATAAACAACTGCAGTCGACTAAAGAAATCGAGACAATCAAATCGGTTAACCACAAAACGCAAACAAAACAAAACGGGCAAGAAATAGATAGAAATACAAATGTAGAAATGTGTGTGAGGGGCGTGTGTGTGTGTGTGTGTGTGTGTGTGCAGCTGTGACAGTTGTCCAAAATCTGTTCTAATTGCATGGGTACAGTGAAGCTTTCCTACGGAGATATCTATATATATATAAATACATACATATTTAAAGTAAAGTTGAGTTTGGATTTCCAATATGTTTTTTACTTTAGAGGCTCAGACACAAAACATAAATTACTTGGGCTACAACTTGTTGATAGCTCTTATCATATTTGGTAGATAAGTTTGGGTAGTGATCAAACCGGAACTTTTACATATAAGTATTTATATCTTCCAATACTTTAAGTAAAACGTAAATTTGCAGAATACAAAATTTAGCTAGAACTCAGGTTCGATGGTGTGTAAAACTGGCCACACAAAACTGAACCCAAGGGCACGGAGCTAGTGCAAGCCGTGAAACGAAAATCCGATTAGCCTTGTTGTTATAAGTATAGAGATATTTTTGAGTATATATATACATACATATTATTATATCATATGCGTCGTTTGATTATCCTCACTTTAGTTTACAGATATTTGGAACATGGTATTTAACTAAATTTTATAGTGCGAGAAATCAGTTTTGAGATCCCTTCAAGAATAAAAAAAAAAACAATGTGTAGTTATTCTACTGTGATTATTTGAAAGATTTTCTATAAATATTTTTATAGAGTGGATCTTAGAGAGACAGGCTAATTGGCTTGTATTCATATTTGGAAAGCACTCTTGCAGCGCTTACTGGCTAGTTCACTGTACCACAGGTGTAGCTGTGTTATGCAAGAACATCTTGCTGACAAGAAACTGATTGTTCAATTAATATGAGGCCGAGAAACCCACAAAAAGTGAAAACATGCGAGTACACGTAGTCGGCATAACTGAGGAGAAAACCCGAGCCGAGTCCAATCAGAAGAATGTCGTCCATTAACAAGTTGTCCCCAGAGTCAAGCGTTTGTCCTGCCTGCTGCACCGAATGCCTTTGGAACATCTGCCTGAGATCTGAGCTCTGAGGTCGCCAGGGACGAGTGCAACCCCATGCTTAAGCTGGGGGATCCGTTGGACTAACAGCTTCCTGCTGCGGCTATTTGCATTTATACATCGTAATCATATTTTTATTATTCGCAGTTAGTTTTTCTGCCATGTCCGCATCGATGGGGAGTGCTGCAGCTGATCTGATCCCGGGGCTGGTCGTCGAGCAATTTAAATGATTTAACTGCCTTTGATTGAAACATTTCATTATCAAGGTAGTCAGCATTTCGTCCTCCTTTGTTTCTGTCTCTGGCTCACCTGTATGCGTGTGTGTGTGTGTGTCCGTTTTGGGGGATTTAAATAATTGGATATGCGTGTGGTACTCCCGATGATGGAGCGGCCGACAGACCCACATTTCGACTGTGGCGACGTTCATCTGCATTTAGTTGACGTTCCGCTCAGTTGCGCTGAGTTAAGTTGAGTTGAGTTGAGTCGAGTTCGGTTCAGTTAGTTCCTGTCTCCTTCTGGCGCCTCACCTGAAACCTGGTCCCAGCACATCGACCATCTGCAGCTGGCCAAGGCCTGCGCCTTCTCCTGCTCCTGCTCCCGATGCTGCTCCCGTGGCGCCTGCTTTCAACTGGAATATATTTTGGGCTTTTGCGGTTAATCTCCGCATTGTTGGGAATCAAAGGCTGTTTCTCTTATTTGCGGTTTGCACTTGCATTTATTTTAATTCCGCACTCGTAGTTTTGAATTGCAGCTCAAATTGTGGTTTCTCATTAATTATAGATTTGTTTAAGACGATTCTTGTGGTTCCCAGGACTCTTAATACACTCCAAATCATATCATTTAGCATAAATGAACTTTGCGGAATGCGACAAGTGTTGCAAGTGAATTGTTAATTAAAACGAAAATTTAGACAAACTGTTTATTTGAACAATTAACTCAAGCTCTTAGGACATAATGAAGCCGTGAATCCTATTATTCCAATTGGAAAATATTTATCAAGCGTGCATATTTATTTACTTTAATTGATATTTCACCTGTTTTGATTTGAATATGACGCATATAGATCCTAGTTATATTGATATTAATAGCAAAATGTTAATACGAGGGGCTGTTACCCGGCGTTGTCCGATCTCAATTAAAGACAACACTTTTTCACTGTAAATTTCAAAATGTTATTACTAGGGCTGTTACCCGGCTTTCGGCGGGCATATTTATACTTATTCAAATAAAAATATTTATTCAATATTTAAATTGATTTCACGCCTGTACAAATATTGAAAATGTTCGTACTATCCGGAACATCTAACGGATTTTATTTCCGTTCTATATGGCTTTTAAAATATGTACTTGGAGATAGTTTGCAATTGTTCAGATCAAAAGTGAAATCCAGGAATCGACACTTTTTCAGCGTAGTCTGGACTTCTCCAATTCCTTGAATTGCATTCATACATAAATTTTTAATGGTTGCTTTTGCAATAAGTTTGTGGCATATAGAAAAATATTAAATTTGTCGTCAATAAATTTGAAATATATCTTTGAAAAAGGTCCGAATAATATTTTGTATCGTATCTAATACCAATTTTTCGCACCTTTCTTTGGACTGCACATAGATTATGTTACGGTTACGCTATGCTGATATTTTAAGCTCTTTTAGTATGCTTTTGCCAACTAAAAATGTGACTTTGAACTTTCATTTCGATGTCTTTTAAGATGCACAGTTACAAAATAATTAAAAAATAAACCGCGTTGTTATTGTTGTTGCTTTTGTAAAATAGCATGATATTTTTCCTCATATAATGTCTTTTTAATGGGCAATGCCACGTTTTCATTTCATTTTTTATTTTGCTGTGCAAAATGCGACAAAAACGAGAAAAAAAATAGGCAAAAATATATATATTTTTAATTTTTTTATGTCTGTGCGAGCGCAAGTAATGTTTAAAACTTAATGATGTTGTTGCGCGAATGTTGAGTTGTTGTTGTTGCTGTTGTTGTTGTTGTTGTTGCTGTTGTTGTTGTTGTCAGTCGTGTGTCGTGAGTGCCGCCGTCGAGGCACAGACCACGGCCAAGACACGGAGCCCAAACATGAACGCAAACGCCGGCAGTTGGAGGAAGGTGGCCGGTCGCCATCTCCTTTCCCAGCTGCCAAGTGTCGAGGCTACATCAGCAGGTGTGTGCGTGTGTGTGAGTCTGTGTGTGTGTGTGTGTATCTCATTCTTTCACTCGTGTTGTTGTTGTTGTTGTTGTCGTGGCTGTTTTGACAAACGCGTTTGTTGGCCATGTTTTTCCATTGGAGCAATTATTATTTATTATTGTTGCCGCTGCCGTTTCGCAGCCGAGCAGGTGTTAATTGTCCAGGTTGAGTTTCGTGAACTGCGGCACAGCACTCTGTAGTCGTATTTGGCTGGTCGAGCTCGAGCTCGACTTCAGTCCGAGTTGAGTTCGAGTTGCCGTTTGAGCCCTAGTTTGAGTTATTCCCGATGCCATCACTCAACACTCAGAACGGGTCACATCTCTTGGTGTCGTCCACGTGTGCAACTGTAGACGAGGCACTCGGTGTGGATGTTGGCTTCTGTCGCCATAATTGCACTTGTTAATCACAGGCAACTGGCCGAGTGTTGCAGTTATACAACAAATAGCCGATGTAGTTGATTGGAAGTTGTCGCTAAATATCTCAATTAATTGATTAATTGCCCGTTAACATTGTAATTTTTTACAATCTAGCTAAATTATTGCTGAATATCATTTGACTGAACTAACCTATTGATCCCATTGACTTCTTCAAAGCAAACTATTAAGCTTTAAATCAGTTTAATGTAAATTTCTAAGTGCAGATAACATTGATCTTTAACATGCAGCTGTTAACATTGATTCATGCTGTTAAAGCTTGTTCAGCTGTTACCATATTGGGAGAAGATTGATCATTTATATTATTCTTATTGGCCTGCATGAATAACTGAATTCAGATTAAATTGTATAAATATAACAATTTTTTTTTCGTTATTTTTCTTTCATCAGCTTTTTCTATTTAATTAAGGAAATATATAGCACATTTAATATATATTTCTGATCTTAGAAACTTAAATATATTAAATGTATACCAGTGCATAGCCACCAAATAGATGACTGTTTCATGTAGAGGCCTAAACGGTTCCTACAAATAATTATTATAATTATAAAACATTTTTGTTAACTTATATTTTTATTATGTATATTTCTCTGTTTTATATTAAGATTGACATCGACCAAAAGTGTATAACACATTTAACATTTACATGTAAAATAATGTAATGTAATTTTACAATGTCTTTTTTGCTTGATCTGTAAATATTTTGCTTACTTTTAAAAGCTTTATTTTAGTACCGTTTCTTCCTGCATTCGCATTCAACTAGACTCAGCTTCACTCGAAATTCGAATGACCTTCCCATTCAAACACAACAAATCACGTGTCCAAGCTTCATCTTAGCTACAAACGACAATTACATGTGTGTATGTGTGTGTGTGCGTGTGTGTACGTATTTGAATGTGTGTTGTTTAATGTGTAATGTAAAATCCATCAGCTGCAAAACGGTTTGTTTGTGTGTCTAAGCAGCGACTAATCACGGCCAATGGTGGATGGTGTTGTTGACATAGGGGAGGGAATGGGAGGGGGAAGATGGGTGGAACAAGTGCGCAGGCAAATGCTAGAAGAAGAAGGCGAAGAAACGCAGCGACAATCGCTGGCATGAGACAAACAAGGCGTTCATAGTTGTTGACATTGCAGCTTACTCAACTATAAACTACCCTGTTAAATGTGCTTGCATTTAAATTTTCAACATATTTGAAAAATTTTGTGGTCTATTCCTATTTATATAAATATACATATATGCAATAAATATTGAATCGATTTCTGCAAATAAACTGATTCCTTATTAGTATTTTTATATCTTTAAATCAACTGCTGTAATGTCAGCAAATTTGAAGCCTTTTGCTTATAGATTAATTTATATTTTTGGGAACTACTTTGAATATAATTTGCACTCATGTTTGAGATTAAGCGTCTTCTTTCGGTATATTTGAATTTTTAGTTTAGCTGCATACAGTCGTATCAGCTTTCTTTGGACAGATTCCCATCACACGAAGTAAGCTTTTCAATTGAATACAAGTGATATTTTTGATTGCGCATATAACCCTTTTAGCTGTTTGAGTCCAGGGTATGCAGCACAACTCAAATGCCCGCTTGATGGACCAAGGTAAATGGCTTTGAGCAACTGACAAACGGCGGCAAATAAACATCGCCAGAAGTTCAGGCAAGTGGAACCGGGTCCAACAAGCCATCGAATCATTGCGCTCCAGTTGGGCCAGTACCCAATCCCATGCTCATGCCCATTTCTATTCCCACTATGCTCGCGGGCAATGATAGCTTCTAAATTGTGGGCGGTAAAAGCTGCTCCGTCGCGGCATAACAAAATTGTCGTGAATTTGTTGACATTAACCTGGATGGTCGGAGCCGGAGCCGGAGCCGGAGCCATTGTGGCTGCTTTATTTGTATATGATTATGTGATTATATGGCCAGGGCATGGAGGGCGGGGTTGGGGTAATATGCAATTGCCGTACGGTAGCCGCTGGGACCGATGGAACCGCTGGGACAAAATGAGTTATTTTTCACTTTGAGGCAACTGCCGGCCAAATGCTTGTCATTAAAAATCCATTAAACCGGGGCCCGCCCGCAACTGTCGTCAAAGCTTGCGGTTTAATAAGCGGTTCGGCGAAAGCAAGAAACTAGCCACAGAAGAAGAAACGACAGCTTGGCAAGAGTAGGAACAAGGCCTCATGACTGGCCAGCTGACTCACGACCGCCACGGAAAGTGCAAGTGGGACCACACACGCACACGCACACACACACACACACACACACACACACACACACGAGCACGCACAACTAGGCCCAATTCTGTGCACACTTTTCATTGTAAACCATTAAAGTAGAAGCTCATTTCCACGAGCTGTAGCTAACCCGCGCCCGCTCTGGTTCTGGCTCTGCCACCTCGCCCGGGGCCACCCACATTGGCAGCGTTTGATGCTTCAAAGGACGCCGCCAGCGACAACTGGCAGAGATTTGCAAAATATTTCACAACATGAGAAATGTGACGCAAAAGATGTCACAAAATGCAGAAAACACTTAAACTCCAACCAGACCTGCCTTGACAATGAATCCGGGGGAGTAGGCGACTCTCGAGACACACTGGAGGGATAAGGCGACATGTGTGATCTCTCCGTGTGTGGG
This sequence comes from Drosophila littoralis, assembly GCA_018903485.1. NCBI lineage: Eukaryota > Metazoa > Arthropoda > Insecta > Diptera > Drosophilidae > Drosophila > Drosophila littoralis. The sequence goes on along the minus strand of JAEIGF010000297.1, from coordinate 9,098,720 downwards.
GTGGACTACGCATATAAATCAAGCTGTTGCTCTGTCCCAGTCGCAGTCCCCCATTTCCAACTCTTCCACTTGAACTGCAGTTTCCCTCCAATTAACTAGGCAAGGGACGAGTCTGTGCCCGGTTCCTGTCACTGTCCCTGACCCTGTTCCTATGCCTGTGGCTGCCACTGTTTGCTTTCCATGGCACACAAATCAATCGAAATCGATGCCACAACAACAACAACAACAACAGCAACAACAATGCACAGCCAGGCGCCACACAGACTTAATTAAGTCATCAACCAGAAGGCAGGCTAATTGGAGATCTGTGCCGCGATCACAGCCCAAGCTGAAGCTGAACCGAAGCCGAAGACGTTCCCTCTATCTCTTTCTCTGTCTCTGTCTCTGACCAAAAGACGCACCCGCAACTGGCGCACACAAGAACGCAATAATGAAGATCACAATCATGATGATCAGCTTCATTCTTCGCTCTGCTCCGCGTGGTGGACGTAGATGATTCAGTACGTCAGCGGACCACACACACGTTCACTTCCACCTAGGAGTTCCCTCTGCGCCAGTGTGACTCACTGGGTCCGAGCCAACGGGCCAAAGCGAAACCAGTCGCCAGCTCCGACTTCGACTTGGGAGCAGTCGGCGTCAAAGTTTGGCAAATCCGCCAACAATGGGAGCAGAGGCAGCGGCAGCAGCAGCAGCAGCGACAGCGGCCGCGGCAGCAGGACCACCAAGGAAGATCGGTGTAGGCAGAGAATCAAGCTGAGGATGGGGCCACTTTAGGGGTGGTCCTCGCCGTTTTGTTGTTGTCGCCGTTGTCGTTGTTGTTATTTCTGCTGTTGTTGTTGTTGTTGTTGATGTTCCCTTTGCTACTGCTGGCGGCTGTAAATGAAGGCCGCTAGCTACAACAAAAAGAAGAACAGAAGAGACAACAACAAAAACAACCGTAACAGCACTGTGCGACACAAAAAATATTGTAATTTCTTTTGTTTTCGGTTTTTTTGTGTAATGTAAGTTGTTAACATAGATGAACAGATTAAAATAATTACACTATGCTCTTGATTTTTGGAAATGCAAAAATTCACTTTGTGGTAATATTAAGTTTTTTTATTTCATAATAATTTAGGTGAGGTTAGAGGGTTGTTCATAGTCATCTGCTAAATTGAATAGTTAAATTGATTAGTTATAGACATAGTCAATAAATCTTTTTCTCGCATAATTACAAGGGAAGGAAATCTGCTGATGCAAATTATAATTTTCTATGGTAATCAAAAAATTGTTCTATTTCTCTGCACTTCAAATATTTATGTTTCTATAGATTTTGTTGTCCAGTGTAGTTCACCTGATATCGATAGTTGTTGGAAGCTGCTTCTGTTTTTTTTATTGTTGTTGTTGTCATTCTCGATTGATTATGGATTAGTTAGGTCTGATGCTGTTGTTGTTGTTTTTGTTGCTGCTCTTTTGCGTGCTCTTCTTGCTGGATTTGCATAATGCCATTTACAGTTGACATTTTTATTAACTGGTGGGCGCCATTGGAACCAGCTTACGTTAGCGTCAACCCCCGTCCACATACGACTTAGTTGTGTGGCGGTGGAGGGGAAGTCAAGAAGTCGAACTAACCATGCCTGACCACACGCAAGCAGCGGCCATAAATATTTACCCTCGATTGTAATTACAAAACACCGATAGGCATCTCGCTCTCGCCGTTCGCCGCCCGCCGTCCGCCGCTCTCCGCTGCTGTTGGGGGTTGCATTCGAAACAATTTGCATTTCAGCGAGCATTTGGGAATTAAACAACAACGCGGGCGCCTCGCAGCGCTGCTGCCTTACATTCCCCTGGACCCTTGCCGCATATAATTAAGCGGGGCCTTTAAATTGCAAAGCATGCAAAGGGCAGCCAACTATGAGACGTAGCGACGTCTGCGTCAGCGTCAGCGTTGGCGCAGCAGCAGCAGCAGCAGCAGCTGCACTTGGGTGGTCCTCTCGTTGTCAAAATGTGTGGTCTTTATTAATAACAGCAGAGCGACAGGAGCATAGGCAGCGGGAGCTGTTGTGGGGGGCGCTGTCGCCAATACAAAACGGATGTGCACTGTGTCGTCCCGATCCCCAACAGCACCAAAGGCAAACCCAAACGCAGAAACAAGAAGAGCAACAGCAACAACTCGTGTAATCTGCACGCTCTCTCGCGCTTTTCGCTGCGCTTCGAACATGTTGGAGCTGCATGTTGGACTGAGAGCGCGCTTAAACGCAGCGGCGATCAGCGCAAATTGACGATTGTCGTTTTTGTTGCTGTTGTTGCCGCTGTTGCTGTTTTTGTTGTTTTTGTTGTTTTTGTTGTTGGTGGTTTTTGGGGCTGCCGCGGCATTTACGCCTTTGATTTTTTCCGCTCAAATGGGCAGAAGCTGCAAATTAAAACATTTTTATTTTCTCGTAGTTGTTGCTCCCCTTTTTACAGTTGTTATTTCGCTGTGTTGTCTTGTTGCTGTTGCTGTTGCTGTTACTGGCGCTGCCGCCTGTCGCTTTGTTTGTTTTAGCGCCTTGATTCTTTGTTTGCTTTGCTGATGACGATCATCATTTCGCATTAAGTTTAATTTAAGTTGAAATTAGTTCGCTAATGAACTCATCAGCAGCAGCAGTTTTCAGCCTTTGTTTATGGCTGCCTACGTGAGTACTATTTATGTATGACAGTCGGCATATCCGTTCGGCAATGCAGCTGGCTCGCTAGCAGATGTAATTCATGTAAACTGGCAAATGTTAATGTGTTAATTAACGATGCCAAAAACGATGCTGTGGGTCCACAAAATCAAGAAGCAACAACAACTACAGCAAATTTTACAAGAACAGACAGCGCAGCACGCAGATCCGTTGCCAGCAACTGCGGCAGCAACAACAACTTTCAACATATGGCCAAGAAATCTTAAGCAAAACAACAACGTGTGTGTGTGTACATGTATGTATGTGTGTATGTATGTAAATACAACAACTTGCATAGTCGACTATAAGATACTCTAACGCCAAATTTAAAGCCCTGAAATTTATCTCGAATTATTATTTGGTGCTTTAAGGTATTCAGACTTTATCAAAGAAAATTTATTATATCAGAATGAAATTAATTAAAAATTATCTTAATAAATAGTCTTTGATTCCTTATTTAGATAATTTCACGTTTGTCAGTCGCATATTTACTAACAAACCAGAGCTAACTTTTCTGTAGCTCTCTAGTTTCGGCCAACTACAAAAAGAGCTCTACTCAGATTAAAAAAAAAAAGAATAACATATGAACTGTCCATGTGGAAGCTTTTGGTGCAGCTGGCACTTGCCTGTGCCAGGGCTAAGTAAGACGTCTACGTTGCGGCTGTAGCAGAGGCGGCCGTCTGCCCAAGACCCAGATCCAGACCCAGACCCAGACCCAGAAGGCCCGGCACAAGTGTCGCCACGGCCAGGGGAGAGAAGGGAGCGCGGGGAAAGGCGGCTGCTGTCTGCTCATATAAATTTCTAGCACGCGTGCGAGTAATTAAGCCCAAAGATGAGACATCTTTTTGTGTCTTCAGCTTACACGGATCGCAAGGCACACACACACACGTACAGGGAGTGAGATACACACAGAAATGTATCTGATATCTTATCAGGCATGTTCATCGCAGCCACTGTGGCCTGAAAAACGCAGCGCGTCCCCCCCTGAAGAATTATTATTATGACGATGCACACATAATTAGTTGGGGTCTGTGCAGGGAAGTGGAAGGTGGCAGGTGGCAGGTGGCAGGGGGAATCCCCTTACGAGGAGAAAGCAAATGCTAATGGACCCTAAACGCCAGACTTTAAATGCAATTGAATTCAGGGCGATAAGCGGAGTGCATATTGCTATAGAAAACGAATAAAAAAGCTTGGAATTACCTTTATCTTACAATATAAATAAATAAAATATTCGACTGGGATTAAGGAATGTGACTGAGAATGAAAAGTAAATCTTTATCTGATTCATCCGTTTAGCTCTATATGTAAATGACTTTATTTAATTATAAATGAAGGTATTTTCCAATAAATATAAAATGCACATTGCGATCTCCAGTTGAATGTCCCGAATAGCTCTCATCTCTAGGGATAAAAGAATGTGACTTTGGGAATATAAACAAATAATCTGATTCATCCGTTCCATCTTTAAACTTCATTTAATTATAAATAATTCTGCTGCATGCTAGTTTAAGATATATCCTGGGAAGTTATCTTCGAATAAATATAAAATGCACATTGCGATCTCCAGTTGAATGTCTCGCATAGCTCTCATCCAGTTGGACTGATTTATGTGATTGAATATTGCATGGATTTTCCAATTTCACAACTTGAATTGGGCCAGAGACGTGGCGAGCGTTATAAATTGCATCGATCCGCACTAAACTTTACTTTCTATGCGAAATTCCCGACATATTTTATGGCGCTAATTTCTTTATTCATGGCGCCATCAAAGTCGTTGTTGTTGTTGTTGTTGCTGTTGCTATTGCATTTTCAGCAATAAACGCCTCAAATTGATTTTGCTTTGGTTGCCTTAATGAGCCACTGGACTTCCTCTATGGGGCTGTGGCTGTGGCACATTGCGCATGCAGCACATGCAGCAGCAGAAGACAAATTTACTTGCATGCCACAGAGTCCTTAGTTGCAGCAGCTGCTGCTGCTTCGGCAGCCTTCGTCGACTTAATTGCGTGCATAAATTGTTTCAATTTCAATAAAAATGTTGCACAACTGGCCGATCGGCCAGTTCAGTTCAGTTTAGTTTCGGGCGTATCAATCAATGTGAGAAACTTGGCTCTCGACTCGGCTCGACTCGACTCGACTCGAGTTGATTCGAATCGAATCAACTTGCAGCCAGGCAATGAATTAAGCGCTGTCTGTTGCAGTTCTGTAATTAATATTCTGTGGCCGTGCAGTCTGCAGCTACTCGGATACTCGGATACTCAGTTACTCAGATACATTTGTGTAGCAGACACATTTGGCGTGTTAACAAGCAGCTCACAGTAGCCGCTGCCAAGTCAAAAACATGTGACAATTGCCAACTTTGAATAATGAATGAATTCTGAATAGAAATACAAGTACTCAACTGTGTGTGTGTGTGTGTATATGTGTGTGTATCTGAACTGAGCCATGTCAACTGGCCAGTTATTTATTTGGGCTTTTGTGCCAATCGACAGACGTTTTGTACAAGTAATTGAAATGTAATTGTTGCAATTGTTGTCTTTGTTTCGACTCCGTTCATTGAGAGACATTTCCCAGAATAAAATTGCGCATACGCAATGTTGCCCAATGCGTAATTCGAGTTGCGACTAAGCAAATGAGTTTTGCTCCACACAATAACATAACATATACATGTATATATTATATATGTATATATGTACAGTTAAGTACTCGCAATTCAATAAAAATCATCATGCACGAGGGTTGCTGCAATGATTGCGCATGGAAAACAAATGGAAACAATTTAATTTTGCTGCCTGATCAAAAAAGTTTTACCCTCCGCATCCGGAGACCGTGACAAAGCACGACGAATGCCTCCATGGATTACAAATGAAATGTGATGCTTGGCAGCTGGCAATTGATGGGCAGCCATTTATTGCGATACATTTACTCAACAAGTTGCTCAAGTTGCCAAACTTAATTAATTTCCTCGGTAATCAATGCAAATGAAAAGCGCGAAAAGTGTGGAAAACTTGAACTGACATGCGGATGCAAAACTGTTAATAGCGACAATATAACTCTAATCAGATCATTATTTTTTTTTTTAGTTTTAATATAATTATTATTCTTATTATTATTATTATTATTATTATTATTATTATTATTATTATTATTATTATTATTATTATTATTATTATTATTATTATTATTATTATTATTATTATTATTATTATTATTATTATTATTATTATTATGATTATGCCTGATTAGTTTGTCCTCTTAGATACAATATTTACCAAGTTATATTGATTTTCTGGTTCTAATGAGTAAGAAATAAATCATTTACTCGTTTACAGCAAATGGGGTAGTCAAGTGAGTCAACATACGCACTACCATATAATTGAGTACTTTGCAATTAGTTTAAATACTTCGAAGTTTCATTTAATTGAAGATAAAAATACTCAATAACAGATTCTCTACCTATATTGCTAAGTCAAAGGCTGCTGCTCATTTACAGGGTATCTGGCAGTCGTGTAGATGACTGTTACTTGTGCCTAATTCAATAAAATGCTGGCACCCTTCACGCAGGGGTCGCTTTCAGCTGCCACGTGCTGCGTTCAAGTGCTTAAATGGTCTCATGAATGCGGCTTATCTTGTCGACACACTCGGCGGATAGCGGATGGTGTATGTCGGGGTGTGTGTGCGGGGCTTGCTCGGTGAGGCTGTATGTTTTCCTCTTAGCCGGAGGAGGGAGTGGGGGGTGTGGTTGTGTTGTTGACTGAGTTTATGGCCTTATGATTAGCGTGCAAGATAAACACGACTCTCTGCCCCTCGTCCTTCACTTATCCTTGCCAGAAGTCGAGGGTGGGAGAATGTCACAAAGGGAAGGGAGGGGGAGGATGCTTAACAGAACTGCCATTTTGTGGTTAGGCTATTGCGCAAGGAAGCCACAAAAGTGGGCGTTGCCATAATTCATGGACAAGCGTTTGAACATGCAACACGACAGCATCGGAAAACTTGTTGCCAGTGCAACGAGCGCTAAAATCGTCAACTTGAGGCTAATAACTCATTTAAAAGTGGCTGACAACGTGGTAGCTGTTGTTGCAGCTGCAGCTGCAGCTCGCCCCAAGAGCAAAATAACTTAATTTCATAAATGGCCACGGCAAACGAAGTCGCGAGTCAGTCCCAATCTTGGCGCGGATTCAGAGTCGACTTGTCTAAAAAAAGCCTCTCGAAATAAGTCGGCGTGCGGCTTTTAGCCACCAAATTGCTACCAACTTGACTGATTGACGTTGCCTGTGTGTGTGTGTGAGTGTGTGTTTCTATTACTAACTTGGCCAAATCGTGTTCTTAATTATGCTACCAACGCCAGTTTTATTACCTTTTTTTCTATGCAAAATGCCCAGCAATGCGCGTGTTGTTCTTGTTTGTTGTTGCTGTTGTCTTTGCAACATGCAACAACTGGCGCTGATTGTTAGTTGTAGAATTATTTTCGCTGCGGCAGTTGTTGCTGTTGTTGCAACCAAATTGCCGCCAGTCAGCCAATTTGGCTCATGAAATTATGACGGTGACATTTTCATTTTGGCTAATTGAGTTTGCGATAGTGTGCAGCGTATTCAGAGGTGAGGATGGGGTGTGTGGCGGGAGGTGAAGGGGCCTCCAGTTACTCGTACCAGGAATGTAATTAACGGCAAAGTGAGTCATTAGATTTGATTTAATGGCGTGCATGAATAATGTGAAAATTGAAATGACAAGGAATAGATATCAAGTTTCGAGAATTATTGCAACAGCCGTAGTTTGCTTAAAAATATCTGTTAAAATTTAGTTTTATATGCTTAATAATAATACTAATTTGATCAGTCCAAATAATTGTTTAATCTGGTTAAATAAGGAAATTAGTTTGTTATGATAAATAACAATTTTAATTTTATCAACCTAAACAATAAGTCATTAGATATTTAATTTTTATCAATTTAATAACAGATTAATTATTCTTACGCAAAAAAAAAAAAAGTTGATACAAATCAAAAATATAAATGTGCACTTTACTTAATGCAAGAAGGTAAAAATTGTTGTATTCTGTTTAGATTTTAAGTTTCTTATTTGCCTTGTCTTATCTAATAAATACTTAAGTTGACAATCGTTTTGTCAACCATTAATAAGTATTAACTAAATCAAATAAATAGAAAATAATTTCGGTTGAGCTAGAATTTCGTAGCAATAAATAAACATAATTGGGCAGCTATATTCAATGTGGACTTATACTATAGTTTGATATGTTAAATACTTATTTAAACAAATTGGAGAGCTCTCTTTCTCTACTATCCGTCCGCAGTTCGATGTGAAGCATTCCACGCAATAGATACACCCATATTTTATAGCTCGTTTGAGCTGCGTCTGCTGAATCATCAATTACGATCCAACTGGGTTTTCATTTTACAGTTTTTCAATTAGAAAATCGAATTGCGCTTGGCAAACACTTCAAATTTAAATTCAACTCGTCGCATTTTCCCAGCTGCAATCAAACGATGGCAAATGGAAATGAAAACAAAGCGAAAAGTCAAAGTGAATGCATCAAAAATCAACAAATCGAAAATTGAGCGTCTGCAGACGGAGCTACACAAGCGCACACACACACAGCAAGAGGGCGGCCACACCCACACCCACACAGACACAGATACAGATTCAGATTCAGATACAGATTCAGATACGTCCTCCCGCCTCTGAGCTATCAAAGTTGCATGGAAGCTGTCAGCTCGAGTTGAATTTAATTAAATCCTTCATGTCGGCGTGTCTGTTAAAAATAGACAAATGACAGTTTTTCTGATGCAGCCCCCTCCCTTGAAAGGGGGGTGGATTGCAGAAAGGATAACAAACAGATAGACAGAGGGGCGGGGTGGGGGTTGGAAAGGAGTGAAAGCGAGAGAGATAAACTTCAGCTCCGATGACAGCTGAAATTGAAGCAGAGATTACGAGCAAAATTGAATTGAATTTTTTGCGTTTGGTTGTCTTTGTTTTTGGTTTTTGTTCGGTTTGTTTGATTTTGCGCTCGCCTCATCACTAATTACTTAATTAAAGGCACAATCGGTTGCCATTTAAGAGACTCGAAGACATCAACAAACGATCGATTCAGCTGTTCGAGTAATTAAAAGTCGCCAGAGAGGAGCGTGAGAATTTTAACAAACCGACTCGCGTTCAAATCGAGCCCAGACCCAATCGATAGGGTTGAGCAGAAATTAACTTCACATCCAGCAGGTTGTTTATTTATAAAATACTCTAACATAAGAGTCACACACACATATGGAGAGATTGAGGGAAACAAAACTTAATATGAATTTACATTGGGTATTTCCCATGTAATTCCATAAAAGTTTGTAATCAAGAAGAGTTAAAAAATTTATAAATAAATAATATGTGATTTTCGAATGTGTCTTGATTTCAAGTTTAATCTCTTGTTCTTATTGAAAGCCTCACCTTCATAAGGACTCTGGACTGGAATTGCGTAATTAATATAGATACAAATGTACCTTAAATAATAACTAGAAAAGTAACATATTTATTCCCATAGTTCTTTAAATGAGATCCAACTATTATGAAATATTAAAAAAAGAATTAAATTCAATCAATCAATCAACAAGTAACCGATGAATAAAAATGTAAATTCTAGGCCAATAAATTTCTATATGCCGAATGTATTTATAGGTTAGCAGGGTATGAAAAGTTCGTTTACCTTCTTTTAGTTTTGTTTTTTTTTTTTTTTGCCAGATCGGGCACATTGTAAACATGTCAGACAGGCAGCAGGAAATGGCGCACAAATTGTCAAGTAGCTCCGTAAACGATCCACATTCCCCTCACATTCGCTCCACATGCCGAATGTATCCTGTGCACAGTCTTCTATGCGCCGCTGGCGCCAGCTGCAGATGCCAGTTCCCACAGATGTGGAGGAGCTGCTGACGTCATAAAAACTTTGATAACTTAATTAAGAACAGCGGCAGCAGCCGTCGCCGATTGAAGATCTGCAGGTCCGGAGCCACATCCAAGCGGTTCGGCGGCTCCGACTTCAATCAAGCTCAGTTATTTCAGTCACAGTTCCAAATTCAAAGGCTTTGTTGTTGTTGCTCTCCATTCTCAGAGGCGCCGCTCGTTTTTAATTTGGCCAAGAATGCGGTAGGTAAACTAAACCAAATTAAAAGTGATCGCATCATTTTATCGATAATTTATCAAAACGAAAACCCAGTGGCGAATACTTTGGGCCCATAAAAGCAGCGCTCGCCCAAGCCCGACTTTGTTCTCGTTCTCGTTCCAGTTCCCGTTCCCTATCCCTTTCCCTTCTCTGTGGCCACGGCATGCGAATTGGTCAACGTGTGTGGTCCACATGGCCTCTGCCTCAGCTTTAGACCCGGCCCCGACCCTGACTCTGCCGCTGCCGCAGTCGCTGCTCGGCTTGGGCTTTGAAATTAGCATAAGAGCAGACAGCGCGAAGAGCAGAAGATTTTGTTGGGGACGTCTCTTTGAGCGAAGAGCGCCAACTGGCGGATCAGCTGCAAGCTAGATTCAGACTGAGACTAAGCCCCGTAGAGACCAGGCCAGAGGTGCAGGTTGGCAGCGGGCCATAAATCCGCACGGGCAAAGGCCCCAGCGCCAGCTCCAACTCCAGCACAGGCACAGGCACCGCACAGGTGGTCAACATGGGCGGCTCGGCTGATATTTAAAACAATCTGTTGTGCTTTTCAATTACTTTATAGTACACGTACACGATATACGATCGGCGTTGGCTGAAAATGCCATAAAATTTCAGGTGCGCAGCCCGATTGGGCGCGGTAAGCAACAAGCACTACTTTGATTTATCAAAAAAGGCCTGTAAAAGAATACAAATTTAATAAGAATTCGAAAAAAGTAGAGCTTATAAGTTTTACGAAATTGTTTATCCTGATTATTCATGTTCGGGATTTTAACATGATTCTAAATAAACTTCTGCCTACGTTTACTCTCTCATGTGGCCTAACCCTCGAGTCTGTCGAATGCGCTCCTGTGCCCGGGCTCTTGTGATCATGCGCTCAGCATAAAAACTTATGAGCTCAGCTGTGCTATTAATTGTTTTATTAAGACATTTTCAGATTTAACATGCTCTATACCCTACACTCAGCAGCTCGGTCTGCAGCGACTTGGCAGCCAAGCCGAAGTTCGACTCTCAGCAGCACAGAATATCTTATTAAGTGCCGGCTGAAGCTTGCAGAGGGTTGAATCTTTGCTGATATTGCTCTCCATGTGCCCTACAGTTTCGGGTGCAGCGCATGTGCTGCAGATCTGAAGCTTCCACCGAGTGACCCAGAGCCAAACCCAAGTTCAGACACTGATATTGCCTCTCTGGACTGTGGCCTCTGCCCATGCGAGACTTTGTCTGCGTCTGCGTCTGCGTCTTGGGGCTCGGGTTCGGGTTCGTTTTCGTCTTGATCATCTTCTGCATCAATGCGCATGTGCGATCATCATCATCATTATCATTATCATTATCGTGATGATCATCGCGATGTGTCGGCGTCTGGTGGGTTTGTTTTGAGCTGGCTGCCTCATCATCGGTGTGGTCCTCAAGTGTTTTGCATCTTTGATCCGTGGAAGATTGATGTTAATGTTGGGTGGGCATGGTGTGAACATACTTATTCGCATATTTGTTTTGTTATGCCAGCTACCCGACCATGGCTCTTGCTCTGGCCCTGTGGTTCCTTGGCGGCTGCCCCACACGTCGATCGTAATTAAAATGTGCAGCCTCGTAGCCGCCCCGGTGCCTGACCCAGCTATCAGCATGAAGCGCCGAATGAGCCACTAATAGAGCCATAAAACGAACATTTATTGAACTACAAATTATTTGGCTCTGACGCCACGCAACGACAACGAACTCCATCTCTCAGGTGGGTCAAAAGTTGATCGTTGATCGCCGCTCGGGCCCCTCTTCTCGCTCCTTCCACAATGCTGCGAGCGGGTCCGTAATCTTAATATTCATTAGGCAAATATTCGGGCTATTGGAAATTGGGAGCCGGTGCTTTGTGCGCTCTTTGCTTTAATTTTCTGTTTATGGCGATCGCCTTTTGACTACCGCAACAAAAGAACAAGCAAACAGTCTTTGGGGTGGTCCCATCCAGATGATCTGATGATCTGGAGCTTTGACGGAGTGTTGATTGGAGTGAAAGTCGGCAGTCCAATTTTGAATCGAACTCGGCAATCTGTGGGGCTGCGATTGCGTTAATTGAGAGGCCATAGAAGTGGCGCGGTCGGCGCTCGGCGCTAATTTAGTCGAAATATCCATAGAAGCGTAAAATGTTCACACCTCAATTGCAAAAGCTGAGCGACGAGTCTATTAGGCCAGCTACCAGTAGCCCAGCAGCAGCTTTACAAATGCCTCCACAGATGCAGATACAGTCACAGATACTTTCAGATACTTTGGGTCCCCGTATCGATGTCGCTGCGGACCTCCACCGCCAGCCGCCAGCCGGCAGCCACCTGATGGCTCATGAGCAGATTCGCTGGCGTCTTGGGCCTCGTATCGATTGCAGTTTCTTAATGAAATTGTTTGCTAATATCAGCGGAAAATGCGGTTAACAATTTTTTTTCGATGTCGTTACCGCCGATGTATTTGCTGTGCGGTCTCACAGCCCCCCGTCCTCGATCTCGTCCACGTCGACGTCCTCAGCCTCACCTCCGCCTCAGTTCCATCTGTGAAACTGAAACCGATACCGCAATAGATCCGATCCGATCCGATCCGATACGATAGCAGCATTTACTTACGAGTTCGACTCGCCAGATGGAGCGTTAAGGCGTGAGTGTGAAGATTGCAAAGGTTAAATAAAGTTGTTCCATTCGAATGGGGCAATCATTGGGTAAACTTATGATTAATTCAATCCAAGAAATCAAAATAAACTATTGTGTGAGCCTTCTTTTGGCTAGAAGGTTATCTAGTCTCGGAACAAATTGTTAATGTTAATTTGTCCCTAGAGTTATGGATCAGAATATGGTAGCTTGTGCCTAAGCGAAATTGTAGACTCGAGAACAGACAGTTTCAAGCCTTTATGTCTGGAAGTCAATAGGCTCTTCACTTTCCTTTCGAGCCGACATCAGTTTTGTAACATGTTTTGACGCCTTTCGCAGAACGAAGCATATTAAATGAAGTGCGGAGCATGAAAGACGCATGTTGGCCAATTGCTATGCAAAACATGGCTAACATGCAAATAGCCAACTCCAACAGCAACTAGCAACAACAACAGCAACTACCAACAACAACAATATTGATAAAGCAATTAAAAATATATCTAAATATTTTCATGTGACAGCGCAAATTATGCGCTGGAATGTTGCAGCGGCAACTGCGCTCGGAAAAGCCGACAAGTTGGCGGCGTCTTAGGCCTAAAGGCATGCAATCTTGGCCATTTAGCGAGGAATATCTATTTTTGATTTGAGCCACGCCGATTGAGCGATAGACAAACCGTTGACACTTTGCCCGCCCGTCTCCCGCCCCTTTTCCGGGCATCGGCATCGGCATCGTTTGTCAACTACCGACAGCGGCAATCCAATCCATCGATAACAAATTTATGCACATTCGCGTAGAATGCAGCTTATGACTGCAGCTGCAACTGCAACTGCAACTGAGACTGTGACTGTGACTGAGACTGTGATTGTCGCTGCGGCGTGTCAATCATTTCAATTAACGTGCGATCAAATCAATCGTCGTGTCAATCATCATCAGTAACAAAGGCTTAGGCATTGGGGCCGCAATTGCAACCGCAGCGTTAATTTGCCTGTCATGCGAGCGGGTGCATGGATGTGGATAGGGGGAAGAACGGGGCATGTAACGTGAAAAGCAACAAAGACAAATAGGTCCAAGAAAATGGGCAGGTGGGAGGCAGTGAGAAGAGATTTTCATTTGAAATTTGATATCAACAAAATAAAATACTTATAAATGACATTAGTCAATTCGTTCAATTTGGAAATTAAATTATTTAGCTGCGTTAACCCATAGCTCGTCCATTAATCATAAATTATTTGTTGTAATTAAATTCACAATAATAATAGCTCATTATTGTCTTAATAATCTGATATCTCCGTTTATTTTTGTAAAATTATTTTGTAAAAAGCTAGTTATCTATACATACGATTGCTTATATTTGTAGGCTGACCTCAAAAGGCATATGTATTCTTGATTCTATATTAATCCGTTTCTCCATCTTTCCAATCTCGGAAACTACAAGAGCTATAGAACTCGAAGTATGTATTATCGTATGCCCTACTCAGATTAAGCCTTTAAGGTTTTTTCCCTACTCCTCCTATTTTGAAAATATCGATAAGCATTGCTTTTGAGACTTAGTTTTAAGGGGGTTACTTGAAGATTATAACAGCTAGATATTTAAATGAAATCTTTACTCTTGAACCTTAAGATATGACGGGTAACTGTGGAAAATTTTATTGGATTTTCCATATCAGGTGCTACAGTGATAAAGGGTTGCTCTCAGCTTGGCTGATACTTTTTACTGCCCAGTTATGAAATATTAATTAAATTCCTGAATCGGGTGCATTTCATCATTTAATCTGTTCGTCATCTTTATGGACTGTCATAATGAATCGACTTTCACTCTCGGCGCGTAAATTTCCCTGGTAACGTGTTGTTTTTATGGCTTATTAATGAGCTGGCCGATTATTAGATTGGGCAACAAGATCCGATATCAGCGGAGGCCCCAAGAAGAGCAAGAAGAACAAGAAGAAGAAAAGTGAAGCAAAGCCCCCATCGACACTGTCGAACATATCGCTTACATGGCTCAGTCGCAGCCCGGGCCAATTTAACCAGCTAGGTACTGGTGGCCGGTTCTGGCTGCTGTCTCTATGGCTCCCCAGTGACGGGCTCGGACTCTGGAGCTGTGTGTGGCCCGTTAGTTTGAGATCTTTATAAGTCAATTTGAGCTGTGCTCGTTTCTGGCCATGTTGTGCGCGTGCTTTACCAGCGAAAGAGTCTTTGGGCCAGCTTGCGGCTCCCCCGCGCCGGGCTCCGCCGAGCTGACCTATCTGTAACATTCAAATCGAAGCGCCTATTACGTGACGTTCCCGCTCAGTCCCGGGACACTTAATTGCGCACTCGTTCAGGTTCATTTCATTTGCTGCCAAAATGGTAACTCATCTGCCAGACCCGTTCACGTTCCCGTTGCCATCCCGATTCCGAGATCCTCTGCAGCAGTTGTTGTTGTTGTGGCTGCTGCTGGGAGGCTGTTTTTGGCATTTGCAACTCATGTTAAGCATAAATAAAACAAATGCGCTTATTTTAAACATATGCCCAAATGAACACCGACTCCACTCGACTCGGCCTGGCTCGGACTCTGACTCGGTTTATTTTTTGTTTGCCAGTTGGCAGCCGACTCTTGCTGCCAGTTGGCAGTTGGCAGCGGCTCTTACCAAGTTGGGTCATTGCGTTTAACAACCGATGATGAAGACATCTTCCCGTTTTTGCCACTACACAGCCGCGTTTTGTTTTGCTGTTGTGCTTTTTTTCTCCTTTTATTTTGAGATGAGCTCTGCAAATGAAAACAATTTATGTGAATACATTTGTGTTTTTTTTTAAACTTTTTTTGTGCATCTTAAGCTGATCAGTTGTTGCTGTTGTCGTTGTTGTAGGCCGATAGATTCATGTTTAGATGCAGTGTTTTATTTTCTAAAAGTATCAATGCAAACGCAGTGCAAAAAGTGCCTGAGAAGCGCCGAGAGGGCGCAGAGAAGCGCAGTGAAGGGCACTGAGTGGCGCCAAGTAGTACAATTCGTTCAAATAAGTAACCTGCCTAGTATTTTTATCTTCTTAAAGTATCAATGCAATCGCCGTGACAATAGTGCCTGACAAGCGCAGAAAAGGGCGCTGAGTAGCCCCAAGTAGTGCGATTCGTACTGGACTAGATTATATTAATACACTTTGCCATTGAATGAAATATGTTACCTGCCCGACATTATAAGGGTTGTTTAATTCTTATAAATTGTCGACAATGTTTCATTATCATCATGTGATCATTATTACATCAAATGTTTCGACAGATATTCAGAAATTAAGCAAACAGTTTAGTTAATGAATACTGTCAGTACAATAATTCGATTTTTAATGCTTGTTTGCATGCAATTGGATATATTGTTGATTGAGTTCATATAATTTCTATTAAAGCCAATTTGGCAAATCCCCCCGAACGTCGCTCAGAAAAGCTCATGCTTCTGCAGCATCGAAAGGACAACATTGAAACTTTTATTGTGTCAAATTTGCGCAGCAAGCAATGAAAAATTTAACACGCTATAAATCACAATTTCCACAAAGGGAAAAGGCAAGAGGGCAGCAAATGGGAACGGGAACGGGAACGGGAACAGATTCGACTCCAGCAATTGTTGCAACTTGAAAATGAGGGGCAGCCAGCGGAAACAGCAACTGGCAACCTGCCAACGGCAACCCCTTGGCAATGTCCTTGCGACGCCTTGGTATGCAACTTGTGCCGGCTTATCTGCCCGGCAACATGCGTTCCTCGACTGGGTGGTTGTAGCTCAGTCTCCCGTACTCCCGCTGCCTGCCGCTGGCGATGACGAGGCAGAAGTCGCCCGTTGCCCGTTGCCCGTTGCCGGTTGGCAGTCGACGTCGTCTCCTGGCTGTCTGACAGGTTCAAGGTCTGTTGTTTGTTGTTTGTTGTTGTCGAGCTGCGTGTGAAATTTAAAACCGTGATAACACCTCAGTCACCACCGTCACGCCCCCTTTGGACAACAAGTGCAGGCACGTTCCATGTACTGTTAATGTTTTTGGTTTAATTTCGCGCCCGTTGGCAGCCTCGCAGCGAAATTGTTGACAAAATTGATTTGTTCAATTTTTCCAACGATTTAACTTAGGGCATGACTTGGTTGCCGGTTGCCATTAGTTCCGGTACATTTGTTTCGAAGGTTGTTCGAACCGAGCGGCATAGAACATCGCAGGATTGGGGCTGGGCTGGGCTGGACTGGGACTGGGACTTGGGTTCTGTTGGAATTTTTGCACGTTTCGACAGCAAGAAACTTTGCTGCCGCCGAGGAATTTAATCAATTTTCGATATTTTATTGATTCGCGTTAAAAGCAAATTTAATTTTCAATTGTCTAGCTTAAAAGTAAAATGTTTTCTTTTCATTCTTCTCATTGCAGGTCGAAGTAAGTACACGATGATAAGATGTCCCCAAATTGTTTGCCCTGGCCGACAACTGACCTTAAACTCTGCGCCACCAAACATATATTTGATGTGTGGGGCAACAAAGTGGATCAAATATGTTTAGCTCAGACAGTTCAAGCCTTTGGTTGGCCCTTTTAAAATCATTTTAACCTCTGTTTAAAAGAGAGGTCTGAGTACTTAATACAGTGCAAGGAAATGATGAGGGGTAGCTTAGAACAGGAGCTGACTTAAATATTAGGGGAAGCATCAAAATATGACTCTAGATAAGGTTACATGAGTTAGTCATAAGCTCCAGATGTCAGACAATCCCAGAAAATCCTTCTCAATTACTATATTTAGAGGTATGAGCTTCTTAACAATGAGAGAGAATTATGCCGACTTTCTGGTTGGAACAAGCTGGCTATTAAAGGAAAGTTTCCTTTGTTAACTAAAGGAATAACTATCCTCGAGAGCTGCTGTATTCAATTTATAGTTGTTAACTAATCAAAAATGCATTGGAGCAAGTCACAGTTGAAGAAACACCCAAAAAAGACCCCTTAAAGAATTTTACGTGTTCAATATGTCTGTTAAATATTTTCAAGACTAACAGTCCAAATATTATTCTTACACACTTAGCATGATAGGTAGAGCGAGGGGCCTTATGATGAATGGAAGCTGATATTACAAAATACTTTGCGCCACAAGATGCTGGAAAACAAAGCAGCCTGCGGTCACTCGTGGCGCTGCCAGGAATGCCAGTGGACCCAGAAATGCCCATTAGTAAACCTCATAATTGCTTCATTTCAGCGCAACTATTTCTTGAAATGAGCTCAACTTTTCCAACTTGCCGGCCCATTCAGTTCCATGGAGGGAAAACCCTTTTACGACAATTTTGTTATTTTCATAGCGATTCGATGCTCCCCTTCTCCACGCTCTGGGCAAAAACTTTTCTCCTTGCCACATTGAGTGAAAAGTGGGCGTGGATGCCGATGCTGGCCGGGACGTTGATTTTGTGCGCTTGTCTGCCCCGCAGCTGTTAATTAAAAGGAAGACAACTCAAGTCGAGAAAAGTGAAGACAGCTTTGGTTAAGAGTGGGGGTTGCTTTTCCTTGCTCGCTGCTCGGGCGGGGGCTGTTTTAGGGGCGTTGTGGGGTTGGACTGGAAATTAGCCACAGTCAAAAGTCATTGCGTTGATTACTTTTGAAAATGACGCGCGCAAATTTTCGAAACTTTAATTGTTTTGGCCTCGAGTGGGGGTTGAGGTCCGCCATAGGGGCGGGGGCGGGAGCTGCTAGCCAGGGGTTGTCTGGAGCGCATTTAAATGTGAATTAATTGCTGGCCATCAGCATTGCATATATGAGCATCAGGATTTATGTGTGCGCGATGAGTTGGCAGCAGGTCCCTGGTCCAGTCATGTTGTTGCCATTAACTGCGCCGTGGAATTTTTATGACCTCCCTCTTCTGTTCTGTTCTGCCTGTCTCCCTGTCGCAGGTCCGCGAACTCGCAAGCCCAAGAAGCCAGCGGCTACCAGCGCTGCGGGCAGCAGCAGCGGCGACAAGTCTGATCCGGACGGCGCCTCCGGATGCGCTGGCGTGCCGGAGGACAAGCGACCCCGCACCGCCTTTAGCGGCACCCAGCTGGCCCGACTGAAGGTGAGTCCATTGAGGTTGCAACTCTTAACAACAGCCAAATGTTTATCTCCCTCTCTCTCCGTCTGCCCTTTCTCTTTCTTGCTCCGCGTGGGGAACAGCATGAGTTTAATGAGAACCGCTACTTGACAGAGAAGCGCCGCCAGCAGCTGAGCGGCGAGCTGGGCCTGAACGAGGCGCAGATCAAGATCTGGTTCCAGAACAAGCGAGCCAAGCTGAAAAAGTCGAGCGGTACCAAGAATCCGCTGGCGCTGCAGCTAATGGCCCAGGGCCTCTACAATCACTCGACGGTGCCGCTGACGCGCGAGGAGGAGGAACTGCAGGAGCTGCAGGAGGCGGCGGCGGCGGCGTCAGCGTCGGCAGCGGCAGCGGCTGAGCCATCATAGGGGCAATATTTATTGTATAATTAACCATAATATTAATATTTAAATTTATTGCGTAGCGTGTAAGCTTAGTGCTTAAAGTTGCTAAACAATTAAGTTGTAAAATATTCTAGTCCCCCCTCGGCGCACGCGACGCGATTTGCCCGCTCGGATTCGGATGTGGATGCGGATGCGGTGGAGATGGAGTCTTAGTTGCCCCGCGCTGCGCTGCGTTTTTTTGTATAATAAACATAAAAACAGAAAAAGAAAAAATAATGCAGAAAACAAAAAACCAACACAAGTAATATAAATAATTTAATAAACATTTAAATTATACACAAAGCGCTGTTTTGATTTGCTTAATTCCATCTTTGCATATTTTTATGATTTCGAACAGAGCCGAATCGAATGGGCTGCCAGGTAGGTGGTCCCAGCCGAGATTTGGAGCTGATCATGATGATTAGCTCGTTATCATCGTGGCAGCTGCCTCTCTAATTGGCCGTGGGCGTCGGTATTAATTACTCAATTAATGAGACTGCGATCGAGATTGAGCAGGCAGATGGAGTTGGATCGGGATCGACAATTGCTGGTATTACAATCGCATTAAATTCATTATGCAAATTATACTTAAAAGCAATCTTTTCCCATAATCACGCCTAATAGTTGCCCAACGAAAACGTTAACGTTTTTCTGTCTAATTTAGCCATTAAATTTGCATACACAGTCGTCAAAGAAATAACAAAACATCACAAGACAAGTAACAGTGGCCGACTACCAGATACCCTAAGCCACATACCCTGAGCAATGTAGCCATTAAAATTATTCGACCTGTCTTTTACACACATATATATAATATATAATATATAAATATGTTATTGCTCCCATGACTTTAGAAAATGTTTTCATAATTTGAATCGGTTTTCATTGTCCGATTTCAATGAAAGCTTCAGATACCAAAGCAAGATGCTTTACGCTTACATGTGAGTTTTTATTTGTTTCAATTTTGGGTGAAAAGGCGGATATATCCGAAAAATAAAATATTCCTCATTTGCATACTATACTATTATAAACTATAAGTGGAATTAAATAAGAGATTTGGTGCATCTAGCTCTGATAATCTTCAAATTAATTTTTAAAACCACATGTCAAAATAGATAATTATCGATGGTATGGTATACGAGAAATTATTTTCCAAAGCCTAGATATTGTAGTATTCAAGATTGAATAGCATACAGAGACTGTTTGATATTGCTTTATAGGGTCGGAGATGCTTCCATCCACATGTTACATACCTTTTCACAAAATCAATTTACCCGATTTACTTCTATTCAATGGGCTTAGCAAAACAAACCAGCAACAAAGGCGGTAAGTGTGCATGTGTTTGTGCGTTAATGTGCCTCCGTGTGTGTGTGTGTGTGTGCTGGCATGCCAACGGCACAAATTGACACCTTGGAGACGGCGGATGCTTTTTTAAGTTTGCCTGAAGTGCAGCGACGCGTAGGTGTTAAAAGTGGCTGTCAGACTAAGGATTGGAACAGTGCAAAACTCCAAAATATGCGGTACTCAAATTATTATGATGTTGATGGAAACGCTGTTGAATCCAACTGAGACCACATGTGCAACAATTCCAAGTGTCTTACGAGCACGATTACTTACTCTACTTCGTTGTCAAATATACAAAAAGACATTGAAATAAATAAGCATACATCCAATATATTTGGGGTTTCAGAATGTTACGAAACAATTAGAATCTTTCATTCAGGTTTACTACAAATTTTGTCTAAGTTTGACCAAGGTCGGAATATTTAACCCTGAGATCGAAATGTGCTGATTCCTGAATAGGAAACTCAATCTGAGAAATGCTGTCTTTCCATAGAAGAAACCTTCAGCTTATTGAAGAACCCAATTCTTTTAAGAAGTATAAATAAGTAGCAATAAAAAAGTTAATCAGGACATATTATCATTTAGAAAATCAGCTGTCTCTGAGATTGCGATTGCTCAGATCCTGTCTCAATTACTTTTTTTATCTTTCGGATTAATGTAAATAAACGTGATACACATAATAAAATGCAGTATTTGTATATATTAAAAACGATTTTTACCAATATTCGCACTCAGCCAACATCACCAGCAAAAACAAGAAGGAAAGATCAGTTTCGAGCGGGCAAACATCTTAATTTTGCGGATGATTTACAGTTCGGTATTGGATTTCATTGTTGGGGACATTTTTGGTCTTTTTGTAAGCGCTGGGTGACAAAAGTAGGATTTGAAGCTCGAGACGTTGTTTACGAGCATAACAAAGTGCAGTTTATTTGCACAAGCACAAGGAGCAGGGTGGCGAGGAATGGGAAGAGATCGGAATTGGAATGGACAGCAGTATGAGTGTGCGATCGAGTTGTGCGTGTTGTGAGTGGGTGTCGCTGCTTAAGTGAATTTTTATGGCACGCGCTGCGTGCAGATGACTTCATAAAAAGTCAATTTAAGTTTAGTAATATTTTGTTGAATTTATAGTTAAGTATTTTGTTTAAGCATAATTTTTTATTGCACTCGAATCGAAGCGGACTCAAATCGGAAATGGACACGTAGGCGGCGCTGGGCCTGGGATGGGGCTGGAGTTGCAACTCTAAGAATGAGTCATGGCGCGAGTATATTACGTTATAAATTCAATAAATGTGACCATAAAAAGCCCATTCAAAATACCTTGCGCGCGTACATTAATCCCGCCAAAGGCAGAGCCCCACAGCCCCAGAGCTCTCGGCCGGCCTGACTGCCAGATCCCAGTCCGAGCTGAGGCACATTACAATGCCTCGAGTGCTGCCGCAAACTGCTGGCCCCCAATGATTAATGTTCGGCAGTCGGTTGGCAGCAGCCTTGGCCCCAGTCTCCGACTCGGTCGCAGTTGAAGCCTTCCCGGAATGTGAGCCCAAGTAACCCGAAAAAAGACAATACGCATAAATCTATGGGGTTGACACTTAGTACCGCTTTCGGCCCGACCACAGCCCAGGCAAAGTCTCAGTCGCAGTCGCAGATTCAGCTACAGCCGAAGCCACGGACTTCAAATGAATTTGTTTGCATCTCGGAGCTCGCAGGTCGCATCCATCTGGACTTCACTTGCCGCACGGTCCTCGTCTGGCAGATGAGTTGTGGCAAGGCGCGAGGTGTCATAAAATTGGCAACAAATTGTTTTTCACGCCGTTTTAAATACACATTTTCGATACTTGGCCATAATGAGCGCGGCCTGTGCTCGTCTCCTGCTCCGACGCCGTCTCCACTTTTGTCCTATCCTTGTTGTTGTTGTCTCCGTTTGGGGCGCAGACAAAGCCGCCAACGACATCATTCGGCTTTGACGAACTGCAGCGTCCGTCGCGTCCATCGTTGCGCCTTGTAACACGCTAATAAATTTGCGGCTAAGGAGATAAGCTTATAAATTTTAACTGTAATTATGCGACACAAGATTTATGAAGCGGCCGCTCTCCGCTTTCCGCTCTCGGATTATTAATGAAACACAAAGTTACAACGAAATGCGCTCAAGTGCCGGCATTACAAACGAGGCTTCGCTCTGGGCTCCGGCCACAGTATCTGGGCATCTCGGTATCTGGTGACGGGTCTGGATTGGCCCTGTATCTGGCTTTGAATTCGGGCCTCGTTGTTTCTCAACACCCTTTACCCAAGATTTATTCACCGTCGTCTAATTCGTGGGGGCTCTTAATGAGCTTTTACTCTGTCGCATGCAAATCTTTAGCGTGCTCCGTCGGATCTATTCTACCCCATTGATCCACTGGCTTACGCATGTGGGCGTGGGCGTGGGCGTGGGTGCGGTCCTTCTGTCCCCAGTTCCCCACTCTCCCGCTCGCTTGGATTCACTCTTATTGGCGACCACCCACGTAAATGTAGCGCCAATCACACTTCGAGATCTGCGTATTTGACATTGCCTTCGCCTCATTACGCCTGCGCAGACAACAACAATAACAACAACAACAACTTGGAAGTGCGAGTGCCAAGGCGTGGGAGCCAAAGCTGTTCCAGCGATAACTTGATAGACTAAATGAGTCTCATTCAGCCCGATTATTGAGCCATATATGTAAGTACTCTGACGAAGTCATAAACTCCGAAGGTGTCCCACAGTTGTGCCCGTGTGTGTGTGCGTGGAACTAGTCTTAAGTGAGAGTCGTTCCTTTGTTTTGGTTATTGGAATCAGGAAAAACCGCTTTCGAGAGAATGCAAATACCATATTATATATATACGAATGCGTAAAACTTCAAAGTTGTTGCCAGACGTGCTTAGTGCTTCGTATCAGGTTGCAATGGAATCAGTAAATAAATAATACTTCACACTTTTATAGAAGAGTTACTTTTATCTCGATTCTTTTACCGTATCAAATGTCATTTATTGGGAAAGTCATTTCGTGTAGTAGGTACAATTAGAGCCTTTAATAATAAAATGGCTTTAAAGATACACAAACTGCATTATGTGGCCTTAAACATAACTTCTACTGAATGGTTTTTATGCCCTGATCCAATGGAAAATGGGTATATTCATTTTGTGGCAACCTTGGTAACATGCAGAAGGAGGCATCTCCAACCTCCAAGTTCTTGTACCCTTGCTCAGCACCAGCAGGCGAGACGTCTGTCCCTCTGTTCCAATGTTAACGAAGGTCTTTCTCTAAATCTCACAAAATCGATCAGAATCTATATCCGCATCCTGTTTGTAAGGCGTTAATAGCTAGACATGTAGGCTCTCTAACAATATTCCATTTTCCAGAATATTTAACTTTTTACCCCAAATTTGTAGGACACACCTAAATTTATCCCTTAAATTGAATTACTTGGGTTATTTTCGTTTAATTTTTCAGATAAGTTACGGAAAATATTCTGAATATTTTTTATTTGCACTTTTAGTTCCCAGCCATGTTGTTTAGTTTTAAGTATCACTCTGTAATAGGAAAAGTATATAAGTAGGGCTAGTTGGTATCAATTAAAGATGGACATAATTGCCTATAATGATGATTATGTGCCTCGTTAGCAAGAAAAAGGTGAGCTCTCCTTTCCCTGTGTGGCAGCCATTAAATTTGTTTATGGCACGAAAATGAACTCGGGTATAGGGTTTCTTCATTTGGGCGGGGTTAATTATGCAATAAAAATACTTCATTGTTGTTAGTGACATATGAAAATGAAAATTTCATTAAATTTTCTCCCGGGTGCTGGTAGAGCTGAAAGCGCGGAGCCATCGAGCAAATGACTACACGAAGTGGTTAACACTGCCGTTTGGCATTGGCCCGGAAGTATCTTGTTAACATGCAAAACAAGCTATTTACCTGGTTCCCGACTACAGTGAAGCACTAGGGTATTGGGGAGTGGGCCTTGGATTTGCTGTGGCGCTGTTTATGAACCTGCCAAAATGTGAATACTTTTGCCAGTTCAGTTGGATATATTATTATGTTGCTGAGCCCACTGAAACTTGGCTAAATAGTTGGCCCAAAAGTTAACAGTCAACTGGCGACTGTCTATTGGTTTCAATTCAATTAGAAACAGGAATTCCGAGTGTAGCTGCGAAGGAAGTGCGACGTGGAAATGGAAGCCAAAGCCGCATCGTTAAATCTAACGATGTGGCCCAGCCCTTGGATTGCATTTTCATGGCACATTTGCAGCAATTTTAATTGTATCAATGCGCCAGCGAAGCCCAACCCAGCGCAACCCCAAGCAAGTGCTGACTTAGGCTAGGGCAACCCTTTCGTGGCTTTCGTTAACGCGATTGGACACGCATGTCCAACTGCTGGTCCTGGTGGCAGTCGTGGTCCTGGTTTGGGTGCAGGCAATAAACACGTAACGCAAAACCCAAACAACATTTAAAGTGTTATAAAACTGTCACCAGGACGACCAGCAGATGTCAGTGGAGTGTCCTTTTCGGCTGTTTGATATTGCCTTTTGATCGCATGGAAAGTTCTGCGACTTTGATTAAACATCTGTCGGCCCAGCTCGGCTTGGCTCTGTTCTGGCTTGCCCTTTGCCTAGAAGTAATTGCCATGCATCAGTCCAAACATCAATTAGACACACTTCAAGTCCCCTGACAGTGGAACTGTCAAAACAGAAATTGATTGCGTCTGGGAATGGGACTCAAAGGGGGACTGTGCATGCCACAGCGTGTGGGTGTGCACACCTGAAACTGAAACACAAACACAAACAGAAACAGAAACTGTGGATGGGGTGGGCTGAGGCACAAATCAAAACATTACTTGCATAAATTATAAACAATGCGAACCGCAAGCGAATCCAAAACGCAAAATCGTGCACAAAGCAACTGCCACAAACAGTGGCAAGGTCGTCGCAGCAGGCAATCGCAGACGTGTTGCACATACTGTTCCTAGAAGAGGCAACAACCGTTTACCTTTTAATGACACACACCCCAGACAATCAGTCAGTCAGTCAGTCAGTCAGCCAGTATTTTGTTGTGGGATCGATCGATCGCATTGAATTTAATTAAATAATAAAAATGAGCCCTAAATGAGCCCACAGAGGCGTGCCGACAAGATCCTTAACCTTAGGCTTAGCATATAGAGAAAAGGGGAGAGCGGAAACCCAAATGATATGCACAGTAGCCAGCGCTTCGTGGAGGTCCAATTAATCGAGTCGACAGCGCTGCGAGTCGGACATACAAATTAAAAGTCATAAATCGGCGGAGAAGTCGTTGAAAGCCCACAAAGAGGAAATGTCACCAAAAATTATGAAGGTTCAGGTTTCGGATCCGTTCCCGCGTCGACCACGAAAGCAGCCCCCGATGCGCATTAATTATGCTAAGGGCGTGCACATTAGAACACGGCAAGCAAGAGAGAGCCCACGGCACGATCCTCTGCTCTGAGGTCTCGGGTCTCAGGTCTCCGCTCTCAGCTCTCAGGGTTCGTTCGCATCTGGGTGCAAGTGCAAAGACCCACCGGTGAGTGACAGTTGCAGTTGCCGTTGCAGTTGCAAGTCGAACAATGTTGTTGTCGCTCTTGTGGCTGCCACTTGGCAATCTTAAGTCGGTCGGCGCATGCACGCCTGCATATTAAGAGGCGATCATCGCGGCCAGGGCCCGAACGAGAGTCGCATAACTGAAGATCGTGCTTATATGCATGTGTGAGTCCTGTACAAGGTAAGGCCTGTCGCTAAGCTGCCACAGCTCGCCAGTTATGATGAGTGACATTTGATCTTGTTTTGTGTCAAATTAAGAGGCTGCAGATGGCGCAGATCGTCGATCGTTCCGATGATCGTGCGACTTTTTCATTTTTGGAGACACCAACAACATGGAATACCTCTTCTTTTATTTTTTTTATTTTGAATTTAAGGTTCATTTTTTTGGTAAGTTTCTGTGGCGCACACTTAAGCCGTTGAGTGCTTGATTCCTGGTACTTTGGAGGCGCTTCATCGAGGGCCACACGTACTGCAGGATCAGTGCTCCGGCCACCTTGTGCCTTGTCATGTTTTGGCACTTGAGTGCCATAGCGTGGGCCACTCCTTTGTGCTTGGGTTAATCAAAGCTGGCAGTTGGCTCATTCCCAGCTCGGTTATTGTTGCCATCCTCGCCGTTTTAGTGTTGATTTCGTTTCGGTCATTGATGCTGATGGCTCAATTGTGCGGACCACACGGCCAGTTGCCCCGAAATGTGGAGCAAGCCTCTTCGGTGGCTCAATACCTCAGTGGCACTGTGTGTTTAGGGCTTAAGGGTTCTTGCGCTTCCACATGCAGATGGCGCACATCGCAGATCGGCGAGACAAGGACCACCTTGATCATGCTCTTGAGACACATTTTCAGATTTGCCACCAGACGTGATTCTGCATGCTAATGCATAAAAATATGTTTGTTGCGATCGGCAATGAAAAACGTTTTCTATTGAGAATATTCCCGGTAGCTATCATCATGTATTTTCTTTATATTTAATTATAATTTATTAGTGGATGATAAAACTAGAATCGAGACAAATGCGGATATCCAATACTACTAATGAATTATGTTGAATTGTATTCAATAGATAGGGTAGATATATAGTGATGGGAAAAAGTGATTTAAACAAAACAAATATTAAAATGAATTGTATAAATAAAATGCATTTACTTAAAATCAAACCTTAGCCTTAAAATCAGGCTTGACTCTCTTTCTCTATCTCTCTCACTTGACCCGTCGCCAGGTCAAATTGATCGAAGAATTCAAGTGATCTTAATCAGTGAAAGTGATTTGTTGTCACGCATTTGTCACTGTACAAAACACTCATCAAATTATTTGGGCGTGGCTATTGAAGGATCGGCTACGATCGCTGTGTCTATTGATAAGCATCCAAACAAAACTGTGACTCACTTGTGCACTTCAACTCCATCAGAGTCAATCACAGGCAATCCATCCGAGCTCAACACTTTTGGCCCGCACTTAGATTAATTACCCTCTGCCGCCTGATGCATGGCTGTCCTCTGCTGTCGCATTGGCTCATCCAAACTGAGATCGACGATCGACGTCTGACGATTGGCATCGGTGACAGTCCACGAAATGTCCGCGTCATCAGTCAGAGTCGCTTCTAAGTGCATTCGATTGTCGCAGGGGCTTTGGCAATTTAATTGTCGATAAGCCGCTGATTAATATGTTTCATGAATGAATAATTTCCGTCGATCTTTTCGTGTGTTCACGCGTCTGTTAGTGAGGCTCGTTTCTTTAATTGCGCTAGACTCGGCTCGAATTTTAATTAGGCACCATGCCCTTACCAAAAAGAGACAGAGTACGAGAGAGAGCGATAGAGAGCTGGCTGTAGGCATATAGTTTTGTTTAAAGCGAACATTTCTTTGTTTTTAGTTTAATTAAGCCATAATTTATCGCCAACAGCACGCGGACACGCAGCCCAGCAAAAAGGGCCACACTCGACGCGGTCTGAGCCCTGGTCTCTGACCGACTCTCGGTATCGGCTTGGCCCGTCGACAGACTGACACCTGCGCGTGTAAATTAGTCGACGTTGGCCCGGCCCGGACCGTGCTGGGCCAGCGGCAAATGCCTCAAAATTGCTCCACGCGACACTTTAGCCAATATGCATAGAGAAACACAGTTTCTGGTCTGGCTGTGGCTATAGTTCTGGTTCTGGCTGCGACTCCGGCTCGGTGGTCTAATTAGAAATCAACTTGTCAATTAGCCAGCCACATACAAGCGGGGAACTGTAACCATGTCATGTTTCCCAGTTCCCGATCCCGATCCCGTTCCCATTTTTTCTTAAACCGAATTTGTGTGCGGGTTTAAAAGAGCATGCGATCAGCATGTGCGCGGTGATCGATGCGAAAACACGGCCTAAAAGAAATTATATGGCTGCTGTTTGCTGTCGATTCAAATTTTTCAATTTCTCGAACACCAGCGATGCCAGTGTCCAGTGTCCAGCTATAGCAGTGAGTAGCACATGTTGTCCGGCCAGCGATCGATTGTCGAAGGTGTCCCCTGAGAACTTCGTTGCGCAGGTGAGCGACTCTCGAGTCTCGAGTCGCAAGTCTCGATTCTCCCTCTTGTGTGGAATTCTCGATTTACGTGGAATTTCGACGCTTAACTAATGATGCTCATCAGGCGCTCAATGGGCACAGCTACTGTATCTGTAAACGTATCTGCATCTCCATCTGCATCGGCATCGGCATCTCCATCGGCTGATCACTTCTGGATCTCGTTGAGTTTCCGAGGAATATCGAACGTGAACGAAAATTAATTTTCGAAACGAAAACATTCCAAAACTTAATTAGCTGCGAGAGCATTATGAAAAATTGCAGCCATTAATGTTTTCGGGTTGTTGCCATCAAATTGAGTTTTCCAATTCCCAACTGGACGTGGTGGACATTGGCCGCATCTCATCAGGTACCGTGTAAAAGGCTTTTCCGCATCTTGCAACGGCCACGAAACCTTTGGCCCCCCCTGCAACAACAACAAGCTGCCACAAGCATCAGCGATCATACAGAGCCTCAGTTTCAGACTCAGACTGAGCCTCGGCCTCAACCTCAGATTCGTACATGCCACAGTTGGAGCCACTGAGCCACAGACACGGCATCTGGACCACCCAAGTTGCGTTTGGCTTAAAACCATTGCCGAGTGGCAGTCGGCAACAGCAACGACAACGGCAACAGCAGCAACAACAACAACAACAACGGCGGCGGCGGCTATTAAGCTTGCCCCAAGTTGAGGCACTCGATGATTACTTGAAATTCAATTGCAGTCCATTAGGAGTGATTAATATGTATGCGATTCGAAAGCGCAGAGCGCGATGCGCGATGCGAAGAGCGCCACAATCGGAGTCGCCTCCAAAGAGCGGCGAGGCCAGCAAAAATGTACTGCACTTAAAATTATTGACACTTTGGCGATCCAACGAATGATCCCATTGCACTGGCTACGTGATCCAGCTACTGTGCCCAGCTCCAGTTCCAGTTCCCAGTTGCGCTCACTTGCACTCTTTGGCTCGCTCTTAGCTAAGAGCTGCGCTAAAAGAAGACATTGCCACATTGTGGACCACACACGAAGCCACCTCCTATCGTCCACCGTTCAGAGCTGCGCCACAGGCAACAGCAGCAGCAGCAGCAGCCACAACAACAACAGCCACAGTAGTTTTGCGGCTCGTTACGTCCCAGTCGTAGTGGCTGCCCCGATCCCTGTCCTCTGTCCTGCCTCCTCATCGTCTTCGGCATTTGAGTCGTCGTGGTGCGGCGCCAAATTGCAGAAAAGTAAGTAAAACAGCGTTTAGCATTGTAGCTGTTATGATCTTTGGTCAGGCAACGGCAATCCAAGCCAATGTGCCAAGAGAAACCA
This sequence comes from Drosophila littoralis, assembly GCA_018903485.1. Classification (NCBI taxonomy): domain Eukaryota; kingdom Metazoa; phylum Arthropoda; class Insecta; order Diptera; family Drosophilidae; genus Drosophila; species Drosophila littoralis. Next base: position 9,069,090 of record JAEIGF010000297.1, on the reverse strand, counting down.
GAAAATCCGAGAATCTAAGAGAACTTACCGAGGCTGCATAAATTGCATTGAGACAAGGCGAGTCGCGTTTGCCTTGCTCAACCTCAGCTGGGTTGCTTCTGGTAAGGCCTCAGTGCGAGATTGCAATGTGGGTCCAAGTCGATCAATTGTTGGAATGAGTTTCTTATCGGTACGGCAAATGCGTGCATGTTTGCAGAATAATTATTAATTCCAGCTAGATGATAGACAGGTTTAGATGATTGAATCGGTATTAGAAAATTAACAGCTAATTTGTATTTAAAAAAAAAGAAATTGCATTTTTTAATTAATCTATTGCGAAAGATATTGTGCAATTGAACAATTCTTTTAGTTAAGCGTTTTAGTGTCTTGCATACAATATTTTTATGTATAACAGAGTTTGTCCCAGCTGAATAAAGCTTTTTTGTGGCCCCAAAGTGAGTACTTAGACAAGGTTTTGGGCAGTACGACCCATATGTGGGGGAAAACATTGGCCACAGTTTGAAATAGCATTCGTCAAGTTATCTATATTTTTATTTAGGAAAATAAAGTGAGAAAAAAAACTCAAATCCATCAAGAGTTATTATCTTTGGTAGTTGAGTGAGTGACCGTGCGGCTTATAGTTGGAGCCTCTGAAAAAGGGAAAGGCACAATATATTTTATGTAATTTAAATAGGAAACTAAGTGTTTTTAACAAATTGAAACAAAAGGTTTTTTGCGTAAAAGTAAGAATGTGTGTGGGGGCTATTAGTGCATTATCGTATCTTTTAGGAGTTGCCGCGGATTACCTAGTCTGCCGGATCTGTTTACCTCCGTGTCGCTTTAAACACTTTAATTTTCAATTTATTCTTAAACAATACTACATTGTAAAAATAACGGATATAAAACAATCACATTTAAGATTTCATGGCTGACAAACATTAGGAGGCCAATAGCAAATCCTTCAAAGAATCCGTTTAATTCTGCAGAGTTCAGTTAGCTTGTGTTGAAATCAGTTTCCATAAGTGCCGCCAGATTTAATGTGAATCTAAATTTAATTGTGCAGTCTCCATGAGGGAATTTAATTTAGTACAAGTAATTACTCTTTCTCTCCGCTCTGGAGTTTCATTTGCGAAGTTCGTGCCATAAAAATCACATCAATCGCATCCGTTTCAGAAACTAGTTGCTATAAAACTGAAATTACCCTCAAAGGGAGGCGCTCGGAGGGCACTTCAATTTATTGTAGGATGTTCAGTTCCAGTTTCAGTTTCTAGCTGCGAGTCCCCAAAAAGAAAGCAGCCGGCGAAACGCGCATTAAATCTCGCTGCAGATTGTGTGCCACGCCCAGGCCAGACGCCCACAAGCGTTTTATGGAGCATTCTTCTGCTTCTTTTTTCTAGTGTGTCGTAGGGTAATTTTAGCCAGCAACAAAAGGAGGAACATAAAGGCTAAAAGGCAACACTGCAAAAGCTCAATTTGTACCTCAATTAAGGCGTCGTCGAGGCATCGCCTCCATGGCACAGTGGTGCGAAAGCTGCCCGTCCGAGTTCAAGTTGCTTGTGGCGCATTTCCGTTTCCGCCACCAGCCAGCCGCCCAATCTCCTGCCATCCCTTCACCCCCCATTGAGTTATGGCTCCGGGTCGTGCTCGAAGCGCTGCACGAACGCAGATAAAAACTGTTTGGCGCTGTTTGCCTCCTCCCCGTCTTTGTCCTCGTCGTCGTCCTGGTTCTTGTGCTGTTCCTGAATGGAGAGATAACCAACGGCGGCGCGCAATTTTCCACACACACACACTTCGCCAGGATTCGTAGCACATCCTTTTTGCTGCGTTCACACCCGTGCGACCTGCCCGCGTCTCTTCTCTCTCTACGGCATCCGCGTCCTTTTTATTGCGCCAATGTTCAGACTGCAGTTTTTGCCTTGTTTTCAGCTGCTTTTTTCTCGCCTCTTTGTTTGCTTTATTGAGCTTTCAGCACTTTCGCTTGTCTGCCTGGGCTGGAACTGGTAACAGGACAGCAAACAACAAGTAACAGAGGGGCGGGGGCGGAGACAGGTAAAGGGACTGAAAAGTGCAGAATCAAATAATTTACTTTCCAATTCGCGCTGAGATCACGTTTTTAATTTGAAATTTTACAACTTGCGCGCACAATGTTTATTTTTCTGAATGACTCAAGGGGCGCGTGCGGTGTGCGGGCTGCGGGGCGTGTTGCTGGCAGGAGGGTTGCGGCCAACTGCCAACTGGGAGGCTACAGATTCCAATTGCGATTCCGTTTCCAAGTGGTCGGCTGGTTGGCTGCCCAGCACTGGGGCTGTTGTTGGCCCTGGCCAGGGCTGTTTGCATCGGCTTTGGAATCAGCGCAACATTTGTTTGCGGCCCTGTGTGTGCGTGTGTACATGTGTGTGTGTGCGTACCGTGCATATAAACAATTTGTTTTGACACTCGCATGCTTTTGGCCACGTTTGTATAAAAAGGAAAAGTAATAATAAAACACTCGCTGCGGCTAACAAGTTTTGTAAAAAAATATACAAGCGCTGGAATGCAATTCATTAAAACACCGAATCTCACATGTTCTTTAAATGAAAAAAGCCCGTTTAAAAATGATCAACTGAAACATACCCTCTTATATGCATGCTGATGCTTGAGACCCGAACCGACGTCTTAATGATTCCAACAAATCCTTCAATTATTTTGCCATTTTACTTCAGGTTTTTTTTTTATTGATTGTACAAGTGGAACGATGTAGCCGTAATGCTCTGTGGCCTTTTGCCTAATGGCGAAACAATACAAAACTAATTTGTTTCATTGCGCAAATATTTTCATTTAATTTGAACGCGATCTGTTTGTCTTTTGGGCTTGGGCTCGGCCAGTTGCGAGTGACTTTATGGCCAACTCTGGCCTCGGTCGCGGTCTCGGTCTTGGTCTTGGTCCCTGTCGCGGCGTCACCCTCGAATCTGGTTATTCCATTAATTAAACCTAATTTGTTTGCAGCCCACCCACTTGGCTCAACGCTTACGTGCGATTTTGATATATGATCGAGGTACGTTCATAAGTTTCACAAACTGAACGAGAAGAAGACAGACAGACCGAGATAGAGATAGAGAGAGAGAGACAAAGAGAGAGAGAGAGAAAGACGGGGAGAGATCGTTAGCGATGCAAATGGTGCAATGCTGGGGGAACCAATTTGGATTTGGGGACTTTTGCATTACGCGAATTCGCGAATTTCATCGCATGATAAATGACAAATTTCCGCTGCACTTTGCCGGCGATATTCGGAGGAGTAGAAACTCATTGTTTGTCATATTCAAATGCCAAAATATTGTCATTATCGGGCTGCGAATGTCCCCTGTGGCAGCGGCTGCTGCCTGGACATTGTTTGCCATCATTTGTCTTGCAATTGGAGTTCCCATCTACTCCTGGGGGGCAGCAGACCGCAGACAGCAGCTGAAGGCAGACAACGCACATCAGACAGGCTCCCCATAAACATACTTATCCCCGGCTAATGCATTTCTGTCCCAACAGTCAATAACCTTCGCCACGTCGATGTGGTACCAGCTTATTAGCCAACTGCGTATGCAAGATTTTGTATATAAATTCGCAGTTCAGTCCGTGATACCCTGTACCCACAATAGCAAATCGGTGCTTTCATTAGCATCTTCAGGAGGTTAACATTAACTACTTATGTTGGGTTTCAAGGAAATGATAAATGATGAATGAATTATATTTTGGTTATATTATGTTTATACTGTAGCCTATATCCTTTCTTTCTGTTATTGAAAATGATTCTATTCACATAATATTGTGGCAATAAACCGCTTATTACAGGATATTTTGTAGTCTGTTACTCTCGTCTCGCACGAGCGATATGCTTATTAATTTCACAGCCTTGTGGATACTTGACCCACAGTTCAAATAAATAATTGTTTTTCGCTTGTTACTTTTGGGCTTCGGTTTGGCGTCGTCTATCGGTTGCTTTTGTCACCTCACACACACACCTCTCTTAATCCGAATCCGAATCCGAATCCAAGTCCAACGACAACGAGTCTGTGAGGGGGCGCGGTCGTCTGGGAAAACACCTCATTGACATTTGCATAAAATTCAATTGGCTGCCATGTTTATTACTTATGTTTATTTAATGTTGTATGTTGCCATTAAACATTAATAAGCACAAAATAATGTTAATAATGTCATCATAATAGTCTTTGCCGCATCGCGACCCCCCGCTGGCATCGAACGACGAAAGTTCGAGGCCCACCCAATGAATGGGATGTTTTTAATGCCTTTCCTAGCCGGTTTCGATGCCCGGTCATTTGCTATGAATTTATTCATTAGATATTTATGAGTGTTTGCGGCGAACCCAAACGAAAATTCAATTCGTTCGTTTGTTAACAATTTCGATGCCTGCAATTACCTCCATATCCGTTTTTCGGTGGTCTCCTCTTTACATATGTTCTTGTCGGCGCCACACTTGGCACCCCTCAGTTGATAGATATGATATACATGTGTTTTGTTTTTTGTTTCCATATAGTTGTAAATTATAATTCACATTTGTACTTATGCTCTTGTGAGGTAATAAAAAACATTTCTACTTGATCGGAATGCTTAAATGAAACAGTGAGAAAACTCGGATATTTCCAACACTGGTTTTCAATCTTAAATTGAAGAATTATTCGAGAAACTGCTGAGGCAAAAAACAGTCGGAGCTGACCTTTTCTTCATTTCTCAATTTACGATAATCTCTGGGAATAATCTGGCTGATTATCCCATTATATATGTATAGTTGTTCATCTGCGATATTGGGACTTTAAATTATTGTCCAGTTGAAATGCGATTGATGTTCGACTCGTAATAATGGCAAATGAACAATTGTCATTGAATAGATCATTTGAAGCCTTACTTTAAAAATAACGTGCATTAATGAAACATTAAAATAATATAAACTGCTTAATACTTAGTAACAAAATAAACACCTTTTTAACAAATCTTTTAACCGCCAAATTATTATTATTCGCAATAATTAATAGGATTTCATTTATACTTGGAACTTAAAAGCGGATACGAAGTAATAAATAAAATTGAAAACAACTAGTGTATATTGATTATTAATACATTTGTAATTGGATTTCAAAATAGGATTAACTTTGATTAATTTCAGATATTTTAGAATTTTACTAAATCCATTTTCAAACTTGGTTCTCGTTTAGCGTCAAAGAAAATGTATTTTCACAAATAGCTAGAACCTATTTAAATACCATATAAATATTCGAATGCCGAATCGCATTTAAGATGCCCAGTCCATTGATATTGGACGGCCGAGGCGCCTTTGTTGACCAAGTCACTTAGCGGGGCATTGAGAGCAGTTAGCGGCGCACTAACAAACTGACAAAAAGGTAAAACGCTGGAACTGGCCGAGTCAAAGGTGCAAATTGGCAGTCAAACAAAGGCGCAAGCAGTTGACCAATTAGCGTCATGGCAAACCCAAGCCGATAGCAACCTCCTGCCACCTCTACTTTCCATATGGCGCTCGGCCCAGCGGAAGACAATCAATTACAATTACTTATTTATTGCTTAGTTACAAAACTCACAAGTGAACAGCTCAAATATTGACGCAGCGCTAAGCGCCGCCGAATGAAGGGATTGGTATTGGGTTTGGGATTGGAACTGGGATTTGGCCCAGGCCAGGCTTGAGTTCAGCCTGGTTATGGGGAGAGAGAGACTTCTTGAGCTGCACAAGTCGCTCAAATGCGTTGAGTCAACAGAATTGACGTTTCGAGTTGACGGCAATGATGATGTGTCTGTGAGTCTGAGTCTGAGTCTGAGTGTGAATGTGAATATGGATGTGGATGTGGATTTGGATGGTGTTGGATATGTTGGCGTTGACTTCTGCTGAAAATGTAGCCAAGTGTGGCTGCCTGGTATTTGCCTGCATTTGCCTGCATTTGCCGGGCATTTGAATGTTTGTTTAGGCCAAGTTGGCAGCGCATGAGATGCGCTTTGCCAGCCCCTGTAGCGCCAGAGCGGGACAGCAGCGCGCACTTGAAGGTACTCACAGTCCATGAGATACCCCGGCACCGAGCCGAGTCAAACTCAGCGCCTGTCTGTTGGCCATAATTGAGTGCACTTTCCATGGAACTGGCAGCGATTATGAAATGCCAGCGACTGCGACTGCAACTGCAACTGAAACTATAGCCTCACAAATGGCGCACATCAGACATAAAAGCTGTGCCCGGGCACCTTAATGCTCCCGAGTATACTGTATATATCGGCTGTGGAGCGAGTGGGGAACGATTGCATTTTATTATCGCATCGTAAATCAATTGATAAAGCGAAGCGGAAACAAGTGGCAGCTCCAATTGCCCATTACGGCAAATAAATCTAGAAGACGCCGCCAACTTTTTCGACATTTACTAGATGCACACAAATATAATTTGTATTAGTTCATGCACTCGAAGAAACTGGCTAAATCGGAAGTAATTGATACGAAATAAATACTAATTTAAGACATTCGAAACAAAATATTATTTCAAATTAATTAAACACAATTCTGCACTCCGAGTTGATGCCAATTGGGAGTTTTCGATCTGTGAACAATAAAGTCAACAATTGCCTTCTTGGCTCTGGTTTCGCGCAGTGTGGTCATGACAACGAGACTTTGTGCGACCAGCAATTAATACGACAAACTGTAAAATGCCGCCTCGGAGTTGTAGGCAACCGAAACGCAATTAGCGAAGGGGCTGCCACGTGGCGATATCAAAGGGGAAGCTATGCCTCAAAGGCGCATAAATCACAGATGCAAAGGCGAGCCGGGGGCTGGGGCTGGGAGGGGGGATCGCCCACACAGCGAGGAGAATGTGGCATGGGGATGAGGCTGAGGCTGACTTATGTGGCATAAGAGCATATATGAGCACATATGGCTTTTTGTGGCTTTTTAATAGCCGATCTCTACATTGTATGCGCAATTGAAATTCCTCAGACGAAAAGTGAAATTTGGTGTGTCACTTGGCAATTTCTGCTAATTAGAAGTGTTGAAACATCCCTTTGACTAGCTAATGCCGAGCGCCAGTTCCAGATCCAGATCCAGTGCCAGCTCCAGTTCATTTCCGGCTCGTTTGAGTCGTGTCGAGTCGCATCGATCGAGCAGGCCCCACCAGATGCAATTGTCTAATTGGTTCATTACGTGCGCAAATGGATTTGCGCCTCTATAATACGGCTGATTTAAGCTGCTTTGAGGGACGGGCAGGGGGTGTGCCAAGTGGCATGCGGCATGCGGCATGTGGCATGTGGCAACGCATTTACGTACGCTCGCACATAATCGTATTTCTTTCTTTTCGCGAGCATTTGGCGCAATTAGCGTTGGCATTAATTCATTTTATGTGGCCCGATCTCTGCCAGATTCGCATCAGTATCAGCATCAGCTGCACACATCAACGCTTGCCAGTAAATGTCAGCTGCCGATCTGGTCCTCCCCTCCCAGCCCCCCAGCCTCCCATCCTCCCACTACAACTTTGTCTGTCTATGCATTTCGTATTTTGTATTTTGAATTTATTTTCAGCAAATTAACGCGCGCCGCTCGGCATCTTGGCCGCAATTGCCGCAAAATCTGTGCTAATAAATCATTTGATGTAGTTGCTGCTGTTGTTGTTGTTGTTGTTGCTGTTGCTGCTGCTGGGTGCAGTTTCATTTGATGGCACCGTGTTGTCTTGTCACAATATTTGTTTATATGAGGATTTGCTTTTAATTAAATGGCAGCATCAAATCGAATTGAATGCTGTTGCCGTCAGTCAGCTTCATCCTCATGCCCATCCCCATCCCCATTCCCATCCCCATCCCCACCCCCTTTCCCATTTTTATGCACATCAAGCTCATCATTCTGCTCATTGTCCTCATTGGGCTCATCCTAAACCGTGCGCTGTGATTGTGCAATTAGCGAATCAGCATCCCCCACCTCAAGCCCCCCTTCGCATTCTCTCATACCAGTTGCCTGTCTCCGACTTGTTCCCAGTCTCACCCTCGACTGGTGACAAGTTTACATGATTTAAAGTTGCGCCGGCGACTACGACGACGACGACGACGACGACGACGGCGACGGCGACGGCCTTTGATGTGAATGCGAATGTGGACTTGTCATTGAATGAAGGCGACGGCGACGATGGCTAAGGCGCCTGTCTCGCACACGGATTCAGTAGCTCGGGATGGGGCTAGCCTATTAACCTGAATGCTGTCATATCACAGACGATTAACCCGCTATTTTCATATTCAAGATTTGCCGCTGTCAAAACCTGAGAAATGAGACTGTATTCGGACGAGTAGTAAATTAATCACATACTCGTATATCACCAACATTTACTGCAGGTAAAAACATTTACTTACGACTTTTAATCGTTTTATTATGCACAATCTATCAAACGGAATAATTTAAGTCTTCCGTGAAATACCTATTTAAACGATTAATTGGGCTTTTTATAAGTCAGAATCTATAATTTGCAGAAGTTTTATTTATTTTATATTTAAAAGACTTCATGGTTAAATATTTTAGTTTAGCCCATCATTTTAATAGCTCCAACTATTTATTCAGACTTAGATTGTTTGTTTGAAACTTGTACGCAAAATAAATAATAATAACCGGAATATATGAGCATAAACATCTGTCATGGACAACTTTTAGCAAATCTTTATTTTAATATTATAATATAAAAAATAAGTTACGCTTTCATCGGTCCAATTCATTACCGACCCATTTAATCATTACTTTGATGCATTTTGCAATAAAGACCCATTTCTAGTTCCAGTTTCAATTTTTATGCAAGGTGACTTTTATCGCATTGAAAACACAAACGAATAAAATCGCATTATTTAATTTTTTCAAATAGTTGTTTATTTTAATAATTTTTTTTTTAATATTCTTGTTTTTGTTTTTAGCACATGGATTTCAGATAAATTGCTTTTGTGTTTTATGTAGGTGCATTTGAATTTGTATTTATAATCTTCTTGTTTTTTAAGCATTCTTCATCCACAACATTTTCGTTTAGCGACTTAAAAACTAGAAATACTTCTTGGCCGAAACGTTTAAATGTGTTTTTCTCTAAGCTATAAATTAATCTAATGAACTTTTAAATTACTTATAACACGTTAAGCATACATATATTGAATTATAGATACAAAATAAGAAAGTGTTCGTTTAGCTAGGAATTAACGTTTTTGTTAGCTTTTGGTTAGAATACAAGACTGCAAAGCAATATTCATGAAGGGGCGGCTACCCCTAAGAAGGCCTGCAGAAAAGGAGGATAATACTTTCTGTGTAGATTAAATAACAACGAAGAATAGAACTCGAAGCTTATAGATAGGATACGAACAATACGATACGATACTTTACGAGACGATAGATGTATATTACAATTATATCACATGAACACAGTTTTGTACGCCGCACAAATTCACAATCCACCAGCCATCAGCCAGGAACGAGGGGATGGCGCCTTTTAATATTGCACACTGAGGACCAGCCGGGTGTAGGGAGCAGGAAGCAGGGAGCAGGGAGCGGGAGCCATTTACGGAATCTGTCCGTTCATGCGCATCTCGAGCTCCTCCTCCTCTTTGGTCAGCGGCACCGTCGTATGGTTGTATAGACCCTGGGCCATCAGCTGGAGGGCCAGCGGATTCTTTGAGCCCGTCGACTTCTTGATTTTGGCGCGCTTATTCTGGAACCAGATCTTGATCTGTGCCTCGTTCAGGCCCAGCTCGGAGCTCAGCTGCTGGCGGCGTCTTTCGGTGAGGTAGCGATTCTCATTGAATTCGCGCTGCAAGAGAGAGAGGGAGAGAGAGAGAAAAGGCAAATGGTGAGAATCGGCTACGCAATAAAAGGCAACTAGGGTCGGGTCAGCTCTTCGCCAAAGACGAGTGCGATAATGTTTTCAGTGTAGGTAGAGGCTGAGGCAAATCAATTATTTGCGGTTTAGTTGAAAGACGGGTAGTGTGAGTGAAATATGAGCATGTCCAATTGGCTTAGTCGAGGACACTGCCAGGATGCAGCCCAGCGGGCGGCCACACTAAAGTGTGTAAATATTTTGGCTGTAAATATGACACAACACACCAATTCGCTGGGATATGTGCTTGTGTGTGTGTGTGTGAGTGTGTATCTGGGTTGGGTCTGGCGACTGCTTACCTTGAGGCGTGCCAATTGTTCGCTGGAGAAGGCGGTGCGTGGACGCTTCTCGTCATTGGTCTTGTCCTTTGGTTGCTTGGGGCGACGATAGCGGGGTCCTGCAAAGAATAATAGAAAAAAAGTTAGTCGAGCGCAAGAATATTCCCCGCAGTTATGGCTGCATATAATTAATGTTATTAATGGTTTAATTAGCATACAAGTATTCCGAGACTGAGAAACTAAAAACTTGTGGCATGCAACGGCCGAGCCGCGTGTTCAATTTGTCAGCTGTCAGAGCTGCGTCTAACGAACCAAGCGGAAGGAACGGCCCGTTCCGGGCAGGGAGCGAGGCACGACATTCGCCATTTCAGCCCGACTTTAATTAATATGATGAGCGCCAAAGTTCAGAGGCCCAGTTCAAAAGACAGGCAAACGCGAGAATGACTTAATAATCCCGGCTGCTTAGTACGATATTTAGCTAATTGACCAGGGCTTTCTCTAGCTAATTGGCAGTTGGCCCCCGATCAGCTAATTGCCGATCGCCGAGTGCTAAAGCTGAGGCTGATTTAAATTTAGTCTTGGTCATGGACTTGGGCTGGCTTTGCTTTGCTTTTTTGCTTTTTAGCAGCAATCGTCGACACATTGTAAATTATAATTTAATTGCTCGATTGCTTAGATGATTTGATTAATCTCGCAGCCGCTAATCGCCGGCTATCAACGCCTTGTTGTTGCCTGTTTCTATACGATTCCATCGACACCAAATTAAAAAACCATTTCGAGTCATAAAAAAGCACTTAACTTGTCAATTAACGCATCGCAGCAATAACACCAACACACACACAAACACACACAAACACACACACACAGATACTGCTTGGAAAAATGATTTTTCCTTTGGCTGCTTCTAGTCTTTTGTGTCTGCTCTTTAATGGGCACTTTCACCGCACGCTCGCACTTCGGGAATTGGGAATCGGGGATCTGGGATCGTCAATCGTCAGCGCGTTTTAGTGGCAGCGAGAATCGTGACCTGTGACCTTCGACTTCTTGTCTTCGGCGATAGGCAAACGAGCCGCAGCGTCCGCCTGCGCTGCATGTTGTCACATAAAGTGTCAGCTTCAAAGGCAGCAGCGCTGCGTGCGGCCAGCCCCGGCGGAAGGCCCCGGGCAACGAGCCCCGCACTCCCCGGCCCTTAGAACAAAAGCAAAAAAACGCACTGCCGACAATCGAAAGTCGACAACTGACAATTGAGCCCCGGACATTTAATTGTCCCAGTGTCCTTCGGCTTTATGACAGACAACAAGGCAACATCCACAAACACGGCTTGAAAGGCTGCCGCTGCCGCTTCTTTCTGCGTTGGGGGTGGTCCCACGTACACACAACATCATGTGTAGGACTCACGAAGGCAATTGAACAATAATTTATGATGTAGGATCTAATGAAGGAGTTGATAGGCCAAGCCGAAAAATTATTGATTAGCTTCCAGTAGGCTGTTCTATAGTTTCCCATTTGATATTGCAGCAGTTCTTCTATTAGTTATTATTGTATGATGAGGGATCTAATGAAGGTCTAATGAATTATTGATCAAGCTCCAATAAGCTGTTTTATAGTTTCCCATTTGAAATTGCATCAGTTTTTCAACTTTCTTCTATTATTTGATATTAATGTACGATGAGGGATCTAATGAAGGTCTAATGAATTATTGAGCAAGCCCCACATGCCAGTACTCTAATGGTCTATTTGCCATTATATAAGTTTTCATTTTAGTTCATAAACTCTCTTCCATTCCTTTTAGAATTTCCATGAGACTAATCAAATTATTTATTAGATAAATTCCTTTAGTTCCTAGACTCAGTAACTCATCCATAAAAATGTGTATCAGCTCTTAACTATTACAAAGGAAATTTGGCTGCCTTTCTATAGTTAGCTTCATATGATTCGTATTCCTTTGGAATAGTTATTTTATAATACCTTTCCTATTTACTATTTTCTTATTTATGTTTTACACACCTGAGCTGGGACGGTCGCTGTACCGGGTGCAGTACACCCACGCGGGCCACATCTCGTTTTTGCCGCCGTCGGTGGTGGTGGAACCTGTTTCGGAGCGGGTGTCGTCCGAGGACTCCATGCCGGAGTCACGGCTGACAGCGGAGGGTGGCGGTATGGGCTGCGGGCTGCTGGCATTGTTTGCACCGGCCAGGCGACTGCTGGGCGACGAGTTCAGCGAGCTGGCCGCCGACGAGCAGCCGGAGGAGGAGGACGCGCTGCAGCTGGCTGCTGTGGAGGAACTGCTGCTGATGGTAGATGCATTCGAGGCGGGCGGCGGACTGGCCAGCTGGCTGGCGCTGCTGCTCGGCGTCGTCACGGGCGTCGTCGACTGCGACTGACCAATCTGCGAGACCGTCTTGCACAAGGAGCCCAGGGCCGACTTCTCCACGCTGGGCTCCGTCAGCTTCGCCGTCGGCGGCAGCACGGCATTCGGATTGCCAGCGGCGCTACGGCGCAGGCGACTCTGGACAAGCTCCTCATGGATGCGCGGATAGGCGGCCGGGTTAAAGCAGTTCAGCAGATTGGCGCGCTCCAGCATCATCGCAGCCGTGGCAGCTGCGGCCGCTGCCTGCTGCTGCCGGCTGAACTCCAGCAGATCGACGCGAGTGAACGCGGAAGGCGTGGCTGCGGCAGCACGACTTGCCTCGAACGGGCGGAAGATGCTGGCCGCAGCGGCGGCAGCGGACACGGAGACGGAGACGCCAGTGGAGTCGCCTTGTTTGGTCTGTTTGGCGGCATCGCCGAAGCGGTCGCTGAGGATGTTGGAGATGGAGAAGGCCAGCGAGGGCTTCGACTGCTTGGACTGCTGGTGAGCTGGTGGGGGCAGACGAGCGGATCCAGAGACAGAGGCGGTGTCGTCCACATCAATGTCATCGTCCTCTTCCTCGTCCTCTTCTGTGGCCGTGGTGGCCGTTTGGTTGTGGAAGCTGTCCCCGAGAATCGAGTCGCTTTCCTCCTCCTTGATGGTCAGCGTCGAGGCGGGCGTGGAGCAGGCGCCCGTCGAGTGGGCGCCCGGCGAGCCGCTGGCGCTCAGCCGTTGCTGCAGTGCAGCAGCGTGCAAAGCAGCCGCATCGAACGCAACCGAGGTCGCCGGGTGATGAAAGACGCCGGCAGAGGCTGCCAGCTGCTGCTGATGGAGCTGCTGCAGCTGCTGGAGCTGGTGCAGATGCTGGAGCTGCTGCTGCTGGTAAAGGGTCGCCGCCGTGGCAGCTGTGCCCGGCTGCAGGCTCATGTCTAGCGCGGTGATCGAGATTGGGATTGCGTGGATCCGCAGATTCGGCTGGAGAATGTGCTGGTGCTGCTGGGGCGGCGAATGTGGCAAACAACCTGGTGGACTGGGCGCTGATTGTGGACTGCAGCGATCCTCAAGGGCCATTTGTTCACTTAACGCGCGTTTATCAACGTTCTACACCTCTTATCCACTTGCTCTTCTTCTTCTTCTTCTACTTCTTCTTGTTCTTCTTCTTCTTTTCACTGAAACTCAAGTTGAACTGTGAATTCACTTCGCGTGTGGGTTTTCAATTGGCAACTGATTGCGTTTGTTTTTATTTTGTATCTTTATTTATTTGTATCTGCGTTTCGTACTCGTGTTGCTTTTGCTGTTCCGACAACTGCGACGCGCACGTCTGTTCCATGCGAGCTCAACGACTAAATTAACTAATCACAGTTGCCTGCCGCTGCGACGAAGCCAGCAGAAGCAGGCAGCGACCGATTGAACTGTCAGCGCGAGAGAGAGACAGTCGACAATGCTCGGCATAGGTTGCATGCATCACAGCACATGTGCATGTGTGTGCGCAGATTCGAGCCTGAGCGAGAGCAAGAGAGACAGGGAGAGAGACAGCGTGAGCGCACGTTTGTGTCGTCTGGCCTCTGACAGTGACGAAGACGATACTCAAACTTCGACTGTTCGACTGATCGATTGGCAGAGCTGCTGCTGCTGCTGTTGCTGCTGTTGTTGCCGCTCTCAGCTCTGCTCTCTCTCTCGGTGCGCAAATTTTGTTGTGACACTCTTCGTTGTCACCTGTAATCTGACAGCGAGACAATGTTTCCAGTCAGCGCAGTACAAGAGCGAACCAACGGCGAACCGGTTTTTGGAATTCGTTTGAGTTTTTGCTCGCTCACTCGCTTGCTCGCTCACTCGGGCGTTCGCTTGCCTACTCACTCACTCCGCCTTCACTCCACGTTGGGGCCCGCGCTTGTTAGGGCTCGATATGACTTTATTATTGGGAGCTGTCATGTGGTTGACAACTGTGTCCCTGTCTGCGTCTGCGTCGTCGTCGCTGCCTCGTCGCTCTCTCGCAGTGGGGCGTTGCCAGGCAGCACTATGGCTGGCCTGCTCGCACACACACGCGCATGCCGCGGAAAATGGCTGCGTTTGTTGGTTTTGCTAGTTGATTTATCAAACTCGCGCGCGTGTGAATTGGCGCTGTCTCTGTCTGCTGAAACGGTTGAGTGAGTATCGCTCACCCCCCTACCCCCCTTCCTTTTTCATAAACACACTGATGCACACTCTTCAAAAGCATTTGGTTGTGTGTTGATTTTGTTTTTGGCCACGACGTTTCAATCTGTGCCTACAACTTTATCGACACCCAGACGGACAGACGGAATGATCGACAATCGACGAACAGAACTGCGGCATCAATTAATACAGTTTACCCACACACGCACATGCATATCTACACGCATATGTATGTACATATGTACACATATACGCACATTCTGTATAAATTTACACATATTTTGAATGCCTTGATTTATTTTTATATCACAAAAGCAAACCGCACAATTAACGCATTCAATGATGCGCGCAGTTTGGCCAATTAATTGATATTTAATTGATTTTTAATTCATTTATTTTAATGGCACACACTACCGCACACATATTAAATATCAATTTATCTCATCAATTAGTCTCATCGGAGCGTGGCCCATTAGCTCCAGCTCCAGCTCCAGCTCGAGTCAACATAAAATGTGCTAAAAACTAATGCCATTTGGCATTGATCGGCAGCCGAAAACAACAACAACAACAACAACTCTCTAATCAAAAGTCACATCTACGAAAATGTGAAACATGTGTATCAAATGCATATCATGGCATATATATTTGTATGTAAATGAATAAACAAAATACATACAAACATATATCCGCTGATATATGGCACATAAATCAAAAGTCGAGCTTCTTTGTTCGCGCCCAATAAAAACCAGAAAATAATTTAAGAAGAAAAAAAACACGAGGCAAACGCAGAGCTCGCTAATGAATTTCATTAAAAATTGATATTTATTGTTAATATTTCTTGGACATTCCATTTTTTTTTTTTTTTTTTTTTAACAATTTCAATTAGCGGCGAGCACTAATAAAACTGCAAGTGTAGGTTTGTGATTTATTCGACTGCACGAGATAAAATTAAATGAATTTGGAAAGTCAACCTGTCGCGTAATTATCCTAATACGAATACCATGTGTACCCTAACCGAGCAGAGCTGACTTCTGCTGATTTCCTGTTTGCGCTTGTTATTCAGGCATAATCAATAAGCAGAACGCCCCAACAATAGCCCCACGGCCATATGAAGAGTACAAATTTGAAATTTCAGTTGGTTTTTGTTTTTGTTGTTGGTTTTCTTAAGGCAACCCGTTTATGGAATATGGAAGAATGGCCACACAATTTATGTTATTATTATGCGCATTTTTATTTAAATTGAACAATATATAAACTATTGTTGGGCAGTCAAATTAATTAAATAGCGATAAGGCGTTGGGCGAAACACGAAAAAAGTATTAACAGCAGCTTAACCGTTTCGGAGTTAACCGTTTCGAAAGCGCGCTTCCAGTCCATTCGGCGGCAGTCAGCCATTACGAGCCACTGGAAAGTCGAAAACCATAAGTTCGAACTTGACACAGGCTCACAGCTAGCTGGCCTGTTCGCACCCATGGCCAAGCCGCATGCACCATATACTGAGCGCCAGAGAGCACCAAAACAATGGCTGCGGTGGCTGCTGCCGCTGCTGCTGCTGCTGCTGCCGTCGGCTCTGAGCGACAATAAAAGCAGCTGTTGATTTTTCCGCTCACCGCTCACCAGCGCACACCCCTCAGCAACCAGTGCACTGATACGGTTTTATTGCCATGATTTTCAATTATTACTGTTGTCATGTTTGCTTTGGATTTGCGTGCTCGACAAGCGATGGCCACAAAGGGTTAAACAGCCGCCGACAGTTGCGTAAAAACGCGTTAATTAAAGTTTTTAACTTGTTTTTGATTACACATGTACTTTGTATTTTGTTTTCTTTTCTCCTTGTATACGACTCGTCGGCTTGTATCTAACGATGCGACTGTTTGGAAGAGAAACGAGCTCGGGGAATTGCCAACTGCTAATGAGCTGGCTGCGTTTTTTCTTTCATTTTCTCCACACCTGGCTACTGTTTGTCCCAAATGATTTGCTATCTGTTATACTTTTTCGCTCCAGGCAATACCCAAAAAACGAATGCAATATACGAATGCACATTGTAGACATATGTACATACGAAAAGAGTAATCTTAATTGCAGCTACAACTTAATTTGACCAACGACATTTTCGGCAGACTGACAATCCAGGTAATTAGCGCTCGCATATCGCATATGCAATTCCCGCTCCACATTTAAATACATATTAAACAACAAAAACAAAAAACCAAAAAAAAAAAAACAACACATGTCTGACACGGCGGCCACGAGCGCGCCCTCTGGCGGTCATCGACGCTAAACGGTTTCTCCGAGTCTCACTTTGGAGTATTCAGAGCCCCAGCTGCGAGTGTGTGCGAGTGTGTAAGTTAATTTAGTGAGTGGGTAATTTAAAATTCATATTTTACACACAAGAAACGCGTATATCCGTGCGTCGGGCTTGTGCTGAGTGCCAGCGAGCGGCGGCGAGAGTTATTAATGATTCCAGCATGGACAGTACACGGCACAGGCACATAAGTATATTTACGAGCTAGTATCAGTATTAAGCCCCCAGTTATTCAAGAGGCCCCAATTCCCTCATTTGTGTGCCCTACCCGCCGCAGAGTACGTGAAAATGCAATAAGCATTTGTATCAGATGATTATTAGAGATCATTATATATATAATTATTATTATTAGTAATATTATTATTGTCATCATTCAGATAATCGAAGAAAGTCTGGTTACCTTGGCTACAAAAGAACATATTCCCAATTTCAGCATTGAATCTTAGGCACAATTTCTATATAAAATATATTATAAAATACAATTGAATAATGTTTTTAATATTTTATTGAGGCATTTTAGGTCTTATCAGTTTCAGCAAAATGTTCAATAAATATATACTCAATGAGCTCTTATCATGTTTTATAATGATTTCGTAAAAAATCGAAATTAAAATATAATATAATTCAAATAACCAGTAATTTATTAAGAAAGATTTATGGTAAACACAAAAAAGACAATTTAAGTTATTGATTTAATGTAATATAATTTTGGTGATAACAAATTGATTGCATTGAGAAACTCGAATTGCAGATAAAAACTACTTATTGTTTCCGTCGCGTACATTGTAAATATTTATTTTCCCAGAGTATCAGACTTTACAAAAATAAACAAAAATATATTAAAAGTATGACTAAATGGGCCTGATATTTCACAATTTACTCTTCTCACAATTTACTCTTCTTTTCGATCGCAATTGCCTAAAACAATGAAGCAGGTATTCTCATCTGTCTTTCAGTTGTATCTCCATGTCTCTTCATTGGGTAGAGTATTTGAGTGTGGTTGTGTTTTCGCATTTTACGTAGGTTTGCTGACTTGTGCCTTGGCTTTAATTAAAATTTAACTTGATTCGTAAATCGTTTGCCAACAAGTTAAGCATTTCGCTCGCTGATCGCCGCCTGCCAAGCGTCTTGAATCTTTAACAATATCGCTGAGGGCCTTAAAATAATTTAATATTTTTTAAAAATACATTTTTTGTTTTTGTTGCGCCCGATTGTCCCCTTTGGTGGTTCAATGCGTTGTGGGTTAAATGTTAATGAACTTGTTGATTATAAATTTGACTACTTTATTTGCCGGCCAGCTAATAGAAGAGGAGAACAGCCAAACGGGTTTCTAAGCTGGCCAGAGATAGTTATTAGTTTATATGGCCTCTCGCGGGACTTTGTCGTATTATTTTCCATTGGCCATTTTACGAGTATAGCATTTCTGAGACCGTGCGCATAAAGCGCGCAAAATTGCCATATAAAAATCAGAAATAAATGTTATAAAAAATCGAAAAGTCAAATAAGCCGAGAGTCATAACTTTTTTATGACTTCATCACTTTGGGGCAACACGAATTTGCATGCGTTTGCCAGTTTGTCAATTTGGCCAAAACGGGCAAAAACACAACAACGCAACGTGTTTTCAATCAATTAACAGATATTTAAACGTTGGTTTTGTATGTGTTTTTTTTGCTTTCAGCATTTATATTTTGGTGAGTTTCCGTTGCAGCTGTTGTTGTTGTTGTTGTTAAACAAACTCGAGCTGTTGTGGCAGCAGATTTAATTTGCGGTTGTAATTTACCGAAATTGTATTTCTCAGCTAATTTGTCAATTTGCCTACGCTTGTTTATGAGCCGGCTCGTTAAAGTCGCTAATTGGAAGCTAATTCCAAAGATTGGCAGGCAAATGCTTAATATCTTACTTTATTGTTTAAACAATTTGCCTAATTGTCGCTTTCTTTGTTGTTGTTGTTGTTGGTCTTCTTCTTCGCTGAAATCGAAAGTTGCGTCCGAATGGTGAAAGCGTTACTCGAAATTGCAGCATCAGCAAGTTTGTGTCCTAAGTCTTTCGTTCGGAGACCTTGCAATTTTCCGGGAAATTTGGCAACAGATTTGTAGATTGCATAAGCCAAATACCCTACACGTCTTAAAACACTTTTGTGTGGCATAATCCAATAAAAACTTAATCGTCTTAAGTCTGAGCTGTGGGTGTGTGTGCTGTGTGTTTGCAAACAGACCGGCTAGATTTAAAGGATAACTGGGCAAATCTGTAAATTCGATTAAACCGCAAAGCATGAAAGCAGGCCGAGGCCGAGCTCTGGGCATTAGACAAGCATCAACAATAAATGCCAAAGGACTGGCCAAGGTCCCGCAGACCGTCTCGGACCAGCGCACAGCAAGTGCAGCGACTTGAAGGCAATTTGCAACAGCGCCACGGGTTGTCCTCTACAAAGGACAGTCCCTTTTAAATGATTGTGTGGTTTGGACTCAGCCTGCACCCGGACAGACGCAGCTGAGCCACAGAAGCTGCTGGCCGAACAACAGCAGCAACTGCAAATGGCTCTGGGCTGGCCTTGACTTGGTCTATTCGCAATCGGGCTGCATGTCCTTGCTGCATGTTATTGCTAATGATGCTATAGCACCGATATGTACAACTTTTATTGCAGGTCCAGACGTGTGTCAGCCCACATTACATTACAGCCAAGGCCTCCAGAAAGTCATAAAGGAGTCACACGACCAGCGGCAGCCGCTTGGGTGGCAACTGGCAATTGGCAATTGGCCTTGGCTAGGGATGCGGAGGTAGCTGGACCTTCAATTGAGCTCATCCACTTGCTGCGCGGCTGATTTTCGAACTTCAAACGTTTCGGCTCCATGTCGGGCGGCCATTTTCCCAGTCGCTGAGAATGTTGCTGGAAATTGTCTAAAATGAAAAATAAAACTAATTTATGAAGCGAGAGGCAAACAAATAACCCAAAACCAGCACCAAAAGGCAACCAAATGGAACACAGAAAATTAAAATCATTTATCATGACACCCAGGTTCATATAAAGTTAACATGGAGTACCTACCTCCTCCTCCTCCTCCGGTTCGCTGGTGCTGGAGTCGCTTTAATGATGTTGGCTGGTCTCCCAGCTGGAAAGCGAGAGAAATCCAATAACATTTTAATAACAAAGCTGCATAACAGCGCCATAAATAAGCGTATTTCCAGGGAATGAAGCCCAATCCACACGCTCACAAATTGTATCTATATCTATTCACGCATAGACCCCGAAACCCAATAAATAATTAGCTACAGCTACGCGCCTGATTGAGGATTGTGGATTGAGAATCAAGAAATGAGGATTGAGGCGAACACGCCCTCAAAAACAGCCGCACACAACCAGATATAAATACACATATATAGCTACGGACAACCTTCAAGATGCCTTAGATACTCTCTAATGAAATGGCCCCATCGGAGGAGGGCGAACCGTGCGAGCCTAAGCAGCATCTAAGCTGTACATGGGTTCTCACTTATGTACCTATGCATACGTGTGTGTGTGTGCGATCGGGCTCAGATTGTGTAGTCTGATTAGGGTAATCAATTTTTCATTCCAACCAATGCGCTGGCATGGCCATAAATTAAAAGACGCTCTCCTATTGGTGACTCTCGGAACGGGTCACGCAGCCACAATAAGCAGGAAGGGGTCCGATCTATGGCTTCTCGGTGAGGGAAATTATTTATAAAATATTTAATAATTAAACTATCAAATGAAAATGACTTTTAAGTAAAATAACTGGATGGGAGTTACACATATTCAAAGTACACTTTTTCTTTGATTATTGTATTTTTAATTGATTAATATAAAATACTAAGTCTATATTAAAAACTTTAGAAAAATTCCAAAAGAATGTAAATAGATATAATTTTAATGAATTAACGTTAATATTAAATCCCACTATAAATAATATATTATTAGATATTTGGAATTTTTTTTTTCAGCTTATTTTATATATTCATCTTAAGTAATGTTATCTAATAAACCAATTAGGAACTAATATAAATGTTTTAGTATTATCTTAGTCTGCTCTAATTTAACCGTAAATTTGTGTTCTCTTGTATGCAAACATTAATTTTAAAATCGAATTTGACTTTTATAACAAATTTTTATTACTCACTCCCTTTTCCATTACCGTCGAATATCAGAAGACTACAAAGAAAATTGTATATTTAAATGTAATATCACTGACTTGATTGTCAGGTAAAATAAGCACTTATTTGTCGACGTTTATAGTATATATCATTTAATAGGTATGAGTCCATTTATACTTTATGAAAGCAGCAATAACAAATTATTCATTGGGTAATTGAACAATGACATTTCATAATTGAATGCTAACCCACGTCCATAGAACCAAATTGATGATTACAATAAATTTTCCGTAATTGCATAGTGGATCCGAATAAATTGTCTGGGTAATACGCGTATATCAGAAGCACTGTTTTTCTCTGTGTCCATTAATAATGAGTAGGCAAGGTTAACTTTAAGTTATCGATAACTTTTCTTTAAATCGATAGGTGTCGATATCAAGCCCTTCATATTTAATCAGATTTCGGAAAAATCGGAAGAAGATTTCGGATATGATTTGATTTGTATTTAAACAAATATCAATGCCATCTTTAGACCCTGAAAATGTTTAACAATCGAACGATAATCACAGCTGTTATTTAAGAATGAGGCGTGTGTTTTGGTATACATATGTATACTATAAATATTCTCATAGTTATGCAAATGTTATATAGTTATCACTCCCTATTAAATATTTCAAGGATTTACAGGACTTACGCGTTTGTAATTGCCATATAGCTGCGTATATTTTGAGCTATTCCCAAGCCGATCTAGGCGCTCTCATTAAATTGCAAAAAGCTTTCGAGACGAGTTGATATCAATTGAAAAACCTGTTAAAATATCAGGGTTACAATCAACTTTTAAATCTGATCAGCGAATGGAATGCCTAATGCCTAATGCCTAATGCACACAAAACCGTTAGCAATCAGCTGAGCAATCTGAAAACAGTGTAAATTATAGACGCGCGAAATTGTGCGGTTAAGAAAAAGTCTTAAATCCATAAATTAGCACCTCATTCCACATAATTGGCCCCGGCTGTTGATTGAGGCTTTCAAATGGTCGACGAGGCGTGAGCCGCGTGACGCGTTGGTCGGCTGTTGAGGGGAGAGAGGAGAGGGGAGGTGCCTCGCATGGGGTTGGGGCAAGTGCTAAGTGCAGCGCAAATGTTAACAGCAGCTACGCAGCTTTTCTGCCTAACTAAAGTTTGTTTTTTATTCATTTATCCAATCAAGCGCGACCAGCTGAGGCAGCCACTTACATTTACTCTGCAGCTACGCCAGTTCGAGTTCGAGTGTGAGTTCCAGTCCCAGTCCCAGTCTCAGTTCCCATCCCAGTTGCCAGTTGCTTGGCCCAGTGCGTCAGTCTCACTCTCAGAGTCAATCTCAGTCTGAGTCCGAGTCCGAGTCTTGGTCAATTCAATCAGTCAAACAGCACGCTGATTAGCAGCTGGCCGGCAGACTAGCCGCCGGGCTGCTCATAGCTGAGCACGTACTAAATGGTTAAATGGTTGGCCAAGTTGGCGCACTTGCTCAATACGAGACGAGTGTCCCCTGTCCCGGGTCCAGTATTGACTGGTTAGCAGCTCGTCACGTCAATTGGCAGAAAATTAACGCATTTCTCGCTTTCATCAATACTCTGTAGCATAATGATTAGACGGGTATACCTAATGCCTACTTGGTAAGTTCAAATCACAGGGTGTTACTACTTAGTCAAACTAAATGACTTGAGCATATATGTGTTTGTGTGTGTATGTGTGTGTGGGCGTGTGTGTGTTAGTGTTTGCATGCATGTATGTATGCATTTTTGAATATATGTATGAATTCATGTGTGTTTTCTAACACAAACGGAGACCAAGCTTATTTGTCGCTGTGCTGCAAATTTAAATAAAACGAATTTTTAGCAAGTGTCATTCTACTCGATTCTCAAGAATTCAAGTAGGCTCTTTTTTTTGGTATGTCATGAAAAACTACCAAAAGAGGGTATTACACAGTGGAGCAGCGCCTGTTATTCTCATAGTTGATTGTTTTAAGCGCAAAAAATGGCAGCAGCTAAGTAGCTGCTAATCCAATTCAAGCCAGTTTCCACTTAATCATGCGATCCACAAAAGCCAGCAAAATATTGTTATTAGCGATGATGATGATGATGATCTTGAAAATGATGACGAGGCTAGGCTCAACGCAGGCTGAACGCCACCTCTTTAGGGCATTTGATAATGGCGGCCCCAAGAAAATATAAGAAAAGAAGAAACACACGAACGCACTTTGTAAAGCGCTGATAGGCAAAGCCGCTGCTGCTGTCCGGTGTCGCGTCTAATCGTAAATTATGAGGGAATCATAGACGCGGACAGCCAGGGGCAACAAAGAGTTTCCATTCGAGACCGATCCGATAAGCGGCGGCAGTCCAAACAAGCAACAACCGACAGCCGAAAAGTGACAAGCGGCAAACGACAATGCAACAGGACATTAGTGTCACATTGAACATGACCGCAGACCAAAGCCGATCCCTCAGCCCCTGACCCCTTCTCGGCTGCTGAGGCTGCACTTTGGGAGCACTCGGATGCATTCAATGTGGCTGCGGGGTTCGGCCGCTTATCACCGGGACAGATGAGTGGAAAATGCAACCGCAGCCTCAGCTAACAACCTGCACCATTTTTCATGTGTTGTCCGTTGTGCGTTGTTTGTTGTCGCTTGTTGTGAGAACAAATGGAGCAGGAGCCAGGGACAGCTCCCGCTGCTGTCGATTGTCATTTAAATGCGCTCTAATCAGGTGGTGGACGTCTTGTGGTTGGGCCGCGTGTGTGTGGTCCTCTGTGGGGCTTGTACTTGGCAATTAAAAGCAACCAAAGCCGCTTAAAGAGATGCTGATGATGCCCCTGGTTGGAGTTGGGGTTGGGGGCTAAGGCTGCATCTGCATTTGCGTGCGTGTGCATTTAATCGCCGCTAAGGTGCCAAAAGTATCTCTGGCATGCGTAGAATGCGATGCAGCAGCAGCAGCCGCAGCGGTAACAGCGACAACGACAGCAACAGCTACAACAACAACAACAGCAATAACAACAACAAAGATCTGCAACAGTTGCCGATTTCGCTGAAATTCAGAATCGTGAGAGAGTTGCCGTCGTTGCGACTCATTTAAATCTCGTTTGTGGCAGGCATCGGCCTGGCCCTGAGCCTGCCATCGACTCTTGGGCCCCAGCAGCATCGTGTGTGGTCTGCCGGAGCAGCAACAAGGCGATTTCAACAGTAACAGCACCAACAACAACCTGAACAGCCTGAACAGCAGCAATAAAGCCCCCAATCAACATGAGCATCTACATAAATACTCGTACGCAAGCTCCATTGTCTCTTTTGGCACAGCTGCGTGCCCAGTTTCGCGCTTATCAGCCCTGATAAGGCCCCACTTGCAGCTCAACGCCTGCCAATTAGGCCAAGTACTCGAGCTTGAGCTCGAGTCTCAAATGTATCTCAAGTAATTGTATCTGTATCTAACGCAAGTGCCAAGCGGCTGCTAATTGGCATCCGCTCGTACGGGCACAGCGCGTATCGCTATCGCCAGGCGCTGACAGGGTATGTCTGAGTAGGTGACAGCCTGCCTTGAGCCCAGCCCGAGCCCAGGGCGCATATCCGACAGCGTGTGGCAATCTGAGGCCGTAACCAAAACAGAAACAGAAACCGAAACCGAAACCATTTTGAACGTCAACACGCGCGATAAGCAACTAAATTATTAACACGAATCCCAAGCGGACTGCGAATTTCGAATGCCGCCATCAACTCCTGACGCTCGACTCCCGACGGCTCCCGTTGTTATTTCTGTTGAATTCTCTGCACCCATGTTGCAGCTCCGAATCACTCGAATCGCATTGACTCATAAACTATATCGCTGACGCTGATATGGCGGCAAGCACCTGAGCTTCATTTAACATGAAATCGTTCAAAAATTCAATTTTAAAAGTTGTTTTCGCTTTTGCTGCTGCTGCTGCTGCTGTTGCTGCTATTGTTGGCTTACTTTGAAGTGAGGAAATTTCAAATTTATAACACTGACGTTGCCAATCAACAGTGCCTCCCACCTCCCGTATTCCGCTACTAAGCCGATCGCCGACCTTGTTATTGCCTATGAAAACTTAATTTGCCATTGGGGAAAAGCGTGACTACCAATTGAGTTGTGTCTGATTTCCAGTTAGAGATGTGCGCGTGTCAGAATCATGAAAAGTTCGAGTTATGTAACAAGGCAGAAATGAAGCTTATGCTAAATGTAGTTTATGCTAAAATGTAGTCCATTCAATTTATTTCGGTTTTCAGGACTTCTGTATAAAAGCAATATCTGTCAACGATATTTAAGCTAGAGCTAATAGATTATTCCCTTTTGGAAATTGTCTTGAATGTCACGGAACTTTAGAAACAATTTAAGTGTAGCAAGTACATATGATTATACGAAATCATATTAGCTTTGTTCTCTTTATATTTAATTATTTAATATTTGCTCAAACATTAGCTTAACTTCCATTTTCAAATAGATTACAACTTAATTCTGTTTCGATAAAGCACGAAATGTTGCTTGTCCAAATTGAATCTTCGCAGGGATTTATATTCAATTAATTGGCAACATGTAGTTAAGTCTTCATTTCCCACCTCTGATCACCTTTATCAGTAGCCAAATAAAATTAAACGATCAAGCAGCTCAGAGGCAGACGGCAATCAGCTTTGCAGCTACATATCTCAGGGTCCAGTCGGTCAGTCAGATGATGCATTGCCACGTTTGTCAAAAGAATCGTGTCACAATTCGCTACCGCTTCGCAGCCCGCCAAAGAGCTGAGGAGCGAACGCACCCACGCAATGCCATCGGGGGCTGAATGGTGTGCATAATAAAATTATAAGCGGGATTAGTGTCGCACTCACAAAGCCGCAGCCAACGAATTGAGACAAACAATGACAGACAAGCCACTGAGCCCGCCGCTGAGTATCAGAAGCCCCAGTGGCTTCCAGGAAGCCCAACAGCAGCTGGGGCAGAGGCAGACGCAGAGGCAGGGGAAGTACGGCTACTGTGACTGATTGATTTGTGTGTCATGATTTGTGCTTTGGCCTTTTCAAGGTGAGCATGGGAGCAATTGTGTCTAGCAGCTCCCCCGGGAGGCGGCGGCACACGGAACTGTTGCTCATAAATCCATAAATTGCTACCGGGCCTTCAAATGAAAAAAACAACATATTGTTAGGCGATCTAATATGTTAACAACTGCAATCGTCAGGCAGCAGTTAACATAAACATCACAGTTCAAGTCACAGTCAAAGTCGAAGTCAAATCAAAGTCAAGGTCTGCTTCTGTTGTTAGCACGTCCTTGTCCTTGAGGACAAACGCGTGCCCAGTCGTGTGACCTGCCATTGTCCTGCCTGCAGCGAGCGCGTGCCGCATTCGACTGACTCCTATTGAAGCTACTTCAAATTGTCATTTAGTAGAACCTTCGAGTAATAGATTCGGCCTTGGCTTTTCCGCTTTCTACAAATTGCATCCCATGACATTCACTTGGCCCTGGCAAATTCACAGCCAGGCTGTGCCTGCTTGTCGCCACTTAGTTCGAGCATTCCACAGCCAGTCTCCCGTCCAAGTAGGTACCCTTATATAGAAGAGGTCGGGCGCAAGATGTTGGGTGGCTCCACTTCATTAACGGTGATTTGTAATGGGTGTTCCGAGCCGCACACACTGCACTTCCCTCGCATCATCGATAAAAATCGTATTAAGCTAAATAAATGCGTTTGCCATACTCAGCCTCTCAGCATCAACTGGACACGCCGATCCAAGTCAGACTCGCAGTCGGAGCCAGAGTTTCTGTTGGAGGCTGGGCATTATTAATTTGCAATTGCGGTACCGGTGCGAAGCCATAGATCTTGCATTATATTGGCTGTCTGCGTGTCATATGCGTTCATAAGAAGCGCTTACAAATTGCCTTGTGCAATTATCGCCAAAGCTGATAACGGACACGGGCAAAGATCAGCACAGCAGGCGGATCAGGAGCAGCAGCCGCAGCCCCAGCCCCATTCCCAGCCTCAGCACTAAGCAGAGTTATGGCCAAGCGATGAGCTGGCTAATTGCTTTTAACGGTTGCCTCGACGATCGGACGAGT
This sequence comes from Drosophila littoralis, assembly GCA_018903485.1. NCBI lineage: Eukaryota > Metazoa > Arthropoda > Insecta > Diptera > Drosophilidae > Drosophila > Drosophila littoralis. The sequence goes on along the minus strand of JAEIGF010000297.1, from coordinate 9,041,967 downwards.
GAGAGAACAGCAATGCAATTATCCAGATGCATTTGGCTTGATTGCCAACACACGGGCTAGCCGAGAAGTCCCCGCCAGTTGCCATTTTCGGATATCGAGCCAATGAAAGCGTTTCGAAATCGATAAAAATATTAAATGCTTCTAACTAAATCAAAATGAATCACAATATATTAAACTTAACAAAGAAGTTAAACGTACGCATTGACATTCTTATCATATCTTAGAATAAATACAAATAAATGCTGTAAATGTTGATAGAAGTATTATAATAGAGAAAGGGAACTTGCAGGCTCTGTCAATATTCAATTATAATTTAAAGTAATTGGGACTTTAAATAAGAGAAGCCATTTTAAAATAATTCCAATTCAATAATCAGATAACTTATTATTACAATCAATTAACAAAAAGAAAAACCTCCTTTAGGAAAATTGTGCATTCCCCCATCTTAATATGGTAGGGGTATTTCTTTGGGTGCCTCCCACCGCCACAAGTCGTTGCGATTTCATAAGTTGTAAAGAAAATGCTAAACGATTCAGTTAGCTGAGGACGGGCTGAGGACTTCTGACTAATAAATTCGTAACAAATCAATGACCTTACACAGCCCCAGTCGGATGGATGTCCGTGCCCAGGCAGACAACTAACTGACAATGGCCCGGACCGGCAATAAAACTACACGCATTTCTACTTTAGCACCAGAGGAGCTGCTCCAAGTGCAGCTGCAGCTGCTGATGCTGTAGCAGAAGCAGATCCACAGCTGGGACTAGAGCCGAGAATCGAGATCCGAGCTCGTCCCATGTACTTGCTGTCCGGCATTGGCGCATTCTTCACGCATCTCAAAATATGCCACAGCATGGCCGGTTGGAGGGACACGGATTGGGGAGGAGGTCCACTCAAAGTCGAAAATATTCACAAAAAGCGCAAGCCATAAGATTCTCGTTTCTCGTTCGTGGACGTTCCCACCAGTTCAACTCTAATTGTGACTTTATTTGCGCATTTATTGCGGCCGCGAACGCAGCAAAAGATACAGATACAAATACATCCACAACACCAAACACAAGCCAGCAGCAGCAGCAGCAGCGCCCTTAGAGCATGCGCATCCTGGGCAACGTCCACTTGGGTGGTCTCGAACAACTTGCGGCGCATCTTCAAAGCCGGCTCCAACTTGAACATGCACCATGAGGCAGGGCTCTGTAGCTGTGGCTGATGCGAGCGAACCAGCGCGAACAAGAACCAACCTGAGGCAGCTTCGACTTCGTTTTCGTCGTCGTCGGCTTCGGATTCGGATTCAGATTCAGGCTATGCTTTCATGCAACACAGACAAAAGCTGAGGACGGGGATACTTTGAGACACCCAAACTGAATTCTAAATGCTCGTTGAAATTCTGCAGAACAGTGTTTCGTTGGAATTTGCAAATGAGTTGTGCCTGTGTATGTATCTGTATCTGTGACTGTATTTGAACCTGTATCTGTATCTGTATCTGTGTGTGCTGCCGAGGCGGTTACCGAGCGCAAATTCTTATGTATGTACATGCTGCGCCTCAAAGCCATTGCCATTGCGCCAAGCAGAAGCTACAGGCTCTGACTTTGGAGTTGGAGTTGGAGTTGTCTTTGATTCGAGTGCAAATAATAAATTTTCAGCTTTTGTCGGAGGCGGCTGCTGCCAGAGACATCCAGGAGACGTTGTAATCCAAGCCGCACTGCCGAATGCCGACTGCCGACTATAGACTGTCCCATGCTCTGTCGGCACTGACCCATTTAGTGGCCGGGCTTGAGTCACAGACAGTTCCCGGAGACTCGCAGTCTCATAGCCCCATCTGAGGCCCGAGTCGCAGCTGCGGCTAACAAATGCAAAGCTTGTACAATTTTATTGGAATTAATCATCGTTGTTGGCTGCAGCCGGAAAAATCTTGTAATAGTTTTCATGTTGATTGATGAAGTCGATTTTCAGATTTTATAAGTTTTCGGCCCAGCCCGCCGCCCATAAATCAAATTGCCAACTGGAAAAACAGCGCGAAACTTTCGCTGACAACTTGAGCGAATTGACCCGCCGAGACGCCGAGACGCCGGCTTGCCCCCATTGCTGGCACCTCCACGATGATGGCCAGCCCTGGCAATCTCTTTCTTGCCCCACCTTCGACAGTGTCGCACTGAAAATCAGCATTTAAAGTTAATTAAGGTCCTGACTGCATACAAATACCTTCCCATTTCGACTCGTTCGCTGCGCCGAACCTCGGGGCTTCACAGTTGCACAAATCTTGAGCCCCGTTTGGAGTAGGCTGCTTGGCCCGTTCCCGTTCCCATTTCCATTACCATTTGATTTTGCATGTCGATTGCCTACAAATTAATGGCTGGTCTCGTTGACTTTTCTGGACCTCTCGGCTTTCATTTTATGTATTTATTGCACTGCGAATTGTGTCTTAGATTTATTTCACTCAAATCTTGACCCGCGGCTGCTGTCTAATTGTGAGTTAATGGCTTTTGACTGTCATTTTAGTGGATATTGGCACAACCAATGCAGATTGTGATGTCTGTTCATAGTTATTGAATTTATGAGCCTTTTGATCAAAATGCTTTTCAATGGAGTGTCCGCAAATGGTACAACATTTTTCTTTTTGTTAATATTTCCCCGCTTTACCTGTTTCTCTTCAAATTGTAGACATAAATTTGCCGCCTGGGAAAAACTTTAATTTGCCTGTCCTATCCTGAACTTCGCTTCTCAAGCTGTATGCTACGTAGATATTCAAAAATAAACTGAAAGTCCTTCGAATTAGGAACCACAATTTGGAAGCAATGTTTTCGTGGAGTTATATGTGAAGCCAAAAAAAGCATTCGTTCACACGTTTTTCACCTGAAAGGACACCTGCACAAAGACTACTGAAAATGGGGGAAAAAAAAGTTTGAATAGACCATTTTCCACGATTTTTCCGCAGCTGCGGGTGAAAATTACAGCTTCCTACGAGTTGGCCCTTGCCTTGTTCACCAAATACTCAGTCAGTCAGAAGAAACAGTTCAATGTATAGAATGTATGGTTAATATTTTCGCATTGCTTATATCATCAATGATAACATGTTTTAAGTTAACCGTTTTGTAATAATTATCAATGTTGTATAATATTTTAATTATTATGATATGCGATTATTCGTGTTTTGTGTTAAGATCAGATTAAAAGCATTTACGAGCTCTATGACTTATCTTGACATAGCTCTGGCATTTCTCTCTATAGCTATTGAAGTTTATATTCTTCTTCTTTTTGCGTCCATTAGCGGGTTAGTGACGGCAATGGGGTTGCTATGAAATAGTATATATAAACTAACATAATTGAACACCAAATAACTAGAAATATCTGTTGATACGCAAGTAGTTATATCACAAATATACTTAAATATCATATTTACTTATTATGGAATTAAGCAAATGCTTAAAGCGTTTGACGGCATCTTGTTCAGGTGATTTTCACATGAAAGTGCTAAACGTGAACACTTAATAATTGGATTGTAATGAAATGTGAGCTTGGCGTGTTATCAATATGATATCAACAAGGCGATGTTAATAAAAATAACTAAACATTTCACATATTAATATAATTTTTTCAACTGTAAAGAAGATTGCGAATTAATGTGATTGGCTTTACGTTTTAAACACAAACTAAAAACCGTCGTCGTTTAAGTAAATTCAAACCTATCGAATCATCTTGCAATATGTTCTCAGCGACCTTCAATGTGTGGTCTCTTTTAATTAGCTTTGAAGGCCTTTGACTGTCGCTGCATATTTCAGGGCACTTGTTAGCCAAGTCAGCAACGGAGCGTTACTAATTCTCAGCTACTGCATGACGGCACGTAGACCGGCAAATGCCATGAATCAATTACCAAAGACTATAGCAAAGAGAAACGACAAGAAGAAGACGATGCAGCATCTATTATATTTTCCAATTTGTGCCTAGAGGCGATAAAAATGATCTCTTCAAAAGTCTTACAGTAATTGTATATTGCAACAAGATATAGGCAGAGTATAAGAGTATAATATAATATTTCGAATAAAAATAAAAATAGTCTTTATTAAAATTCCTCAAAAATATTGTTAATTATGTACACATTCGTTGATTATCATTAATTCTGCTGTTATTTCCATATTTAAAATTGTATTATTTTTAGCCATACGTTAACATTTATTTATTGATTAAGGCGAATGACTATTCATGTGAAGATAAATATAAACTTGAGGCGCCACCTGCAACCGGCAACAGTCAGAACAACAACAACAACACGACAACAACAAAGGCAAAGACATCAACAAAATGAAGAGCCATAACAATTACAACAAAATGGGGGCAATGCAAACAAAACTGACATTTTACACCTTTTCATTATCTCAAGTCTGGCAAACAAATCAACAGACAGCAGACGAGCAAACAAGCTGCAGCTACAACAACAACAACCACAACATCAACAACATCAACAACAACAACAACAACAATGAGAACAATGCAAACATAACAAATAACGAACACTGCACAAATAAGTAGGTGCAATGTATTATTTGTTTTATCGCTTAAATTGCGGGAACGCCGCCAAACAAGCGGCTAAAAAGCGCTAAGCGGTGCCCCCTCCCCGACACTTTGCGGCACCTCTCACCGTGGCACCCACAACCAGGCTGATGATGGGGAGGCCGCTGACCCCCACCCGCTCCCTCTGGCAATTTGTGTGCAGCGGTGCGCAAACTTCACCTTCGCCGCCTCCGGCAGCCTCTTGAGCAACTTTTCCTGCACGCTCCAAGAACCGAAGAACTGAAGAACGAAGCCTGAAGACTGAAGACTGACTAACCGAGCTGACTTAGCTTGGCTTGGCTTGGCTTGGCTTGGCTTGGCTGGTTAGCGCATAATTAGCTCGGCGCTGCATCTTCTTAATCGTGATCCATTTCCTACACTTGGCAAAATGAAAACGTTGCACATAATTTATGGGCACGACGGCAACTTGAATAAGAAATGCAACGTGGCATCTGGTGACTGCTCAAACAGCGGAGCGGGACGCAGAGCAAAGGGGGAAAATTAAAAAACTAACTCGATTGCGGCTACTGTGGAATTATCAGGCCATTGGGGGCTGGGTGCCGGGTGCTGCGTGCCGTGCTCTGGGCGGGGGAAGATCAGCGAGGCGTGACAAAGCTAATATTAAAGCAAAGGTGGCATAAATTAAACAACACAACTCACACACACACACACACACACACACACAACTAAAAACAACAGCCACGTATCATTTAACAGGAAATTGCGACGTTTCGAAACGAATGCCAAACATTAAGTCATAATTGTTGCTGCTTCCACTGCTGGGCAAGAACATGTATCTGTCAGATACTTTTCGAAGTTGGGGAAAAAAAAACATCGACTCATTCGAACTTCGAAACCAGTTTGAGGCTGGAGAAAACTCTCCACACTCCACAGCCACACATCCATTGCTCCTGCAGCAGCTGCGCACTCACACAGGAGTACGCACACTCACACACACACACACACACATGCAGCATAAGGTGTAGAGGGAGACAGAGTCAAGTGGAGTCTGCTTTGGTGGTTGTCCCTGGCTGGCGGCTAAACGAATGGGCGGAGCCAAGCACATACAAATGTAGCAAGATGTTCATCTTATGGCGGTGCCCAAGGATAACAGGCCCATGTGCGCGGGCTGTTGGTGCGTTCGCTTGATGGAATTATCAACGTTTTATTTATGGCGCTCCTTTTACACGGCCCAAACTTGCACGTCCCCAATTTAATTAGTCTTGCGCTGAGCACAACGAAACGAAAAAAGAAACCCAAACATATATACAACCTGAACAATAGGATAGTCATAAAAAACTTACGTCCCAGAACATTGCAGTTGCCAGGCTGCACTGAGGCCAATTAAGCGATCTTGCACACGAGCTGAGGCCAGGCCAACACCAAACAGCCGAACAACCAAACAACCAGACCAGACAACCGGCCACCAACTGTCCAAGCCGGACCAAGGCATCTTACTTCTTCTCCAATTTCCGTTGTGCCTTGTAGCGTTTTTAAGCAGCAACAGACGGCCAACAAATTGCGCACAACTTCATCATAATCAACGCTCAGCGGACGGACAGCCAGTCAGCCAGATCAGCATGGGCTTGCTACACAAAAATATACCCTATAAACTGTTCTACTAAAAGGTATTCCAGCCTCGCCATATGCATTGTAATACAATTATGTATAATTATTTGTATTACTAACAATATTTTAAAATTTTTAAAACTATATATGTTAAAATGTTATTCAACATCTGTCAACATCTATTAACATATCTCTTCTCTACTGTTAACATTTGGAAATATTTGAAGCTCCTTGAGAATCTTGATTTTCAAGGCCATTAAATGTTTTCGGTTCACATTGATTTATTTTAATTATCACAAAATATATATCTAATAAAATTAAATGAATGTTACCATATTTTAATCAGCAAAGAATGCTCAGTACCAAACCGGTTCAGACTTACAATTGGCTGTTCTTGATCCAATTAATCCATTTAAGGGCTCGGGCTATGGTAAATAATATATTGAAATTCCAGCCATAAGCCAGTTTGGTTCAACCCGCCTTGGAAACTTGATTACTTTAAAACAAATTATCAAATACGAAGGAACAGATGCTGTCATGCACATTACCTGGTCAAGCAGTATAATAATACCTCTTCAAAAGCTCTGCTAGTAAGGTATACCCAACAGACGAGATCGGATGCTGGAGCTGCAACTGAAACTGGATGAGGCCCGCAGACACTATGCGAAAAACTGAGGTTAAACGCTGGCTAAATTATTTTACGTGCCGCAGTCGCCGGTTTGCACCGATGCTGAAACAGAGGCCCCCAGTTGGTCCATAACTCAGTTATCGGCGAGGGACCTGGCGGAAAATGATGTGAAAATTGTGCCATAACTTTTGGCTGTTGCGGCTGCTGCTGCAGATGTTGCCAGTGCTGATGCTGATGCTGCAGAGCGAGAGGAGGCGGTTTAGCTTGGTTGCTTGGTTGGTTGAATGTGGCATGTTGCATGCCCCGTTGCTGGCTCGAAGATTGCTCAACGCTTTTGTGGCGCTGTTGTTTTGCTTTTTTATTTGTTTTAGAAATCACAGCAACAAATCATAAATTGTATTTTACGATATTGATTGGTCAAATGATCATCCTGTTGCTTTTGCTGTTGTTGTTGTTATTATTATTGTAGGCGTGCTTGCTATTCAGCTTTTCGCTTTCGCAACATGCGCAAACGTTCATTGCAATTTTTAGAAGGTGAACATTTTGTTTGTTTTGTTTTGGCTCCGGGCAAAATAGAAACCGCATTATTTGTTCAGCAGGAAATTATTATTATTATTTGCTGAGATTAAATATCATTGAATTATGGCTGAATATTTTTAACATGATTGCCCCCCTTTACAATAGAAATGTTTTCGCTCCTGAAGAAGAAAGCGATGGGTGAAATTGCATCCCAGTCAGACGCGTCTATTTCCGGTTGCAAGTCGTACATTTACTCAGTATCTGAATGCGTGTTCCAGTATTGTCACAATGAATACTAATAAATAATATTAAACATATAGGAAATATTTACGAATATCACTTGCAACTACAGACTTCGGTTTAAACTAAACTATATACATTGTAATAGTGCTGAACAGGCCGTCTTTGGCCAATGGCTGCGAACGTCCGGAAGCGTAATATGAGACTTGCACGGCGTTGCGTCATGGACTAGGGCTAGCTGGTAATAGTCATACATTCGTCAAATTAGACTTTAAGATACCTCGAGCTGACAAAGTCGGTGCAGCCAAGACGAATGTAAGAAAGTGATTTTTCCGCTTAGAATATATTATGCTAAAGTTTGATGAAAATGAAATTAAAATAATCCGAATTTAGAGATCTCTCATATCCCATATTTTATTATAGTATTTGAATTTTTGCAAATGTTTCTTTCAGCGGCAACAAAAACAAATTATATTTATAATCCTAAGCAATTATTAATTTCATCATGGCACAAACTATTCCAAAAAAAACCCCCCAAACTGAACGCTATTTAGTTAATGGGTTCACATTTACTTTTCACGGCGTTTTATACAATGCAATATACATTTTCAGCAACTGAGTCACGTTCGGGTTTCATAATATCATAAAATACAAAAAAGAGAAAATCGGGTTAGAAAACCACAAAAGGGTTTCGTTCAACTGGGACAGATGCTACGCGTCGCTGGAGAAGTGGATGTGGCTCTATTTAAAACACCATCAGTGGGTAGGACAATAACAGCAACAATAATAAGAGAAGAAAAGGAAAAAAAATCGACAAGAGCAACAACTTTATGAAGACATAAATTGGCAAATTGTAAAGCCTGTCCCTGATGATGATGAGCCTGATCAGTCGAGAGGCAGCTAAATATTAAAACTCATTCCGACATGCTATGCAATTTGGATGCGTCCAAGTGCGAGTGGCCATCTCCATGATGGTGCATAGAGACGACCTGCAATTAAACCATTAAATTAATGAGCAAGTGCGAGCAAGACAAGATGCATCGTGCATCCAACCACTCGGCCAGCCACGAAGACAACCACAGTCCAGCCACTCAGCCAGGCAAATGAAAAACGCGTACCTGTTGACCCGCCTACTTTTGGCTGCCACCCAGCTAATTGCATATGTTGGGGCAAGGATGTTAAAACGAACAAGGCTCAGACTGAGACTGACATTGCCGGCAGGAAAATTGCATATTGAAAGATCTGCGCAGAGGCAGGCGCGACAAAGCGAGATTGTTATGAATGCTGAACTCTGCGATACCCCACAATTAGCCTTAAAATAAATCTTATACCTCAAGCCACATTCCATTTAGAGATTCTTTGCTTTGTGGAAGATGCAATTTTTTGTAGATGGAAAGCAATGAAAAGTGAAAGGTTCAAGCTTTATCTATTTATTCTCATAAAAAACACAAGATAATGAAAATCTGTGGTAAAATATAACCTGTTTATATTTGACAGACATAAAATAAATTATTTTTTATCTTTAAACAAGACACTTATGGCTATTCTTCTGCCAAACATTAAGCTTAACTTTCTTAATTGATTTTACAGGGTATTCAAATTAACTTGCATTGCAATTATGCAGTTGATGGCAACTATCTTCAACGAGACGCGGCGAGTGGTTGGTTTCTTTTTGCGGCTGTTGTTTTAGTTGTTGTGGCTACATTTTTATTAAATGGAATTGGGTGCTTAAATAAATTATTTAATAAGCACGTGATCTACGCATTTAAATAGTCGCTGTTGTTTTTGGGGCCAAGGGCCAATGCCGCCACGCCCACGGAGTGGATGAGTGAGTGAGTCTTCATTTTGCAATTTCTCGTATTAAATCATTGCAATTTAAGCAACCTGACTGGCCCACAGAAACTTGGGGATATGGTCACCTGGAAGGGGGATGTGGGCTAGCAAAGTGAGCCTTTGCTTTTATAATAACAATGCTGATGCCGCCATAGCTGTTACATGGCCATCGGCCATGGCCCAAGTTGAGTGGTCGTCATATATAATTCTCCACTTTATGACTTTGCTTTGCCCAGAGCCTTGATGCAGCTCCTGCCTGCCTCCCTGCCTGCTGCTCCTTCTCCTGCTCCTGCGTCTGCTCTTGCTCCTGCTTTCTGTTTGGCGCGCAATCTTTCATTTGATCGAACGATCATTTTGCGCGTACTTGCAGTGCAATTTAGTGGCCATCATTGTGGTGTGTGGTGTGCCCTGCTTGCCTCCACTCAATCACGCCTCCCCACCTGCCTTGGCTGCCCCCTATTCCGCGGCCTGGCCCCTCCGGCAGCTGCATTGTAATAACCATAATGGCGCGCACGATTTATGTTTTAATTTTGCATTTAAGCGGCAAGCAGCCAGCCAAGTTGAAGCTGGAGGAATGGCATCCAGCTCGCAGAGTTCGAGTCGGATCCGGCTGTGGTCTTAACTTCAGTTTGATTGGCGCTGATAACCATGCAATTGATGCTCATGCCTTAGTTATTCTTCCCGCAGTTGCTCAGGCGAGCAAGTTGCTGTCGAATTGGAAATTATGTTTGCGGGCGCTTCAAATCGATTAAGTGATCCTCATCAGCTGCATCAACGCTTCAAGCTCGATTTGGATGGCAGGTGAGACCACGATGCCCACGAACATGTGTCTCATTCACACTGATAACACCGCTCAGGCAATCATAACCGAAGGTATTCGGATTCACACAACAAAAACAAATAGTGTTAACCAACTAAAACAGATGAAATGTTCTTACTTTTAATTGCCATCTTTAATATTAAGCCTAACTTGTTAAGAAAAAGTAAGGTATTATTTATCATTTAATTGTACATTATTAAAATTAATATTAATAAATGTTGCTACAGAAACAAGATTTGTGGCATTATATATATTTTGCCGTAATGAAGTCTATGTCTCTTTATGTTAAAATATATATAAAGTTACGATTGCTTGTTTAAATGTTCTTCTTTATTCATTCATAATTATTTTTATTATTCCATAATAAGTACGTAATTTTTGAAAGTGTTTTGAGCCGAAACTTCTGATTCGCGGTAAAAACGATACATAATATTTCTTATATTTTTATGAACAAATAGCAAGACCTAGATTATAATGTTCTCATTTAAATACAAATATTAAAATCATTATTGTATGAAGGTATCTACAGATGCTTAGAGATATATTACATGCTCTTATGAACATTTGTAACATTTGGATGCTTTGATATAAGGATAAGTATATAAATAATTATGCATATATATTCCCTATATATGATTCCCTTTTAAAAATATATATAGCAATCATTTCGCAAATTTCATAAGACTCAGTTTATTAAATGATTATTAAGACTTTACCCACAATATTATTTTGTTGTTATTTAGAGACATCGGATACATGGCTGTCATATGGAACTGCATTCCACATGAGAATTGAAAGTTCATTTGGCGTACAAGTAACCTTTGCCAGAGACAAAGGCAAGTTGAATGCGCAATGCTCAACGATTTAGCATCTAGTTAATACGAGAATAGGCGCGACATTCCCTGCACCAAATGCAGCTGGCAATTGCAATTGGCAGTTGGCAATTGGCAACTACATTGCAGATCGCAATTGCAATTCCAATTGGCTTGGCATGGCCAAAAGTCGACGGCCAAATTGTCAGCGTGCAACAATCTACACCATTAAACAAACGATGCCAACGCTCGACTGGCGCAGAGGCTGCCATAAAAGGAGCGGACCTGAAAGCTGGCAATCTAATTAGTGTTCACTTTGGCCCGGGCAAAGCCTTTTAATTACGACTAGGCCAAATAAAAAACCAAAAGCGCCGCAATTAGAGTAACTAAAATGCTCGACTTACGGCCAAAGCGGAACGTGAGAATTGATTCAACTCCTGCTGCGGCTCCTGCCAGAGACTTCGACTGCGACTGCGACTGCGACTGAGGCTAAACATTTGGTAAACCGCAGCAGACGCCGCATGTCGCAAACCGCAGAGAATTTAATTTGGCGAGCTGCAAAAAATGACCAGGACACCTTGCGTAAACTGCAGCGGCGCAGCAAATCGTGGATAAGCCGTCGTCTCTATCCATGCAGCTCGAATCGCAACTGGGCAACACATGGCTCTTGCACAGCAGGACTCCGCACCGGTCGGGCTGTCTGACAATACATTGACTTCTTGTTGGCGCAACAATGATTAGTTTCGGTCAAAGTCAAAGGCCGATCTCAAGGCAGGGGCAGGGGCTGGGGTAGGTTACAGGCACAAATAGAGGTAGAGGCAAAGGCTCTAAGGATACGCACTCGACGACAAGGCTCATGCGTGCCGCCTGTCCACTATTTTGATCTGTTTGTGTGTGGGCTCTGCGAACGGGAGTCGCCCAAATAACAGCCCAAGGATCGCCATCGGTATCCGAATCCGAATTTCGAGTCGGAATCGGCTTGGAGAGTCAGGTACGACTGCCTGCGGTCGATTTTGCTGTCAAAACAACACGATTTATGCTTTGTATTGAGAGCAGTCCGGATAACAAGATGTTTGCCGACGCCTACAAAGGTACACTGCGGGCTCATGTGGATCTGGATCTGGATGTGGATGTGGATGTGGATGAGCATTCCCTGTCCTCGACGCTTCTGATGTTGATGTATGGGCTTTGATCGTGCATTAGATGCCATCGCTGTGCATTTAATGACCGAGGCAATTAATCTACTTGCATTTATTCGTAGGAGTTGCCGTTGCTTCTCCATTTTGTAAGGCAATGCTGCAGATTTTACGAGGGCAGTTCAGTAAATAAATGTAGATTAGAAAATCAAGGAAAAAAGGAGGACTAACATAATAAAAATAACAATTATTGATGTACAAAAATCTAAAATCCTTCATACTTTGATTAAGTATGCTTACAATTTAAGGAAAATTCCATACATCTTAATTTTTTTCATACTAAGTATATTTGGCATTATTAAAAATTGTTGTCAAAATGTCAAAAATAACATTTTTTTTAGAAAATTTGATCAATCTTTAATTTAATATATTTCAGTATTACATTTTTGGATTTCTAAATCAGATAATATTACAAGAATATATTGTTATTTTAACGCATTTGAAAACACCTGCAAATTATCGACTACTATCGTCCCAGGGTAATGGATATAAAAATAAATATAGGCCCTTAAATTAGAATAGATATATTTGGAAAATGCTAATGATTATACAATCAAACAACGAACTCTTTGTTAACCGAACGACCCTCGCACGTGTTTTATGGACAGCAAAATTAATGCAACAAAGCGTCGTTATCAGGCTCCTTGGGTCTGGACTGGGGACTTGTATGTAAGTGGCATACACTGTAAATCTCTTTAAATGAGCATTTAAGCGCTGACACAGACACCGATCTCGATACAAAACTCTTGTACCCGAACCAGACTCCGAATGCGGCTGAGGCTGCGACTGGAAGCTGGAAGCTGGACTTGGACGGGAGGACGAGGCTCCTCTTTCTCTTGGCTTGCGACTTGAGTCTGAGTTTCGGTGTCGGTTTTGGTCTCAGTTTATGTGTGACTGTAATTCAATGCTCAATGCGTTGATAGCATCGAGCTGCTAACCCTTTCGGCACGGTCCCACTCCTCCCCAGTCACAGTCCCAGTCCCAGTGAGAGTCACAACGAGCCACTGTCATGGGTAGCCAGGAACCGATCGCTGATCGCTGATCACAGATCCCCTCCGTAGCTGTCCTCAATTTCTTGCCGTCTGCAGTGGCTGATATTTATTGTATTGTTGGTTGCATTTGTCGCTGACTGCTTTGCTGCTGTTGCTGCTGTTCAAGTTGTTTGTTGTTGGTTGTTTGTTGCTGCTGATTGTCGTCGTCGCCGTCGTCGATTTCAATGTTTGCGATCGATCGATCGATTGATCGGCAGCGAGTCGAGCTGCGAGTTGTTTTGTCGCCTTGACACTTGGGCAGCTTTGGTTACAAATGTTGGCAGCTTGTTTGGCTGCAATGTTAACAAGCCAAATAGCTGAGCCAGCTCGGCAAATGAGCAACAATTGCGATCACCCACTGACTCGGCAATTACAAGTCATATATCATGGCATAGGCACATGTGTTGCTGTCGAAGATCAGAGCTAAGATGCCGCCGACACTTGTTGCAGGACCACCCAAGGCAGCTTCGGGCTGCCCATTGTGGTAATCACCCACAAAACTGGGCATTATGTCGGTCAGTTAACAACATAAAAACCCAATAAAACTCCCTTTGACATTTTCGGGCGCGTTTGAGCAAACGCCGACAAAATTGTTGTGACAGACAAACACACAACACACAGCATCAACACACACACGACCCACAGGACATCGCAAGGAGCTGCGTCCAAAAAGGACACACAAAGTCTAAGTAGATTATATATATAGACTGACAATGGTAAAATTAATGGCTCCTGGCTTCCCTCTTCTTTCCTCTGTCGTAATAAATGGTCACTTACCGAGGCTCAGCCAATGGGCGGCGAGGCAGCGTCTACCTGGGGGAAAGTGTTTTTCCTGCTGTCGGCGAGCCTGAATTGCATCAAAGAGCCAAGCAGCCGCAGATACAAATACTCAACGCACACAAAGATACACAGACATCCCAAATATCCCACGGCTAAAACGTTAAGTCATCTTGCCGATCGGCCAATTGTCCAATTGTCTGTCCGATCTGGCCGTCTATCGTTCGATCGCTTACAGGAAGTCTTGCTGTGCGCATAAATATTTTGACACTAAGAGCTCTAAGGCATTTGTCTTTGGAAAACTTCACCCATAATAAGCAGAAATCCATTTCGCTCAGCTTACCTCGGACTCGGGATTTTCTTTCATTTGATGCATCTAAGCCTTTTATTGCATTTGCCACACTTGCCGCATTTCCTTTCATATTGGATTTCTGCTTATTGTTGTTGTTATTTCTTTGACGCGCCCACTAAGCGTCTTATAATGGCCGTCGAAGCGGAACTGCCCTCATGATGTCAGCCACTATGAGAAAATAATTATAAATGTTTATTTATGCTGATGTCCGAAAGTCGAAAGCTGAACTTATTGCAATTCCCGATTGGAAAAAAACTGTGCGGCCAAAGAGTGGGTGCCATTAAGTGTATTCAAGGTATTTCTGCAGCAAATTATATATCCGCATAGATCATAGAGTTTATACAGAAAGAAGAAAATATTTTAGGTGAACATCTGTTGTGGCTATTCGGCATGCCTCCCAATCGGGAAACTATTTATTGTGAATATCAAGGTGAATATCGGGCAGATTAACGTCAACAAAACTAAGCAGGGCTAACATAATGTCGTAAGCCTAATACAGTTAAGAAAAAGTACTATCCAAGTCCCCGCCTAAGCTCAGCCATATTCAATACACATACCTTGCTGGATTTTGGGATGCCACAAAAAGGCAAATACAATTGCAGATGAATATAAATAGTCTGCCAACGCAGACTGTTGTCCAACTGGGCAGAAAGACATTTTGCAGAATATTTTTCTGGGACTCGGATTCAGAATTCAGAGCCCAGTCAACGACTGCTTCGTTATCCTCCCCCCAGCACCGGTGCGCCGTCTCCTGACCACCTCGAAGAGACAGCGACGAGATAATTTTGCAATGCTTATGGCCGCCAATTTGCGGAAGATCGCCGTACAAGGAGCGCACGCAAGCAATCCAGCAGCAGAAGCAGCAGCCAGGGTTTCTGTATCTTGGATCCATGCCCCACACACACACACACACACACACGCACACATAGGGATTGGGCTTGCAACACGTGTGTGTTGATTGGTTCATAAGAAAAGGCAGCAAACAAAAACTACAGAAAGAAATCATTTAAAACAGCAAACGGCGATCGTGCTTAAATATGCCAAAAAAAAAGAAAAAGAAAAATAATAATAAAAAGAGAAGAAAATACAAAGAGAATAACAACTCGAGAATTGGCGAACGGGTAACAGCAGGCAGCAAAACGAGGAGCAGCTACGACGAAGTGCAGCCATGCCAGCAATAGCTACAACTATATAAAAGCCCAAAAGGAGCTCAGCCACCCCGGACATCAGACATCCGACAACGGACAACGGACAACGGACAGAAGACAGCGGACAGGGAGCACCCAGCGAAGCCGCGAGGCAGACAGGATCAATATAGCAACAACGTCGTTTCGGGCTTGTACATAATTTTGCATTTTTTATAGGGTACGTGGAAGGGAGCTGCGCTGAAGCAAAACAAAATGTCGGTTACGGCAAAAACCATTAAAGGCAGCAGCAGCAGCGGGGAAGGACTGCTGTCAGGCAGCATCCTCATCCTCAAGAATCGAGAGAAAATTAAGAAGCGACGCGGATCTTGAGTCTTATTTCGTTTTATTTTTTAGTTCTTTGTATACATTTTTGGGTTGTTTTGGCTGCCCCTCTTTGTTGAGATCTTGTTATTTGCGACGGTCTACGGCTGCCTTGGTAATTATTATATATGTATGTAAGGCGTATATAGAGTTGTGGACGCTTGCTGCCGTCGAGTCCACCATGATGAAGATCATTTCAGGTTCTCCATGCACACAAGCTTGTGTCTGTATGGCTGTATGTCTGTATGTCTGTATTTGTATTTGTTGCAAGTTACTCGACTCGCATGTCATGTCCGCGCGCTGAGGCTGTCAACAGCCCCGGGATAAAATGATCAACATTGATCGCATAATGATCAAGCGACTGCAGTCACAGCCACAACAGCAGCCACAGCAGCAGCCGCAACATTTTTAAATGCTTTCAGCTAAGTTTTTTTTTTTTTTCGTTTTTGGCTCGATAGGCACATTCGATACACACAGATACAGATACATGCGACTGGCACAGATTCAATCAACGCGCTGCTCTGCCAGCGATCGCTGGAAGAGATCACTAGGCCGAGGCCAAGACTTGGGCTGTAGCTGAGGCTGATGCTGATGCTGATGCTTTTGTTTACTCGTGCGTTCGTTGTCTTCGCAGATTGATGATTGAGTGCGTGGCTCGAAGCTGGAACGAAAACTGGAACTGGTACAGCGGTCCGGGCTGGCCTGATCTGGGCTGGGCTGGGCTGTGGTGCGTCTCGGCCAGGCTAAGTAAGCTATTATGCGTGATTCGAGCTTGCTTCGGCCGTTTGGCGTTGCTATGATTTTGATCGCCACTTTTGTGGACCCCGCATAATTTACTTAATTATATTTAATTGACTTTTAAAGCTACCGGTTAAAGCAATCGACAGCGGTTTTTTCTTTTGTTTTTCTTCACCTTAAACTTTACATCATTGCTAGCTGAGAGTTCTTGGGTTGTTCAACTTTCCCAGGCGGATACTAAGTACGTGCCAAGCAGCCAAGCTGACAAATTTGCGCCCTTATTTCAATGCGCGATCGCAGGATAACAGGATGGCACTCGAACCATGTCCAATCTGAATCTGCGCAGTCGTTTATCACGGCAATAAACGAGCCCAAAAGTCAAACAAAACCTTGCAACAACTTTGCAAACCCTTTTAAGCCCCCCTCACCGGGATGGGCTGGAAGAACGGGGCGGCTTTTTCCCAGGACGCGTGACATAAATCAAAGGCCACACAGCCTCGTAATACCAGCCACAAAGGGATTTGTTCAGCAAATCCTTTGAGAATTGATTCGTGCACGCTAATAAGCCCAAACAGAAAACTAAATTATGCCCCGCACACCCATCCACAAACAGATACACACACACAGACAATACAATAGACAGTCAGCAGACGGGGAGTTATTTTCCTCATTTCCGGCATCCGGAATGTGTTTTTCTAAGGCAAATGACATAATCATAATGAGATTGTGGCCAAGGGGCTGAGCTGGGTTAAATCAGCTTCGGGCTGTTATGAATTTCAATTTCAACCACCCCGCGATTGCGTTTAAGGGTGGCAATTAAAATGTTTGTTTAGCTCGAAGCACAAAAACAAAATGGCCACCGCTATGAACCATGAGCCATGAACCGGGAACATGGCTATACGCAATCCGTATTCCCCTATTTCGATCAATTTTGCTAGTGTTGCAAGCTGTGCGGGCGATAAGTGAGCATGACGAAGGCCTTGAGTGTTTCGGGTAGGGGTGTTTGCCTCTGGGAAGTCTGGATAAACTTGTTCTACTCTGGCAATTATCCCCCAGCAAGGAAGTTTTGGTTTTGATATTTCGAAGCGACTCTATGTTTGACTTGCAATCATATATTCATTTTATTACATTGATAAATATTAATATTTACATTTCGTTTAATAATTGACGAATTGTTTTTATAGTTCTTCATGGTTAGAATAATATATTTTAAATCGACTTCATTTTTATCTTGCAAGGCGAAATACTAATATATACAAATATATTAAATATTTCAGGATTTTTTTTTATAGATCACCAGTTTATTTCAAAAATAAATTTCAATAATACATATTTAATTAATACAGGAGTTATTAGTATTTATTTGTATTTTACACTTAGAAGAGTAGAGTTAAAAACTTTGGCTTATCCTAATTTAAATATTGCACTAGCTAAAAAGAGCTATGACTATATTCAGAAACTTTGAATTTTTTCCAATAACATATTAACAAATATTGAAATGAGAATTATTGGCAAAAAAACAGCATTTTTAATTGCCTGCTAAGTACTCTTTTTCTGTTTTAATGTTGGATCTTGTGACGTTCTTTCTGAATCGGTCATAAATAAATTTTCGTCTAATCACAGCACACAAAATGGCGATAACGAATCTTTAGAGACTGCCCCCCACCTTTTAATTTTCTGTGGGCACGATTCATTTGAAGCTGCCGCGCCCATTGGAATGCCAACAGGCTGCTTACCCCCCGCCTTGGTGTTGTTGTCATTGTTGTAGCTACGTCTCTTACCAACTGGCGGCGAACATTAACGTCCAATAAATTGTTGTCAAATGTCGCGCACCCCGTTGATTTTAATGTGGCTTAAATAGGATAATAAAACTAACCGCAGAGGAGAGAGTGAAGACGGCAACAAACTGGCCGAATACAAGCCTGCCACAGAGGCTAAGTCTGACTCAAGAATTTATTGTTCGCTTGTATATAAAATAGTGCGTTTTATATACCCACACACTCACGCACACATGCCGCTCGGTGGTGCACAGTGGTGCACAGGTTGTTTGGGTCCGACAGCGGGGAAAAACTATAACTTTTCCACTAAATAGTAGTTTCACGGGGCAACCCAGCCGAGCGGATCGGCGCAGAGCAGAGCAGCTAACAGGTGCTTATCGGGCTGCATCGTGACATTTTATTGGCTGCCCCAGCGGCTATGATGCTTATCAATGACCCAATGGCCAGCGGCCACAACTGCAGAGAGCGATGGCAAGGGAAAGGGCGAGAGCGAGAGCGAGGGCAACTGAGTCGGCGGCAGCTGACGCAGGGCCGCAACTAATGGAAATGGAGGAGCCGCTGGACCCGTCCATTGAACATATGGAAATGAAGGTGCACATAAACAACGTTTTATGACTGACATGGCTGACAGTTCGTAAAACCGAAGACAGTCGCAACTGGAGCTCGAGCTTAAGTATGATCCGGAGCTACAGTTCGCTGGAAATTTACATGTTGCCGCGTAAATTGTTATTTTAATTAATTTTCTCGAACTCCATGAGCAATGAGCACGCGTCGCTGCCAGTCAAAACAGATCACAACAAACACCACAAAAAAGAGTGAAATAAGCACCAAATTAATTTGGCCAATTTGTTGCCATACCCAAATCAGCGGCCCGCTGGGAGTTGATCAATTAGCCATGGGTGTCAGAGTCCGCGTCGGAATCGGTGTTGTTGGCGGTGTCGTTGTTCATGTCAGTGTCTCCGTCAGAGTCAGTGCGAATGCGAATGCGACCAGTTCCAGGGGTGCCCAGTTACAGCTTCAGAGGCGCCGCCTTCGCACATCTCATTCCCATTCATACTCACATCCACATTCATATTCACGTTTCCAGAGCTCAGACTCGATTCCAGTGTCGTGGTGCTCAATCACAGACCACCCAAAAAGCAGGGCCCCCATTTGGGGGATGACTTTGGGGAATTGCGCGTGGGTTACCCAAAAATTAATTAAAGCTTTTTAATGATGCCGACCAAAGTCCGGCCGCGGAAGACGCCTTCGATGCGCTGCCTTAATGATTGCTTTTCGCACCTTTTTATGTTGCCAAGTGGCGGCATTTTATTCTCCGCATTTATTAAGTAAATATTTTGACTCACGCAAATTGAAAAACAGCGCGATTTGAGGCGTGAGACACGCCTAAATAGACACCTGAAGCAATCTGAGCTTGCAATACGTATGTATTTATAAAATATAAAAAGGGTTGCATTAATGGGTTGACAGCTGATCGGATCTGGTGCCTTGATTGTCTTCGCTTAGAGATCTGCCAAAACTCTTGATGGTTAGTTTCAGATAGATAAACTTAAATAGTTCAAGAATCTCTTTAACTCCATTCCATGAGATAATAATTTTTTTGGTCGAACTGCATACCATATTTAAATATACCAAACGTTTTTAAAATTACTCAATTTTTTGGTGAGCGGGGAGATTATTCAATAGTGGAAATATCCATTTGGCATATATGTGTAGTCTTTTCTAGCTCTAAATAAGGCTAGCTCAAGAAGGCTTCCCTCTTGCTGTTATTCAAAATCCTTTCTTAATGGTCATTAAAGAAAATAAACAACGAATGTTTACAATTTTCGGCTCTCTTGTGCATCCATTTTGAAAATGGCTACTAAATAATTTATTATATAAATAATCAAGTAAGAGATTCTAGTCGGAAGCTCCCGACTAGGGGATACCCTGAACCCTCTTCTTCCAACACCAAATGCAAATATATATACTGTTCTAGAAGCTGCATGTCAAGTTTGGTGACTCTAGCTCTTATTATTTACCAAAATTGCTTAAAAAACAGGATGTCGAAATCGATTTTTATCGATTGATTGGAAACGGAGTAAGTTATCGATTATCGGAAACAAACTCGATCTGCGTAGGCCCTAGGAGGACGGACGGACAGACAGACGGACATGGCTAGATCGACTCGGCTATTGATGCTGATCAAGAATATATATACTTAATGGGGTCGGAGATGCTTCCTTCTGCCTGTTACATACATTTACATTTTGAACAAAAACATTATACCCCTTTTACCCTTTTTTAATGGGTTCAGGTTATAAAAATAATTTCGCTGTGAAGGTTGCTTACTATATTTTTCATTGCTGATTTCAAAAAGAAAAATTTTTTTATCAATGTTTCCAAAAATTGCTGTAAGAATTTAAACTTATAATGTTTTATATGCAGTTTAAGCTGATATATAATTATTTAATGCTGCAGAACTTCAATGAACATATGAATATGAGTTACATGAGCGCGCCAACGGCAACAGCTGCAAAAACTAAAGCAATAAAATGAGAGAAGAGGGTTAGGATGGGGAAGGAAAGCATGCTGGCTTTATCCAGTAGGCAGGTGACCAATCCCAAAGGGCCGACAGCCAATGGCATCACAAACAGCACGCGCACAAAGTTTTTATATGAGAGAAAATTAATTTTTTTGACGCAAAAGAAAAGCAATAGAAAACTACAATATAACAAAACAGGCTAAACAGTGGAAGAGGAACGCAGCATGGTGGCCAAAAGTCAACAGCAATAAAATCACAGGCGCAGCAGCCACAACACGAGCTGACAATGGGCAGAAGCAGAATACTGCAGGAGCAGGAGCAGGAGCCGAGGGCTGGCGGCAGGAGTTGCGCGTCACGTTGACAACAAACTAAGGCAATAAAACCGAAATCAGGATAATGGCACAGCCGTCGCAGTGGCAGCCAACTCGATGTCAGCAAATTAAATAAATCCCCCGAGCGGCAGATGTGCAGACCCAGCACACAGGCCAGGATTGAACAGGAGACAGGAGGCAGGAGGCAGAGCCGCGTCATTAGGCCTCGCATTGTGGCCAGCCAACCGAGCAAACAAGCAACGCAACAAATGACATTTCGAGCTATAAAATCAATTACATAATGAACAGGCAAACAGAGAGAGAGAGAGAGAGAGAGAGAGAGAGAGAGAGAGAGAGAGGGATAGGAAAAAGATTTGCTTTTAAGCAGTTCGCTTGACAAAACATTTGGCCAGAGCTAACGGTTAGCGGTAGCCGGCTCCGGACCAGGACAATGCCAAAAAAGGCACATGAGGCCAAGTTGGGACAATGGAAATTGCGGTCTGTTGTGGCCCATTTTGACTTCTGTGCGGTTAGGCGAATAAAAACAAGACGCATCCTGTTGCAAAAAGTGCGCACAATGCCCGGCCAGGACCAGAAGCTGAGGCAGGGGCCAGTCTGCAGGATGCAACGCAGCAGGACACGTGTTTGTTTCCACAACAAACGAGAACAACAAAAACCACGCTCAAAGCAACTTCTGCCACGGAGCAAACAAATTTCATTAAGCAAAAACTGCCATCAGTTACACTTGCTAGTCGCCAAGACTTCCTGGAATCCCAATATGCCTGCTTCCCTGCCTCTAACCCTGCGGTAGCTGCCGACTCCCGCCTCAACTTGGCCAACAAGAAGTGGCTCAGCGGCTGATGGCAAATTGAGTTTTTCTACGCAAAATATTCAGAGACGGCTCGTCCTGTTTCGGCCAAATTGTTGCGTGACTCAAATGTTTTCATCATTTTTGGTAAAATTATAATTTGCCGTATAATATGTTTCAGCTATTAAATTATACCCCAGCAACAACAACAATAACAACAACAAAGTCAGCTATGAGTAATGCCCCCCCGCAAAGGATTTACAGACCGCTCCCAAACCACCTTCCCTTAAACTGGAGACATGTGTCACATTTTCCCCGGTGTGGGAGAATGGCAGCTCTGCCAGCGACATGAAAAACTGAAATGTCAAGAAATTTGACAGCCAAATGATTGTTAGGCCAATCTGCTCTACATTAGTCTGTGTAATGGGCCGTAATAAGCTATCCAATTTATGAACAACTAACTTAGAATGCCAACATGGATGCGGACGTGTATTCGAACTGCATGCACGGTTCGTCTGAAATCAAACGCAAGTGAGCCATTATCGAATTAAAACCAACATTATACAAAATTGTTGATTGATAAAATAAAAAGAAAGAAGCATTTTTATAATTTAAGAAATTCTACCTGCGAAGACTTAGTGAACAGAGGGAATTTAGTAAAATATTCGCAAGCAGTTGAATTCTAAATCAACTACTTAATAACTAAAACTTAGATGTTGTTTAGAATGATATTTTTTAAATGAGTGGTCAATTTCCATTCTTTGCGAATGTTGAATGGTATCAAAAGCAAACACTATTGGTCAGCAACCATTGAAATACAGATACCAAACTTGACATGTAGCTTCTAGAATAGTATATATGTATATATATTTGCATTTGGTGTTGGAAGAAGAGGGTTCAGGGTATTCCCTAAGCGGGAGCTCCCGACTAGAACCTCTTACTTGTTTTGTCTTAACTTATTGGTCAGCATTTCTGGGCTTTCGAGGGATAACTATCCAACTATTAGCTCTTGAATTAAGTACTACGTAGTAATTTCCCTTATGCTACTGTCAAACATTTTGCTCTTTTTATATTTTTTTATATTTTATATAAAAGTTTGTAGAGCAATAAGAATCACGCAAAGTATTTTATTATTTACTACTAAAACGAAATATGGGTGAGAATAAACTTAAATAGTTTGTTTTTAGGAAGTTCATAGCTTATAGCTTATATAAGCGGTCAAAATCCATTTCAATGCCAATTGGATCCTTTTTTCTCTTATTGACTCTGAATTTTGGCTTATATAAAGCAGGTATGCAAAACAACTCAATACAATTTAACAAACTTCATATAATATAAGTTCGATAGGAGCAAAATATAAGAAAACACAAACACAAGAAAATAAAACAAAAATTAAAAAAGGAGACTTTTTGTACACATTCTTTTTAACGAAATGCAATAATAAAAGCACACACTATAAAAAATAAGGCAGGTATATATACATTGAATCATGCATTTGATGAACATTTAACAATCGACAAAAATGAATTTCAATAGCTAGAAATAAGAAGAGAATATGAGTTATAGCAGCTGCTTTCTGAATGTTTATGGTGTTTTCAACACAAACTAATCAACTTTATGGCCCAGTTTATAAATAAAAAATCCGAAAAGCAAATTTTAAACTGACTGCGAGAAACAAACTTGTGAGCACAAGATATACGAGGGCCAATCAACCATTAACATGTTCACTAATTTTACGAGCCATATTGTAAACGTTTTCTGATTTTTCCTGGCATTTTGCCTTTGTTTCTGCGAACCTTGAGTTTTGAATCCAAAAACGATCGTAAAATATTGGGACGGGGATGTGAAGATTATAAAATTTTATGCGCAATTGGAGACAGTTAACAGCAAATTCTCAGATATGAGACCAAAATCAAAAGCTCATTTCAATACAAAAGCCGCGTTCAGCTTCAGCTGGAGCCAACGAAGAAAAAAAACTTGTCAACAATATTTTACGAGCGCGTCGAGAGTTTTTGTGTTTTTTCTTCGTTTTATTTTGTTTGTACTTATTATTTGGTAAAAAAGAAAAGGCTGTAAAATCGAAAATCGTTAAATCGGTAACAACAACAAATCAGCGACAATGACGACGGCACCAGCTGCGCCTCACGGAGGAACCGGCGAACCGACGAACGGAGGAGCCGCCACCAAATCGACGACAGCCATATTGAAAACTCAACGAATCCGACGACAACGGCGATGGTGATGGTCGTGGTGGTGGTGGTGGTCGTGGTGGTGGTGGCGATAGGGTCGGGAACGGAGGCAAAATGGAGTTGGCTCGGGGCCACAGCCAGATGGAAAACCCATAAACATAAATAATATTGCTATATGTGTATAATACTTATGATCGAGTCAGTTGGTCGCCAGCTTGCTCTGTGGATCGATCAAGCATCTACATACAAACAAGCATACATATGAAACATATACATAGACGTGTACACATGCGCGTATGTAAAGCCCCAAAACGCTAAAACGCGCATATATTTAAGCATTAAATGGGACTTGTATTTAATTTATGATGTTTCCCCGCATTTTTGATTGTGCTCAATACAAAATTTTGATCGTTGTGCTATCAAGTCGAACGTTTTGTAAATGATCGATGATTGATTTGTTGTCCGGTCCGGCCCCGGCCCCGGCCCCAGCCACGGCTACGTCTTCAGACCCGACCCCGACCCCAGGCCCAGCTCGACTGCCATTGAATTCTAAAGCAACAAATTATGTGGCCTCTGTTCGGAGCATACTTTGCATTAATGTGCAGCCCGAAACGGTAAACGGTAAACAGCAGCTGCAATTAAGTCGAACCCGAAGTCGAACTCGGAGCAGCAGTTGGCCCAACTGCATTGAAACGCAGCAGCAGCAGTGGCCAACATACATATCTTTTAATATGGCGTCTGGCCATATGCGCAGCAGATCCTAATTTTGTTCAAGCTAGTATAGAGACGTCCCGGGCCAAGCAACTGCCGCTGCAAACTCCAAAAACGAAACAAGCAGCCACCATAAAAAGAGCCCACAAAGTTTACTTATGAATATGCAAGCGAGTCGGGGCGTGGAGTTTCTAAATAGGTGCAGACCAAACAGACCCCGGCTTCGACATGGACTCCAGCTTCACAGACTCCACAAAAGGCAGCAGGCAATAATCCTCGCACAATGGGTTAAACGATTCGATCTACCAATTGAATCCGGGCGAACAATCATATACGTTAATATGTTTTATAAATATACAACTAAAGCTGATGTGAAGCCTTTAAATCCAACTCTTGATCGTCCATAATAATCGCTATGAATACGAAGGAGAAAAGCAAATTTAAGGTAGCCAATCTTTAAGCTTAACCTTTCTAAAATATATATTTTTTAACCGCGTTCTAAAGTATAAAATGTAGCTGCATCTTCGAATATTAAGAGAAATTACCAAAATATAAATTAATGTTGTTTTTTTAGCTTCGCTTTTGTAGCCTTACAGAATATCTGAAAATGAAGCTATTATTTTACTATCCTAAAGCAGCTTGATTTTCAATTTATTCAAACAATTTATAACAAAATAATATTCACATATAGAAAATTAAAATTACAATAAATAAATATTGAAAGGTCTGTTTTTTCTTGCCTTAGAAAATTGTCAAATCTTCGAGAGTCTCGGCCACAATTATACCATATTCAAATCAATCATATAATTTAATCTGTCAAACTTATAATTTATTTGCAAAAATGTTATTTGAAAAACTCACATTTTTTATTTATTTAAGTTAAAATAGATTTTTTTTTTTTTTGTTGTGATGTTTTGTTTGTTTACGCCCACTGTGCGTGGCCTTTCTTTCTTCATCTTCAACTCCATCTCGAGTTTCCTTTGCGGCACTCCATTAGCCAAATGCAGAAGTCCCACTTCAGTAACCGTCTGATAAGTAAAGTGGAAGTGGAGCTCTTATAAAAAAAGGCATAATTTGCCAGCTTTCTGTCTGTGCCTCTGTCCCTCTGACCGTCTGTATGCTTGTATGTCTGTCTGGGTGTTGATAAATGCTATCGCTGGCTTTTTTGGCAAATGTGCGTCGCGGCGCCCCCATATCGGATGCCGAATCGAGCGATATTTTATTTTATAAATGATGTGCTGCATCCTGGCAACCAAACAAATTACAACATGTTGGACCGTCATGCTGTGTAGCACACACAAACACACATACACATAGCCAGCCGAGGGGAGGGAGACAATTGGAAAACACATTAGGGCAATCAAACAACCAAAAATTGAATTTGATAATGTGGCTGCCGCACAGAGGGAGAAGAAGAAAAACTAAAACCCATGTTCTCTAATGCCACTGGCCATAAATTTTCCAATGTTGCCTGTTGTTGATGTACCTGATGCTGTATTTGTTGTTGCTTTTGTTGTTGCTGCTGCTGCTGATGATGATGATGATGATGGTGATGATGCCAACCACATAAAACCCGAAAAACCAATCGCCGTGTATATTTACGTACTTGCGTATCATCAGCCATTCAGAGAGAGATTACATGCAACGCGCCATCGACACTGCCACAAGATGATGAAGCAGCAAAATTTCGAAAATGGACGTACAACACGCAATCCATCCACTCTACCTCACTCTCCAAGTATCTCTTTATATACATACATGTATGTGCGTGTGAGTGTGTGTGTGTGTGTGTGTTTGTCGAGGGCGTTGCAATATGCTGCTGTCTGCGTGTGTGTCTGTGTATGCATCCGCGTCCGTGGCAGCTGCGCCCAAGTGCTAATAATCTCATAGTTCTGCGCAAACAATCCATAGATACAAGCTCATAGATACATATGCATGTATATGCAGAGGTATATACGGGCAAATGGAGCTGCTGGCAGAAAAATCGAAAACCCTATTTGCTACATCCATCCATTTGCCGCTTGTAATCGCCGCATTAATGTAAGCTGCTGCCAAAGAGTGAGCCGCGTTCTATTTTCCCTTATTTTTCTATTTTTCTATTTTGCGTGCCATTTGCCTGGCGGGAATCGCTCCCTCTGCGCGATCTGGTGCTGATTTCAAATGCAAAATGCTGCCCATCATCGTCGTCATCATCGTTTTCCTCGCCCTCCATTTCAATTTGGGTCTCTGGGTGCCTGTCACTTTTTGGTGCTTTGAGGCGTTGTTGACTTTTGGCATTATCTTTTAATATGCACAAAATGGCGTGTCAAATGCTTACAACTTTTCCATCAATTCTCTAAATCGCTTTTATCAAAAAAAAAAAAAGAAAATCAACAAAAAAGCAAACGAAATACAAACTAACTAGGAGCTCACTCAAAGCTTCTTTGCCTCTAGCTATTGCCAAAGATTCAAGTTTTCGAACGATCCATAAACCTTGTTATTGAAAATTTAACGCGTGCTTGGGGCTTGAGAAATGCAGAAATTGCCAATGAATAGCCTTTCGTTTTCACTCTGAAACCACAGAGAAATTTTATAAAATAAAAAAATGAGCCTAATAAATGTAAAGTTATAAGAATAGTTTTCGGTATTAAGTTCCACAATGGCTTATTTAATAACAAGCTGCATACCTAACCAGTTTATTAAGTAAAATCCGTAAAATGTTTTATTGAATTTTATATTTTTAGCTTAGTTTCAAGGTAAAAGCAATATATCGCTTTTCTAAAGAAGAAAGTTTTTAAGAATTGTAAATCTCAAGTAAGGAAAATATGTATATAAAGGTTTACATGGACAAAGTCACAGTTGTCAAATATTTATATGATTATCTACTTTTTTGGACCTTTATATACATATGTATGTATATATGTATAATATAAATATAGAGTTTTTATAATAGTTTGCTGTTTGATTATTAGCAGATTTTTTGCTTGTATATTTTTTGAAAACAAACTGCAAATACCCAAGTCTTCTATTTTAATCTCATTGGTTAACAGGCAGGCACAAATATATTTATTTTAGCCTTTTGTAACCAGGATATACAGCTAAATTGATGCACACAGAACCACATCTTAGATAACATTATGTTGATCTCATCGGCACTCTCCAGCTGCTGCTTCGCATCGGTTCTCATCAGTCCATATGTGAGCATTGTGAGTTCATGTATTCATAGGCAATTAGTCGCCCCACTTACTCAGTCAAGCAGCTGTCGCACTTTCACCAACACTTCATGAGCATTTCCGCACTTCCAAGAAGACCATCCCAGCCCAGCCCAGCCAAGCAGCAGCAACTGTAGCCAGAGCTAACTAGCTCATTAATAGCAATAAATGCCTAACAACAACAATTCGCATTCCATTCCCACAACAACAACACACAGATCAGAGCAGAGCACAACCCAATGACAAATCCCAACCGCAAGCCACATTCGTGTCGACGTCAGTTGTTACATGGATTTAGACCTGGATATGGACGTGGTCGTGGTCGTTGACGTGGATGTGGATGTGGTGAGCATTGCCATTTGACGATGGCTGTCAGGGCAATCGGCAACCCCTCGGCTTAGCCTCAGCCTCAGCCTCAGCATCAGCCACAGCCATAGCCAGAGCCACAGTTATAACCCTGGACTCATCCCCTCGTTAGCACAGCGTGTAAATCAGCCAAGTAGTTCTCGCATTTTCACACACGCACGCAATTTTCCGACCACACATCCTGCTAAGAGCAAACGTTACGCCCCCCTCGACACTTGCCACAGATGCTGGGCGCCATTTTGTGCTGAGTGGATTTACGAGGATGTGAATGTGGATCAGAGCAAGCGGGCAGAGGAGGAGGTCATCCGCTGTGGCAACATTTGTGGTTAAGTATCAGTTACACGTCCATTGACAGCCTGCACATTCCCATGATAAATGTCTTTTAATAATAAAAAAGAAAATCTTTTATGAAACATTTGCGAGTGTTTCACAGATTGTTACGTTCACGAATGTTACACTCATACACATGCATATTACATTTACGAACTTATTTCAGCATTCAAAATTCATCAATCAGTAAAAAAATTGCTTTGTCACGGCAGCTTTTAAAATCAAACTATGTATCTACAATTCGGCCTTACTACAAGCCATAAAAAGTAAAATATTTTATATAGCATTACTTGTAATTCACTTATAATTCACGTTCAGTGCGGGAAACAGAACGAAACAAATAAGTATATACATAGGTATACAAGTCTTAGCTTTAACAAATATTCTTATATATTGGATAAAAGGAGAGATATTTTATTATGTTATTAAAAATTCATCGTTTTTATGTTGCGCTTTCTTTATAAACCTATGTTTATACACTGATGATGCTTGGGCCAGAATTAAACATAGGTTTGTTTACTTACAGTCCGCCGGATGGGTAAAATTCTTGATTGCTTTTGATCAGTTCCCTTGAACAGCAAATTGCTCCATTTCAGTTTTTTTTCTTAACTCTGTCGGAAATATTTGCGCAAATATCTTTATTGCCAAGCATTTCAAGCCATGAAACAGACCAAAAAAGCGTTCAATAAACGGCCAAGTTCTTTAGCTGGTTCGGCCATGCTGAATTCCAGGCATCATTAAGCAAAGCAACACTCGAATACATAAGGGTCTGCCCCTTGGTCCTCACCTGGCTTCCCTTTCTCTTCGTGTCCGCACACCATAACGCAATTGAGACCCAACTGGTCGCTGCAGCAGCGAACTGGTCAAATCGAGACCTGGGATCGGGATGGGGATCGGTTTAGGGTTCGGGTTCGGGTTGTGCTTGGGGACGTAGCTTTCTACCTGCCACGCATTTATTAAACACGATCAGGCATCGGCTGCTCCAACCACACAGCCACAACACGTTTTGCTACAACTTCACTTGATTGGAGCTGGGTCTGAGACTGCGACTGGGACTGGGACCGGGACTGGGCCTGTGACTGGAGACTGGGGACTGCACTTAGGCGTTTACCTGCTGGGACCTAAGACTCGGGATTCGGTCTTCAACGAAGCCTCAGATTGGCATTGGGGGCAACGCGTGCAGCAAGCAAACGCGAAAACGTTAATTAAGATTATGAAGTCATAAGAGATGCATGCGTGTGTCTGTGTGTGTGTGTGTCTGTGCGTGTGTGAATCCTTGGCCAGGGCCCTGGTTGTGTGCAACCTCGGACCGGTTCTGTGCCGCTGGCCAACCAAGCTGCACGATCTTCACGCGAGTTGATTTTTAAGTCAACAACTTGATTTTCCAGCAATAACAAGATTAAATTATTTAATTTTTTGCCTCATTTGGGGCCCCATGGAGCTGATTGCCGGTAACTGGCTGCCTAGGCCGCTCTTTGATTTGCTAAAACGAGCGCCGTCCTCGTCGGCAACCTCATCCGAGCCTTGACTGAGACTTCCTAATGGCGTATTATAATTACGCGGCTGCTCGCTAAGCCGGGGAGTGGAGACAGCGGAGAGCGGGAATACCTGGCACCTCCGGACAGAGGCAGAGGCCGCTCCTGTCGCAGCTTAAGTGGCTTTTAATGCTAATGCATCGACCGGGTCTAAGTCTTTGCATTCACGGACCGATCTCGCCTTTCGGCCATGTTAATAATGTGCGCACCTAAGAGCCTTTGGCAATTTGAGCTACAAACGGCTTCCCATCAGATTCGCTTGCCTTGACAACGATCACATGGCCTTTTAATTATGATAAAGTTGTAAAATCGGCCGATCGATGGGAAATCTTTATATCGTCGTTCTCCCTTGACGTGGGGGTCAGCAAAAACAGAACTAAGCTCCCTTCAAATTAGCCAAATTACATCAAATAGCTGGCTAATGAATTCATAATTCAATACGCACGCAATCCAGTTATTAATTAGCCAATACACATGGACTGAGTGTAGGTAGGATCTACGCACAGAGTTCTGAGTTCTGTGTGGCTCATTGGTTGCCAGGCGAGTTGCCCTCGGCACAGCCCTCGGACCCGGCTGCAAATGGCGCCCGCTAAACGTTGCCATGCGCTTCCGTTCCGGGTGTGTTTCGGGTGTTGCCGCCATGTTGCACGTACCGTGTTTGGGATCGAGCCCAGAGCCAGTTAGGGATAGTTTTAATTGTTTGACGGAAGGCAATGAAGCAATGCGACAGCAGGTAGCGGTAATTAGGCGCCAGGGTGCGGAGAGACATTAACGAGCCCTATTCCCACTTGCCCTGTCAGCTAATGAAAATATAACTAAGCCGCATTGCGCCTTTATGCCTTCCCTCCTACCGCCCTCCCTCCCCGTACATATCCGACACAGCCGCACTTCCAGTTTTGCCTCCACTTGGCCGATGAATTATGCAGCGCCAAGCGAATATTAATCGCAGCCGTCTCTTTCCCGCATTGCGTGCTCATGCACGAACATTTTCAATGCCCGGCGGGCCAAGTTTGTTGTATCATTCAATTTGTTGCCTTCTCCTGGCCCTCGCCCACTCTGGGAACCCAACCTGCCGTGGCCTCCCGGTGGGCGTTTCGCCGGGGCGTGAGCGTTTTCCGCCTAGCCGCAGTCTCGAAAGTTTAAATTTTCAACTTAACCTTTGAGCTTTTCCGCTTACCATGTGGGCTGCATCACTCTACTCTGTCCGGGCCAGGGTGCGGGTCAGCTGTCCGCTCCATTGGTGGACGACGCGCATTTTGCAACTTCTATTTGGTTTTCATTTTCTAATTGAATGGAAAATTTAGCAGCTGTTGAAATAATCGCGTGTGGGCGGCCAAGGAGGCTTCGGTTTGTGATGGCCAGCGCAAATTTCTAATCGATATAAACTTTGCTTTTTCGAAAGCATTGAGAACAAATGGCCCTCTAGATGGGTGCTAGTATGGACAGATATCTGTTTAGTTAACATATAAAATACGATTCTAAGGAAATATCAAATGAGTGGTCACATTTCTCATTTTGAAATTATAATAATAATTTTTCCTACTAAATTAACTACTTAGTTGTTGCTTCCAGTTTAATATATTATTTTGTTAGACTTGAGCAGCCAATATCAAACATTTAAGCCGAAGAAAGGGAAATACTTATATAAATAAATACTGTTAACAATATTTAAGTTAATTAGAGGTATGCAAGATTCCGACAATCAGGCAGGCTCTGAAGAGTTATTTACTGTAAGTTTCCACTAGCCCTGATTACAAATATTTTCCTAAACAATTTCCCTTTCTACGCAGTAGTATTTACCAGGTATTTAGTTATTGAAAACAACTAAGCCTAAAATAAGACTTGTGACAATTTAAATATAGACGCAAACTACACACATTCACAATTACTCTCCCTAATAAAGTCTGCTGCTCTCGTTTGGGCCTTAATAGATACGTAGGCAATCGCTCCAGTAAACAATTTCATGCGTCCCTAGTTAGGCAAACGAAACTTAAGCTAATTGCACAAACACCCACGCGCACCCTCACATCTGTTTACGCATACATACAGGGTATAAGTAGTGCAAGCTGGCCGAAAAACCATTATAATTATAATAACATATATTTAAGCTAATAACTGAATTAATTAAAATCTCATTTTTACAGCGCAGGCAGAGGAAATGGAAATGGAAATGAAAATGAATATGGGAATGGAATCAGAAATGGCGATGGCGATGGAGCAAGGGAGGGTGGTCAGAAGCGAGCTAACGGGCGGATGAACGAAACTGTCCCAAACAACTGAAATTTTCGGGGCGCTGGCTAATTAATTTCAGCCTTGGTATAAAATAAAACAACACAAACAACATGCCCATTGCCGGTACACCCATAATTAAAAGTCCGAAAGCAGCACAAACACAACTTTTACGACACTTGATTAGGGTCAACAAATTTCGGGTAGGAGCCAAAATGACCGAACAATATGCAACAGCAACAGCTGCTGTCTCGCTCGCACAGACGCGGCAAGGTACGGAAGAAGAAGCGGCCCGGACGCCGTGCACCGTTCGCCGTTCCCCGGGCCTAATTAATTCAATCTGTGCACTTACACGCTTATCAAAATGACGCCGCCAGCAAAGGCAGAGCAGCCCACAACCCACAGGCCAAAACCCAAGCCCAACTAACCAATCCAGGAGAGGGGAGGAAGTGTTGAGGGCGTTGTTTTGTCATGATTTTTAATTAACTTGAAATCAACTCAGCCGCTAGGTGGGTGGTGGGGTGTTGGGGTGGACAGCGGGGTCCCTGCTGTGCCATCCATGGGTCTCCTGGTTTCTGTGCATAATTTGATTACGGCTTATCGCCATCGCCGGATCTTGTTTAGCTCGTTACGTGCAAGCCGTGACATTTTCACGCAATTGTTGTGTTTGTGTTGTGCCACGAGGTGGAGGGGCAGACGATGGTCGGGTCGGGGTCGGGCTCGGGCAGGGTCTCTGGGCCTGCCCGTTTTCGCCAAGTTTATTTACACTCGCTGGCGTCAGATAATAAATTGCCCAGCCCGGGCACACCCACGCACTTTGCGCTGTTGGCCACGGCAAATGAACAACAAACAGCCACAAGGATAATAAAACGATTTCCGCAACGTGCCATAAAATCCCTCGAGCAATTCAATTCAATCTACGCCGTGGAGCAGCCAACCCCAGCTCCGAACCAGTCTGGGGCGTGGAGCAGCTTTAGCTGTTCCGCAAAGGGGAATCTCCTTTCCCAACCATTGCAATTTGATCTTTGCAGCGTCAATTTGTAGTAAAAACACGCGCGTTTTTATTATTCCATCAGGGCGAGGGCAGCCGGGGAGGAAGCAACCGCAAAAGCGACGTCGGCGACGATGCGGGGTTGAAAGCAAAGACCCTGACACTGGGACAGACACTCCCTTGTGTGCCATCAGCAAATTAGAAACGTTTAGAGAGCCCTAAGGGTTGCCCGCATCAGGCAATGGCTGGCAACGATAGAGACCATGTGATGATGACGACAACGATGGCGCAGGATAACGGCCCGGGCCTGGGGCTGTTTTCGCTAACTCCTTGAGTTTGCACGAGTGTCTGTGTCTGTGTCTGTGTCAGCCTTCAGTCCAAATCCGAACTCTTACGTGGCCATATTGGGCTCAGAAAGCGCTTTATTGAATTAAAATTTAATTGAAAGACATGCGCGTGAA
The DNA here is from genome assembly GCA_018903485.1 of Drosophila littoralis. Classification (NCBI taxonomy): domain Eukaryota; kingdom Metazoa; phylum Arthropoda; class Insecta; order Diptera; family Drosophilidae; genus Drosophila; species Drosophila littoralis. The sequence goes on along the minus strand of JAEIGF010000297.1, from coordinate 9,007,978 downwards.
TATATTTCAACCCAACGATTGTGAACGCGAACTGAAGTGCATGCAAAGGGCATATCTTCAAGCCACGAACATACCCCCCGCTCTTTCAGTGGGCTGAGAATTGACTAAGTTCTTCAAATTGGGCACCTTAGCATTAATAATCGTAAGGATATTGATATTCTCGCAATTTAGTTCATTCTTTTGCCTACAATTGTACATTTTCGAATTTTGCCTCAAATGTACGAAATTATTAAACACTTTATTAATAATGACTTAGTTGTTTGAATAAATAAATTCTTTACAAATTTATTTAAATTAAATCTATTTATTCAAACAATATTATACAATTTTAAAAACCTGATCTACATAAATAACTGGACAAGCAAATGTTCAATTGTATTACAGAACGCAAAATCAACAACGTCTTGATAAAGTATATGTATTCGAGAGAATCGCCCGAATCGCACTTCTATATCGTAATCAGCCTAAGAAAAATGTAACAATTCTGTCTCTAAGATCTGAGTCTTATTATAATATATAAGCAGACTTTGTACGAGCCAAGCACCATCCACCAATAGTTCATCATTACTCTACCCCTGAAACACATCCTCAGTAAAAATAATGACGAAGCCAACTTCACAAACGGTATCCATAAAAGTATTCATTCTTTTAAACAAATCACCATTATTTAAATTTCGTATCTTATGTATTAATATTTGATTTTTCAAATTCAATCAGTACATTTAAATTTAAGATGTTATTGTACCAAAAGGCAGCCAGCTTTAAGCCCTGATCCTAAGCTTAACTATCCTACATATAATAATAACACTAATTTATCTAAATTATTATAGATTTTAAGTAAATGTTTGCACTTGTCAGGTTCTTTGAAACTGGAGGAGCATGTGCCGCCAATGTGGCAACTGGATCACATGGAGGCCGAGTGCAGTTGGACAACATTCATACGTGTATTTATCGTAGTTGTTTTTGTTGTAATTATTATTACTGTTGTTGTTGTTGTTGTTGTTGCTGCATTAACAACTGTATAGAGTCCATATAGGGCGCCAGTTATGAGCAACAGCAATAGGAACAGCAGCTACTAGCGACAAGCGACAAGCCGGCCGAGTTGGAGTGTAATTATGAATGATTATGCGCATGCGCATGATGATCATGTAGCCGATCTAGGGAACAGCCGGGCAACAGACTTAGACACTGACCGGACTGGACTGGCCGGGCCCGAACCAGACTGGACCGGACCGGGCCGAGTCGGCCTCGTTGATTAGCTGTCACTATTGACAGCCGCTGGCCGCCGATTGACGACAATTATTTTATTGTCAGCGGCAAAATATGGACGCCAATTGCAGGCGACGTCGTCGAGATGCCAACAACTTGTTGGGGGCCACATTTTTGCGGGCCGACCATGTTGGGCTAGCGTTTTACAAGTGGCAACATATTTTAGCCATCATTTGCCGCTGCTGCTGTTTTTGTGCCAGCTTCGAGCCCGACTCCGAGTCCGAGCCCAGACCCGGGGCCGGGGCCACCCAAAGCGCCAATTGTCACAACAATTGCGCCGCCGCAAAAAGGCAGCAAAGTCAGAGATCTTTGGCACAATCCGCTTAACTAGCAGTCAAGTCAATCGGGCCAGGATGTGTGTCTAAATATTTACAGGACAACAAAAACAGTCGGCCAGGCTCGTTGCGGCCACATCAAATGGTACAGACACAAAAATACATATACAGAGCCTCACACTCGTATTTTGTCAACTCACAAATTGCCTGGCATTGGCTCATCCTTTTGTCCCTTTCACTGTTATCCTGAGAGCCTTATTTATGGGGTGCATAGCGCTCAGATTTTAGATCTGAGCGGCCGCCGCATTGGCCACCCGCATGCAGCAGCGTGAGAATATCTCCTTCCCGGAATTTTATGGACTCGGCTCTGGCGGCGCTTGCACAGCTGGGACGTGAGCTCCAGCAGTTGCCGCGGATTGATATTGGGTCCCAGACCTGAGATTGAGATTGAGCGCATTTATGGCGCACGGCGTCCAGCTGGAAAACTTTGGCAGGCTTCTGCGCACTTAAATGGACTGGTGCTTCAATTATGATTCGAGCAGGCCATAAATGACCAACTGCGTGATCTGTGCGTGGCATTTTATAATGTGTAACCCTATCAAGTCGACTTAATGGGCCATCGTCTCCGGCTTGATAATGCCGCAGTTGCGGGAGGGTGAGGGTGAATTGCTTGGCGTCAATTTCACTTGGCCAATTTCCTCAGGCCAGCCACATTGGGCATCTGTTAAGCATCTCGTGCCAGAAGGCAATCAAAATTATTACACCCAGCTTGAAGAAAATCGCCCCAAACAGCTCAACGGCCAACACAGTAACGCCCCCTAAAGCCAAGTTAGTTGACCGCTGCTGCGGCTGCCAAAAACAACAACAACAACAATAAATGAGTTAAGGAAAAGCAGAAAACTGCTCGACTGTGGTATACCTGGTCCCTCTTCGGAGCATTACACATGCAGCTGGAAATAATTTAGCACTGTAAGCAAAAGAAAATTAACCTTTTTATTGATTTATTAGTATTAGCCATAATTTGTGATTTGTGATTTCCTAATTTAAACTAAATCTGTTTTTAATGCTTATTTCTTAGCAAACCCTTTTATTTTGAGCATACTTTAAGCCTGCCTCTTATATATGGAGATCGGAACGTAAGTCCTTTTACAGCTTCTTTCAAAATTAAAAAACTCGAATATGTTGAATTAGTGAGGGTATTCAAAAATTAAAACCCCCGCCAAAAAGCCCAACAATACCCAACAAAGTCACGCGCTGGCGATTCGACGAAAACGTGAAATTGAGGTTGAGGTTGGAGTTGAGGACGAGACTAAAGCTGAGGCTGGTATTGCATGACAGGAGGCTGGCAGGAGACACAGGACATGCCCCCAGTAATAATAACATAGCACTTGTTGTGTATTATGGCCAAAAGTAAAGGCTGCTGATGTGATGATTACGATTATAATGAAACCGAACAACCAGAAAACTAATAAAGCAACAAATTTTCATTTCTTAATAACAGCTCGCTGACTGCATTGCTGCTGTTGTTGTTGTGCGGAGTTTAAACTTATTAACCTTATGGAAAATGAAAAATCAACAAGTGCTGAGCTTTGCCCGAAATTAGTCTGATTGGATTATGCTGCAGAAATTGTGTAAAATTGGAGAATGCATCGACGAAAAGTGATCTGAACGAACTACTTAAAAGATATAAAGCAAAACGAATAGTTTTTTGGGTTTGAACAGAATCTGCCGTAGACAGAATCATATTTTGCATTAGAGTGATTATATAATAAATTTGTCAGAAGGGCAAAAAGTAGATGTGTTGTTAGCTTTATAAATAGGTTAGATAATCACAAAACTACTTGGCTTGGAGCTCTTAGACAAGTTTAGTTTTATTATGTCTTACCTTATTTTCTAAGCAATTGGTTTATTGTCCTAAGACAGATTACAAGTAAATACAAAGTTGAAAAAAAAGAAAATTACTAATAAAAAAATAAAAATGTATGTAAAACATAAAGTGTTCAAAGCATTTTAGGTTGTTTATCTCTAAATGTTTTTAATAGCAATGATTAATTCAAGCTTGTCGAGACACGACTTAAAAAAAATGCTTTTAACTAATTATCTAATTTGAAATTTAAATAGTTTGATTATGAACGCAATACACAACGAGTATTATTATTTTCTTCCTATATAAACTTCATTATTTAACAAGTTGTTAAAGGTACGTTGCAATAGAAAAAATCAACTGACGGGATATTTTATAGCCAATGAGCTATGAATATTTGAAATTGAAAAGAGTTTGACAGTAAAATCTAAAAGATTACTTAGCATCCTCGTGCTCAAAAACTATGCTGGTTGGTCCATGTACAAAAAAGTATTTTTTAATATCTCTTGTCCGTCTTGTTCTTTAATGCATCAAAACAGAATTGCAATTCAGGCTAAAAAAAAAGCTAGTTGTTTTGGTTTGGCTTGGGTTGATTCGCAAAAACACGAATCCCTTGCTGAGCTTAATGAAAATTTCAGCCCCTCGAAAATGTCCAATTATGTATCGCCATAATTCCACGAAAGGCTGGCCAAGCAGCTGGAATCCATGAAGCATCCTCAGTAATCTCAGACAAAAGTAAGTTATTTCCTGGCGCTGCGCTGGCCCTACCCTACCCTCGCCCTCGATTCCCCGGCCCTGCTCCTCGTGCCATTTGAAAACGCTGGCGGTCAGACCCAGGCGAACGTGGAGCAGCATGGAACGTGAATGGGCGGGACGAGAAACTTGAACGTGAACGTGAACGATTCCAGGTCTAAATATGAATACTGAATACGAGTAGGAGAACATGGCCATTTTAGAAATTCATGGGGCAGACAATCTGCAGACGAGTGCAGGTCCCACTTCCAATCGCAGTCCAACTCGAAGTCCCGGTCCGAGTTCGAGTCTGGCCTGGTCTGGGCATTGCCTTTAATGGCCAACGCTTTGCTCCTAAGTAAGTTATAAATAATAACTGGCATGTTGTAAATCAAAATTATCAGTTTGCGTTTGCCCTGCGTACCAATTGTTCAACTTGTTCGGATTGTTCTTGCAGGGGTCTCTCAGTCTTAGTCTTGGTCTGTGTCTGTGTCTGGGCCAGGCCAAAATGGCTGGCCGTTCAGGCCAGCGAATTCAAATGATGGCCATGTAGGCTGCACTGAGCACCATAGACTGGGTCTGCACTGGCTGATTGCACCTCTAGATGCGACCGTAATTATGAGCCACCATTCGGGCGCTCCAGGGCCAGCGAGGAGGCACGCAACTGGGGGCTGGCAAAGCGTTTAGCTGAGCGGTCAGCCAAGCACGGACTGATGCGTTTCTTATTGCATTTTAAGCGAGCCACGGGCCAGGGGCTTCCCTTCGGGCTTCTTCACTGCCAATTGATTTGGATGTGCCAGACTGAACGCCAGTCACAATTGTTTTTGGCAATAGTTCCTCTCACCCTGGCCAAGTCTGGGCCCGATCTATGAGCTCATGAGCCATGACTCAAATGCTGTCTCGTTATTCGCTTATTCGTTTATACGCTCGCTGTTGTTGCCATGTTTCGCATGCAATTGAGCCATGTTCGATTAATCTCTTTGATTTATGCTCACGTGCGCCGCCGGCCCAAGCCCCCAAACACTAACAAATGTCGCCTGTCTGCGCCTGGGCGCTGACTTCAACCCCGCCACCCCCTGGCCATAGATGAGTCCCATGTGTTATGCGGCTTTAATTGGCGTTTATTGTGAGAGACGAGACGCCTGGCTGTGCAGCGAGGCCACCGCGCCCCTCCGCACCACTCCCCGCCGTCGTCCCCATGGCGGCTCAAACTGGGCCTGGGAGCGCAACGCAGCGGATCGGGTAGTTCGGCTAGGCCGGGCCCCTTCAGCTTCAGATTCAACTTCTATGAGAACAACCCAAACTAATCAAAAATGATTTTATCGAGATACCCTGTACAAATATCTCTATAAACTATGCGTAGAAAAAACGATGTCTATCATTTTATAGTCTACTAATAGAGTCGACATGAAAAAAACTCTTTAAAAAATATATTTTCGAAGATAACAAAAATAACTTTAAATAAAAATCGGAATTTAGAAAAGAACGCTGAAAGAAAAGCGCAATCGAAAATATTCCATGCAAGTTACAAAGTGCAAACTTATCAACGATTAAAATTTGGTTAATCGAAAATTCTGATGTATTCCAATTTAACAGATTCAATTGCAGCGACATTTCAACAACCTATTTTTTGAAGTTTGAAGTTGTAGAAATTGTAATACGCTTTAGGCTTGGAATACCCCTTCAGCTATTGAACCCAGGGTAGAACTAGTTAACAAAACTAATAACAACATCGAGGTTGCAGTTGGTGCTAGGCTCGGGCTCGGGGTCCGGCTGGAGCTGGAGTTGGAGCTGTGGAGTCGGAGCGCTGCCCTAGCGGCGGCTTTGCTTGGAGAGCATATGAAATTTCAACACCGCAAGCGACTCCTTGGCTTGGACTTGGACTATGCCGTTCCACGGTCCTCGGTCCTCGTTCCTCAGTCCTGAGTCGCAGCCATCGTTGTCGTCATCGCCGACATCGACTTGTACAAATGTTGTGCCATTCGAACTCGCTTCTTCGACTTGGGTTTTTGTTATGGAATTATGAAGCCATAAATATGAAATTCAGCACATTTATTAGCGTTGTCAAATGTCGTGGCCCGAGTTGTTGTGGTTGTTAGTATTCGGCTTGTTGTTGCTTTTGTTGTTGTTTTTACCATTAGTGTTGCTTATTTTTGTTTCAGTTGTGTTGCGCGCCGGCTAATGGCCCCAGCCCGCCGACCAAAACGAGCCAGCCAACTGCCTGGGGTTAGTTACTAGAGCTGCGCGTCTATTTCTCGACTGGAAGACTCGCCAATTTTTTGGGCACCCGGCTCACAACTTGCTTCATGGAGTCACCGTCGAGCTTGTTTTCTGCTTGTATCTACAGCAGTTCATTGTTTGTTTCTTTTTCGTTTCCCCTCTTCGTTTTTGTTTTCTACGTTGACATCAAATTTATTGAGTGTAATTTGTGAGCTGTGAAAATATACTGAAGCCAGTTGGTATTCGGTATTTAACGAGGGGAAGCTTTCCTGGAAGCATACACCCTAATCATGCCTAGCTCTAAGACTTGATATATTAAAGCTTGTAAATGTACTAACTGCTTGTAAATATGTTTCTCATGCTCATGTTCATTTGTCCTTAAGATTCCACAATATCATTCAAACGAAACAAATAACTTAATGTTTTCCATATTAATAAAGGCTGGCCATTATTAATTAAGGCCATAGTAGTTGTTAACCACGTTAAATTGAGTTTAAGAAACGTACAATTTATTTTGAGTTTGAATCAATTTGTTTTGAAATATTTAACTTCTTATTTATAAATAATAGTTTACGTTTTTTATTAAAAATAACAAATGTTCGAAATTTCCCATAAAAACGATACTCCCACTGGTCGCACATATTTAAGCTGTATATTGTGAAGTGAACTCCATTCTTCTGAAAAACGATGGAATCCATTTTGAAAATGAAATGCATTAACATATTCGTAGAAGACAAAAAAGTTGTAACAAGCGACAAATTCGGAAATTTGTTTGGGAAAATTGAGCATTGTTAATACATAATATTGTTGCTTAGCTTAGCGAGTATTTATATTCGTACGTGCTTAAAACGCTTTCACTTTTTTTGTTAATGATCTATCGCATATTTAATGAGAAAAGAAATGGAAACTCCTACGCATTTTCCACAGCAATCAGCGGGCATTTGGTTAATAACAAATGTGTAATAAATTAGCCCACTCGTAATGCAATAATTAAGTGCGCGGATACTTATTATTATAACGTCAACTGCCCGCATTCCATGCCCAATTCCGCAACTCCCTCCATAAGCAGCTCGGCCCGGCAGTGACCACAACTGCGACAGTGGGACTAAACTCCAAGGCAGGCGGCCGAGCGTGCAGTTCTTTATGGCCAATTAAAGCAAAAAGTCGGCAGCAGACATAAATTGAAAATGATAAAAACAATATTGGAACTAATATTTGTTAATGAACCACAGTCGAGACAGACCCGCACAATGGGGAGCTGGGCTGAGAATTGGAGAACGGAGCACGGAGCACGGAGAACGGAGGCTGGCACCGGATTCATTCCGAGTCAAAGACACTGACGGGCTTCAATTGATTGAAATCAAAGTGTAAATTGCGTTGAGCTGGCACGTTGCAATTACCCCGGCCCAATGCCAATGCTCGTTGCCAATCAGCGTAAAAAACAACATCAACAACAACTAAAGCAGCAAAATGGCTGCGTTTAATTGTCTCATACGTATCTCTGAGATGCGATTGGACTTGGACAGTTGCTAATGGCGATTCATGCTATTGCAAGTTCATAACTTGGCTGGGCTTTGACAGGGGCTGCTGCAGCGGCTTTTGCGGTTCATTAAGTTAATTAAACACGCCACAATTGGAGCTGCGATCATCATTAAAACTGAATTGAGCCAAACGCTGACCAATGAAGTTGTAGCCCATTAGCGCTCTATCTGAGCTGCCATCGGGCATCAGTGTAGAACGGGCCATCATGGACCGGCATCAACCACTGACCAACCAACCAACCAACCGACCAACCGTCCACCCGGGCAACCGGGCAACCAACCGAGCAATCGGGCAACCCGCCAACCGGCAACGGCAGCGGGCTAATTAACGCAATTGTGCGAAATGTGCGCACGTAACTGAAATCGCTGCAAAACGCTTCAAAATCAGATCAAACCCGCTTTTAACTACCCAAAAACCCTCTTCCAGCCACCCAACCCCCACATCAGCTAACTACTCTTTGTTACAGATTTCAAGCTGCATCATTAAATGCAATTAGAGGCAAACGAATTACAATTGCAATCAATTGTGTGACTACCATGTGTGTGCGTGTGTGTGTGCCCCGCACTTGGAGATGGCGCTAATTAATTGCATTTAGCCAAAGCCGTTGTCTTTGGCCAGCTTGTTAAAAGCGCAACGGAATTGCGTGCTCAACACTTTTGACGCACACTGCAATGCGAATATTTACTTATTGTTCAGTTGCCACTTAGTTAGTTACTAGTCTCCAATTGTTAGACGAACAATGGCATTTCGGCTAATGGCTATAAGGCTTTTCCGACTCCATTCGAGGCTCTCAGGTATTTAACATTGCTGCGAGCGCTTGCGGAAATCGCCAGTTAGAGGAATGCCATCATTTGAAAGTTTGTATTATTTATTTTCTTACTGATCAATTCCACACAAGAAACAACTAGCTTTGTCTTATAATACACATACTAAGTAGGTGCCAAACACCACACAGAGAGCGCAAAAATGCTCTAATCTATTTGAAATGCTTTTAATTTTAAATCTTAACACATTCAACTCACATTTTGCACGTTATATGCCTATTTGCTCCATTGAGTAACTGTGGTGCTTTAAACTAAAAAAAAAATTCCTAAGACCAGCTAGCCTTGATATATGTGTATATATATAGATGTAATAAATATATATAAATGTAATCAATATATAATATGCCTTATTAAGTCAATATTGCTTGAGCTTTAAGGATATACCTTAAAGCATTATTATTGAATGCATCAATAAACAAAAAAATAAATCAATAAGTCAAGAAAAAGCAAAAAATTAATATTTGTTTTGAAGTTTAATGAATGCAAGTTCTTTTGCGGCATCACTTTTTATATACCAAAATTTGTATTTACTCCTTCTATTAGAGTACAAATTTTTCAACATTTGTCAATTCTAGTAATTCCCTAATATTTGACTTGAGAAAACGAGAAAAAATGTTGGTAAATCTTTTAATGCAACTATTGGCCAAAAATAAAAAAAAATAGTGCTGTACTAAATTTTATTTTATATTTATATTTTTATTTTCATTTATACATATTCATAAGCACTTTGCGAGTGGAGTTTTGAAAATCTTTTATATTACATTTGGAAAATCGGGGGAAATTTATAAATAATTCAAAATACACTTGGTCAATAAATTAAATGCCAAATTTGGTGTCTCCAGCTCCTTTATATAGTCTCAGAGAAAGTCGAGCTTCAATGTATATACTTATATGTATTAAGTATAAGATGTAAGCTCTATATATGAAATTGCTCAGAAAAATCAATAATGTAAATTATTATTAAATACAATGCTTGAGAAAATTAAAGACTGTTTGTTCCTAAAAAAAAAAACATATTTATTCTTTGTTTCCTGTGATTGCGTCCCAAGCGTTTCATTAGCCCGACACAAATGCATGCCCGATCCATAGATGGCTTGCAAGTGGGTATAACTAATCACTTTGCAAACCAAAGGCAATTACCGGAACTGTAGCTGGTAATCGGGGAATATATTGGAATTACATCAATTATGCATCGATTGCATGCTAGGGACTGTCGCGGCTCCTACTCGTAGAGTGGCCTCCAAATCATTAGCCCGAACAATCCTAATTGCCAAAGCTCTACAAATTGACGCCAATTACGAGATTTCCTGCCAAAACGATGAGAACAGCTGCGAAAGCAACAACAACAACAAGAACAAGAACAGCAATAATCGAGGCCAATAATCGTAATTACAATTCAGACACGAGTTACACGAATAACTTGCAACTGTGCGCAATCAAAAGGAATAATTCAAAATTCTTTGGAAACCTTTCCTAATAATTTCCATTAGTGGCCAACTAAGTGCCGTCCACCTGTGTCTGTCTTTCTCTCTGCGAGTGTTTGTGTGTGTGTGTGTGTGTGTGCTTATAATGCGCCATATATCATCATTATCAGGCTAAAAACATTCCAATGCGCGCTGGCGGCTGATGACTTTGCACATGTGATGCAGCTCAGAGCAGTTAACACGACAGGGCCAGCTCCATGCTTTGCCAACTAACCAGGCCCAGAGCCATAGCCATAGCCACAGCCAGAGCCAGGCCCAGACGCAGACGCAGACGCAGGCGCAGACCCGGCCATGGATTAGTTACAAACGAATCAACCTCAATATGTCGACAACTTTGTACAAACGGGGGCTGCGGCTGCCATTTTACACGCAGCCAGCGCTAATGACCAGAGCCAAAACGAACAGCAACAACAACAAACAGCCAAGAGCCATAGCAATGGGCACAAAATCCCACGAAAAGGGCCAAGTCAAGTTGTTGTTGTTGGCCAACAGCCACGCAAAAGGTGGCAATTAAAATCGAATGAGCGCCGAAGCTTCCATGTTGAGCACTAATGGGTGCCCCGCTCCGACTCCGACTCCGAGCCAGCCAACTCCAGCTCCAGCTCCAATTCCAACTTGAAGTCGGAGTCAAAGTCGAAGTCCGAATCCAGCTGAAAATGCGACGTCCGCTGGGCCCGTGGAAAATGTGTAGAATTGTTTTAATGGCCGACAATATGGCCGACGGACCAGTCAGAAGACTAATGCACTGCGATTAGCAGCGCCAGCTGCCAGAGCCGCCAGAGCAGCCAGAGCAGAGCAAGTTCGTCAGAAATCGAGCATTAAATTTTTTAATTAAAAATTTTTCGCCGCCATTTCCCGCCTTGGGAACTGCTTATTCATATGTGTGCTATGTAGGTGCCGCTGTTCCCTACGCATAAATCAAGTGCCCGCTGCAATTTCTATAGAATACCAAAGACAATTACACTTGAATCTCGAAACTCGAAATCTCTCGAATCTTGAAACTTGAAACTTGAAACGAGCCGAGCCGCCTACAGATCTGTGAGATTGTCCATTCTGCCGGATCATTTGGGCTGGGCTTGGCTGGGCAAATAGTGCGAGCGGAAGTCATGATTAGCTGGGCCATTAAAACACACAAAGCACTCGCCCAAAACTCTTGCCACTTATGTATAATGAGCCACAACTTGCGGATTGGCCCGCCAGCCACTCGGATTCAGGCTCAGGCACCCGCTTGGCGAAGACACGCCTTGGACTAGCGCTGATGTTTTTATTTCCCGATAAGTATGCCAACAGCAGACCAACAGCTTACCAAAACGGACCTTCCTTAACTTGGTTGGCTTCCACTTGTAGCGAATTAAAAAAAAATGCAAATGTTGCACGTTGCACGCTGCAGTTGCAGTTGCAGCGACAAATGCAGCCGAGGCAACCACAACAACTGCCACAACACGACCAACTTTATGGAGTGCTCCTCCTTTGCCAGCGCTAGCCTTGTGTCCATGTGTCACCAGTCACCAATATGATGTTGTTGTCCCCGACGACGATCAAGACGCGACGATAATAGAGAGAGCGCTGCCAGGGACAGCAGCAACAACAACAACAACTGCTGCGACAGCAACTACAACTTCAGCAACAACAGCTTTGGGCTCCTACAAGCCAAACCCATGTCGTACTCGGGTTCAGGCTGAGCCTCAGACACTTGGTTGGTGTCTGTTGCGCCTAGACGAGCAGATGGCATCATCGTCGCCATCATCTGTTGCTGGAGCAGATCGTCTGCTCCTGCTCCTGCTCCTGCTCCTGATGTTGCTGCTACTACACGAACACACTTGTGGAATTAGGAGCTGGAATTACAATTGCAATGGACTTTAACTTACATTTTATTTTAATAAATAAAATAAGTAATAGATAAAGCTTGATGCACATATTTGTGGTTCGATTTCAATTTATGAGTGTAACACTCAGACGATTTTATACCTGGATATTAATTATATTATTTCATAATCTCTAAAATTATATCTTCATTTTATGTTAATATCTTTCTCGTTGTTGATAACATTTAAACGAGATACTTACCTTAAATATAGAAAATACATTCGAAAGGAGTTGAGCATGAGATAATGCTCGAATAATATATTCGCATAAGACAAAAGCTTACCAAGTTTCTTACATCTTTCGAATTCTAAGTATTCGATATCTGAAGATCTTTTCTGGTTTTTTTTTTTTGGTGGAGATCACGTTCCCGTTTCGTATTATTGGCCACATTGTATGTCCGGCAACAGCCATTGAGCTGTCATTAATTTATGTATATTCATGAGTGCATGAATATTCATGACTTGTAGAGGCATTTATGCACCCATTGTACTTTTTAATAGCACTTTGTGTCTTAATTAATGTCCCAATCACAAAAGACCAAAGGGAATCCCAAATGGCTGCGGCCATTTCCAAACTCCATTTTGGGCCATATGTACATATGCATATGTATATAAGACAACAGCCTCGGGGACATGCCCCTGCCCCAGGTTCCTGCCCCTCCCCATGTAGGCGACCACTCCATGAAACTCGTTTCGTTGCACAGCACTAAATTAGTTGCTGCAGTCTCCCACTCCCGCTCCCGCTCCCGACCCCGCTCCCGTTGCCACTCTCCCCGGCCATCTACCACTCCGCTGCAGTTCCACAAAAGACTATCAATACATTTTTCGTTCTTAATTTCGATGGAGGCAATTTTATTGCCGCCGTCGCAGGTAGTGTGCGAGTCCAAATCGAATCGTCCAAGTCCAAGCCGGAGTCGTCGCCATCGTGGGCTTGGGCTCTGCCTCAGTTGTTCTTCTTGTTCTTCTTCTTCCTGTTGTTGTTGTTGTTGTCCAGAGCCCAGTTAATTTGGTCATCTTCCATGATGTTTTGATAATGCTGCTGCTGCTGCTGCTGCAGCAGCCGCCTCATCTTGTCGTGGCTCTTACAGTTGTCGTCGTCGCTCTTATACCCAGTGCTCCTCCATTGAAAGGGGTATATAAGGCTAACTAAGAAAGAACCAAGTGCACTACGCTACAAAATGTTAATTTTAGCAAATTTATTTAAAGGAAGTTTTAAGGTTTTTAGGTCGCATCGTCAAATATTACTTGAACCGGGCTTAAGCCTTGCTCAAAATTATGCTCTTATTATTATATAAATTAATTTAAAGCATTCCTTCAGTGAAAAAAATGTATTCTTTGAGAGAAAAGGAAGGAATTGTTACATCTATCAATAGCCTATTCAAATAAGGAGACATAAGACAAAAAAAAGACAATTTTTATAACTCAATCAGCATTTTCTGAATGTCAGGTTTTATATCAGTTTCCCGCTTTGCCTTATCTGCACATTTTTGATATTTCAAGATTTCATTTGAGTCCTTTGCCAATATTAAGATGAAATACGAACCTATTTTGCATCTCAGGTTTGATTTTGTCCATCCAATGCTTCGACGGTATTTTTTGGTTGGGCATTTCTTTTGTGTCGAGTGTTCCTCTCAGAGAACGGCTACAAAAACGACAACAATAATGCAGACTTGCACGAAATTCTTGTCGCTCCGAATAATTACATAAATCAGCGATTTTTAAAGCGTTTCGAGTTTCAAGTTTTGAAACTGTCAATGGCATTGGTAAGAGCTCCGATCTCCATCTCGTATGGCCCCTCATTCACACACACATACTCCCATACCTGAATATATATGTTACTTATATATGTATATTTATATATAGGTAGCCATACTTAGAATCTTATATACTGAAATCTGTCTCTGGTTTAATGAGCCGTTTGCGTGCGCAGGTTGTCGGCTTTTTAACGCTGATTGTTCCGGATTATGTGCTGGTTTGTATGGGTCATAAAAAGGGCACAGTATTAACACCTAAAGGGGCCGCTGTTCCCACACAGCTCCAATTGGCATCGTCCCGAGTCCCGGTTCCCAAACTAACGTTTTATGTGCGGCCAATTTCACAGTAAAAATCGCACCTACATTAAACCTGCATGCGAATCGCTGCTAATCTGTCAGCGTTGCCGAAAAGTTGGCTCCAAAGTAGATTTATGGGGCTGGCTGAAATACAAATTTAAGCCAAGTTGATTGATTTTGTGGCAAATTGTCGAAACATTTTGATTTACAGTTGCAGCTGCCGCTTTTTGCAAACAGTTTGCGGTGTGGTTGCCACATGCCACACACGTCGGTTGCATCCGATTCAACTGACTGATTGGCCAGCCCTAGCTGACCAATTGACCAGTTGCCAGAGATGCGCATCGACATCGCAGTGCAGAGCGACGTGGCCAGTGAACAGGACCGACCGACAGTTGCGGTAAGTTTTTGATGCGCTTTCAAAACCAACAAGACGCAAATTTGTAATTGCGGCTCATTCAATTTCATTATGGCTCACCTTTATACTCGGGCAGAGATCGGACACATACGGATGATCGAATCCATCCAATTGCATTCTACCAACAAGTGTAAATGGCGTGTGTGGATGTTCGAAGCAATGCCGCAGCCCACTTGCATGACTCGGGGCAGGGCGTTACAACTGGATCTTCCGCTGTACCTTAATCAGGGGCTTGCGGTCTACATCCCTTGTCGGCCCTCAATTGGCTCATTTACATAAGAGTTACTCACAGGAAGCACAAGCAGAGTGTTTGGGCCTACACAAATCTTATTTGAGTTATCAAGGATATCTTAAGAATAGCAAACAAAACAGAATGAACCAAATGCATGGCTTGTAACAATGAACACGTGAGAAAGCTTTCCTTTTCATATTCAAATTACATATGATAAGAATTTAAAATGAACAGTTAGGGCTCATTTTAGTAGGTTGCTATCCTATGTGTACAACACATGACTGCACATTAATAAGCTTCCCAACTTTTCATCCGTACTTTATTCCATATTTCTTTAGATTTCCCTTTTTTTCTTTCAAGGAAACTGATACGAATTTCCAATCGTATGGATCATGACCATCAATAGGCATTCAAAAAATGAAAATCTAAATTTTTGACTAAACACAACAAAAAAGCAAAGAGTAACATCACGTTTTTCTCAAAATAGGGATCATTTCAAAAATCAAAACTTTTTTGATTAACTAAAATTCGATGAGTTAAAAAAAATGGTTGGCCAAAAATGATTTGTTTGTAAAGTCAACCTTTTTGATGATTTTTTGGATTTTGTCGGTCAACTAATGTCCGATTTTTGATTTTATTCCATTTTGGACTCGAAAGGATCAGTTCTATCGATTGGCATAAAAAAATCTAAAGTTTGAGACAAATTGGCCAAAACGCAAAGGGTTACATCACGTTTATTGGTCGGTTCGAAAATCAAAACTTTTTTGATATTTTTCTTCGAATATCTCGAGTAAATAACGACTGATTTTGGAATGTTATATCTCTCTGTATTCGTACGAATGAAGGATCCCAATTGAATTATTCAATAAATTCATAATAAAATCCCAACCCTTCTATCAAATATGTTGAGCCCTCCTTTAAGTAAAAGACTTGAGAGTACATTTTTGATATTATTTACTTGTATTTGTTTCCATGAGTGCACAAATGTCGAAAGTACCTTTTATGATTTTACTTTCAGTTTAGGGAATTTTGTTTATCGTTAGATTTGCTGTTTGATTTTTGTTTTTGGTTTTTCTTTGACCACAATCATATGTTTAATATTCCGTCATTAAATAGGTTGTATATGTACGATATTATTTATTATTAGTTAAATACGCTTTAAAAATAAATGTATTTCTGTAATGTATCACCAAAAACAACACACATGCGATTAGTTATTGTTTTTACTGTCGACAGCTCAAGTTGACTTTTCAACTTGATTTCTTGGGCATCGAAACAAGACGAAAGCGCTAAAAGTCCGACTAAACCTGAAGGATCTAGTCCTTCTAAGCGCGATATGCTATAGATCCAATTAAATATATGTTATAATGTAGTCTGATCTTAACTGATCTATGAATGCCAAAAGCCCAATTACCATCATTGTCATCTGTGCGTGTGCGTTATGAGAGCTGCAAATTGCTGTCATGCGGCTTGTCCTTTAGTATGTACATTGGGTGGAGGGTGTGTGTGAGTGTGTTTGTGTGTGTGTGTGTGAGTTGGGAGGGGTGAAAAGTCTGAAGCTTTCTATTTACATAGGCAAAGTAATACCCTTCAACTATTTCATGCGGCTACTCACATTTATAAATATATCAGTTTATGGCTTAACATGCAATATATGTAAAGTGTTATGTTCCCATTGGATACTGGTAATATTTGTAGTACTTTATACAATCTATTTATTGTGTCTTACAATTTGCTTTTTAACCAATTCGGATGTTGCTGTTGTAGTTAGTTCAATTGTTGAGGTTTTCTGTCTATATCTGGTTATGGATGCATCTGCTTCGTGTTGAGAGGTTCAAGCTTCTACTCAGTCTAAATACAATCGATTGAACAAATCGTCACCTCAAAGTCAAAGTTTGTGTTGTACTTGGATTTGGCTTAGCTTGAACATGATTTCTGTTTCAATTGTTTCTATGTTTTTTTCTGTCAACGTTCATTTTCATTCAATTATTGTGCGGCACTGCAAATGATTAATAATTTATTCAAAAATTGTCATAATATAAATATTCTCGCATTTCGTGTGTATCAAGCTATTAACAACACTCAGCATATATGTATTGTATGTATATTGTGAGTTTAATTTGGATTTGTGTTCGGTTATGTATTTGTTTTTTTATTATATTGATTTATTTATTAATTTGTTGTATTTACAGCTAAAATTGTGCAAATCGCAGTGGCTGATTCCTAATATGCCACATTCATTTTAATCGTGTCTAAGCTAAGCTGTAAAATTGCCTTAAATTTTCGATTGTTTTTCTTTTCTTTATTCATGAATATTTTGTTTCAAATGTGTGTGTGTGTGTGTGTGTGTGAGTGTTGCTCTGTGTGCTTCCTTTAATACTGTATCTCTATGCGATTATGTGTCCAGCCAAGGCATGTAACTTTTTCTTTTGTGTTTTATTTGGCTCTTAAGAAATGCCCACTAAATGTTGTTGTTGTTGGTGTTGAAATGTACACTCGGTATATAATTTATATCAATTTAATTTAATTTTGAATCAATTTACAAAACGTTGCCGTCTACCTTTTGAGTATATTATAGGTAAGATTAGTTTTAGATTTAGGTTTTGGATTTGGGTTTAGTCCATATATAAATACAATGAATGCTTGCGGTACAGATGCAAACGGTTGCTAAGTATAAGTACAGATACAAATTAAAACTTAAATGAGCGCTTCGTGATTTCTATCAAATCAAGTACAATGTAATTCATAAAGCATAGATTTATAAGTAGGTATAATTAGAATTACAGTTACGGTTACAGTTACAGTTATAGTTAAGTCGACTACTATCCAAATATCTAAATTAAATCAAATAATATAACAAAGCAAAGCAGCTTTGTGCGCAAATACTGTTCAAATGTTGCATAGACACACGTGACTGTTCAGTTTGTCAGCTTCTGGCTTCTAGTTTCGTTACCATTTTAGTCGTAGTCTAAATAGTTAGTTAAATGTTGCTGCTGCTTGCAATTTAGCTAAAAACAGTTATCTCTCTTGGCAAAAAATACACATTTCATTGGGTTTGTTCGTGGCTATAGATATTCACAAGTTCAAGACCTCCTCCTCCTCCTCCTCCTCCTCGCGAGTCTCTCAAAACTGGTAAGTTGATAACTCAGGCGACTGTTTGCATACTCTGTTTATATGTGTATATATGTTTTAATATAATGCCTAATAATACAAACTACAGCTACCTTCTTATGCTTAGCCTTCTACTAATTCTGCTTGCCTGCCTGACTGCCTGCCTTTAGCTTTTCATCTTCATATATATACAAATTCTATATTCTCCTGATCTCTACCAAAATTGTGCTGCTGTTGCGCTTGTCTGTGGCGGCATTGTCGTCGTTGTACTTCCAGTTGCTACAGTTGCAACAGTTGTTGCTGTTGTTGTTGCTGCTGCTGCTGCTGTTGGTGCTGCTGTTCCTGTTGCTGTTGCTGTGGCTGGATTTAGCTGCGGCAGGGGAGGATATCAGGAGTGCTTGTCGGTGAGCTCCGTCCAACGTGACTCGAAGAACTTGCGCATGCCATGGCCCGCTTTGCCCACGGGCGAGTCATCCTCGTTGAACATCTCGCAGTTGTCAAAGATTTGCCGCACATCCACGCAAAAGTCCTCGCGGCACTTGTAGCTGCCCATCAAAAACGAGATAAAATTCTGTTAAAATCAAAGCCAGATTGTGCACAAATGATTTACACACCTCAAATCCTGCAGTTTCTTCTTGATTGTGGACAGATCCATGGGCGCTTTAATGATTTTGCGATATGTGGGAAACTGTTTGGTGTTCACAGGCAACAGAAATGGCCACGAATCCTCATGAAGCTGTCAAAGGATACGCCAATTAGCCTGTTGTAATTGCTTTTATCTTTGTTTCCTTACCTCCATTTCGCCCAGTAGCGTCTTGCAGACGGCCAGCTCTTTGATCAGCTTCTTGGTGGCATGCTTCTCCTTCTTCTCCTGCTTCAGCTTCTCCTTGGCCTCCTGTATGGCGTGTATGTTAATGGGCGGTGGCGACATTTGCGTACCAGCCCCACCCCCACCAGCGCCCGGTGGCGTCGGAGTACATGTCCTTGGCGATGGCATGGCCATCAGCTGCTGCTGCGGAGGCGACTGGCAGGCAACGTTCAGCAGTGCCGTTGGCGATGCCTGCATCAAAACAGGCGCCGTTACGTTCGGCGTCGGTGGCTGCAGCGGCGCTGGCAGCGCTGGCGGTGGTGGTGTTGGTGCCGCCACTGGCGTGGACGTCGGCGTGGGAGTAGGGGTCCGAGTGGGCGTCACCTCACGCGGCGACATGGCCGCAAACTGCATCGCCTGCGGCACAGACACCACGCCAAAGTTGCTCGGCGCTGCATAGCCAGCCGCAAAGGAGCCGCTCTCCTCCAGCTGCATGCCTCCATTGTTGTTGCCGAGATGCGCCTGGAAACGGCTGCCATCAATCGAGTTATTGTGATGCTGCTCATCGTACGTGGCCGAGGCAATCGAATGCGCCGGACTGCAAAATGTGAACGATGCAAAATTTGTTTTTAGATTGGACGAAACATTCAACTGATCCCTCCAGTCATTAATGTTAAATGGAATTATGTAAGGGGGTCCATTATGGATTCAAATGAAGGTTTTCCTAATACTCCAAATTGCCAGATTTGGTATAGATATCTATACCTATTCTATATAAAGATAGTTTATTCGTAATGTGCATGCTAAAGCTGAGCTTTGGGAAATTCCGCTTGCAGCTGTTAAAAAAAGAACACCCCGTTACACACTGATATATATCTTACCATTTGCCAGATTTCCGATCAATTCTATATATAACAACCGGGATGAACAAAGTTGACATTTCTTGCGATCCCTATCCCACCTTTGATTTCGGTTCGTGCAGCTGGTTTTGCTCATCTTTGCTTTGCCAAACTTTGCTTACGTTACGCGACTTTTATGCTCAGATTATTATCAGTTTTCAGTTAAAGCATTTATTTGATTATGCATAACAAAATATCTATTTTTGCTCTGTACATTTGTTAATAAAGAAATCAATGCGGCCCATATCCTACTGAGGCATTAGGAAAACTATCTTGTTTTTTTTTTTCTAGTTTGTACGATTTTGGGTATTAGAATTCCTCGAAGACTATGGCTAAATTAATTTGAATACAATCTTATACTACATACGTTTAGATGAAATGCTGGAGCGGATCGAATAATATTTGAATGGTCGCTTTGAATGAATTGTTTTTTAGGTGCTTGCCCATGATGTGAATCAAAAGTGCGAGAGGTTATTGTTGTGCATGTATTTGAGATATGTATTATTTGAAAAATGTATGTATGTACACGATTAAGTATTATGTATTTGAATAATTGTTATTTTACATAATTGAATGCGTGGGTTCGGAAGTGGAATATGTATTTGAAAGGGTCGCTCACCTAAGCGGCGCTGGAAGGGATGTCATGGACTCGTCATGCGACAAGTTGAGCGACTGCTGTGAGCCATGCAGCAGCATTTGCTGCTGCTGCTGCTGCAGTTGTTGCTGCTGCTGCTGCTGCTGATGGTGTGGATCGATGGGACACAGCTGCTCCATGCTGCCGGCCGAGGCCAACATCTGATGTTTGTCGCTGCCGCGTCGCTTTGCCGCGGTGCTGGCATCGCGATCCCGTCGCGATTTGCTGCTGCTGCTGCCGCTGCTGGCGGCGCTCCTCTTCTTGGGTGGCGGCGCGCGGGTGATGCAGCCGTGGCAGTACCACTTGCCGCGCGGCACCTTCAACAGCGGCGGAATGTAGCAGTCGGCGTGGTAGGCGCGCGGGCACAGATCACAGTAGATCATCTTGCCGACGGGCGAGGGCCGATGACCGCCGCAGACGATGCACTTGCGCTCGTTGGTCGCCTTATTGACGCACTCATAGCAGTACCTGTAAGCAGAGGGATCACATTAGTGGCGCACAAACAGGACAGACACCAGGGCGATTGGGGGACGGGACGCGGCACAGTGCGTGGACTTGGTGGACTTGGACGCAGGCGTACAAAACAAAAGTAAACAATTCAAAACGATGCGACAAGTGTGCGAGGGATGAACAGATTGATGAGGACCGAAGGGCTGAGTGGGTGGCATCGGATGATCGGATCGATTTGGTTTGGCTTAGCTTGGTTTGATTTGGTTTTGGTTTTGGTTTGATTTGGTTGGCTTTCTACTCACCAGTCGCCATCGGGTATGTTGTCCATTTTGGGCTTGAAGCAGTAGGTGTGGTAGCCCTTGTCGCAGCCATCGCAGAGCAGCAGCTTGTCCTCGTTCTCCCCCGAGGTGCAGAACTGGCAATTCTGGAAGGAGTTTGAATATTTGCAAGAGTTTGTAGTAGTGCCTGAACGTCGTCCTTGTCGTCTGCGTTTGCCGTTCGAATACGAATTGCAGTCACTGTCCGAGCTCGAATCGGAGTCAGAGTTCGAGTTCGAGTTTGAGTTTGAGTTCGAGTTCTGGTCACATCCGTTCTGCGCCAACGCTTTCAAATTTATTTTTATGGTCATAGAAGGAGTTTTTGTTGCAGTCGGCATCTCTTTAGCATTTTCCCTTTGCTTTGATTTCTTCGGTGTTGCTTTGCTCGACTGCTTCTTCTCCTTGTCCTTTTCCTTCTTGGACTGCTTTTGCTTTGAGGTGCTTTGGTCCTGTTGCAGCTTCTTCTTCTTTGGTGTAGCCTGCTTTTTGGCGCTGCCTTTCCTCTTGTTGGACTTGTTGTTCTTTGCGGGCGTTGCATACTTTTGTACGCAGTCAGATTCAGGTTCAGTTCAAATTGCGTTCGAGTTGGAGTTGCGTTCGAGTTGGGGTTGCGTCCAAGTCGGTTTGAAGGAAATGTTGCGTTCGTTGCAGCGGGCAAACGGGTAAACGGATAACGGCAGCGGGTATGGCAACAAAAGCATTCGATTGTGAAACAAATGGCGTGTTTATGTATGGGTGAGTGTGTATGTGTATGGGTGTTTGTTTATGTGAGTTTATGTGTGTGAGTGTGTGTGTGTGTATGAAAGCGTTAAATTCGTTTTTTGATTTTGAACAAGAGAACACCATTGAACACCACAAACAACAAACAAGTCAAACATTCAGCGAAAGTGTTAAGAAAGAAACAGAACAAACAATAAAAAATTCGAATTAATTTCAAGGCAGTCAATAATTTTGTTCAATTAAGCACGACAGATGCAAAGGAAAGACAATTCTACATAAGTTTACATGCAATAAAAAACCAAATTTCAAATGCTAGATGATCCAAAAGATAGCACTACTTGGGAAATTGGAACCTTCTACAAGCGAATAGTTGGGAATGATATTGGGCTACAAAAAAATAGCTACTAATTGCGGCAAGACAACAACTTCGAGAGCGGATCCTATAAATATCTTGTAGTTATCTAGAAATTTTAATTGGAACTATCCTAAACGGCTATTCAAAACAATATGTTTTATTAAACGATACTTTTTAGCGAAGACAGACACGTATGAAAAGGTGTTTTGTTGACTAAAATCACAAACTGATTGGGGAATTCACAATTGTGAAAATGAAAGAGAAAACTTATTGGAGGAAAACTTTCTTATTTTCTGCTTGATCCGGATAAAAGTATTTCTCAAAGAGATATGTAAAATCTAATTTATTTCCGTTTTCTCCCATCGACTGCAAATCTTTTTCTGGAATGTCTTCAAAGTAAATAGAACGAGCTTTGTTACAAACAAGACCCGGAAAATACCAGCTTCTGCCTGAAGAGCATTGAATATTTCTATATCTTTAAATGAAATATCGATCAGACTATTCCTTTGCTTTTCTTCTTCTGGACCACAGGCATTCGAAGGAAACAAGGTACGATCAAAAAGAAAACTGGTGAAAATTGGTTAGTGCATATGTGTGTGAGTGTGTGTGAGTGTGTGTTGGTTATGGGGCTATAATGTGAGTATATAGATGTATGAATGCCAAAACTAAACGGGGAATGAAAGGCGTCTGACTGCAGGATGAAGGATTAGGGCTTCAAAGCGCAATATCAGTGTGGAATGGTTTTTAGTGTCGGGTAGTTGGAATCGTGGGGTTGGTGAGCTGATGGCTGGATAGTAGTGGGGTGCCAAGCTAAGAGATAAGCAAAAGCAAAAGACAAAGAGCAGAAACTTACCGCCTTCATGATGCTCTTGTCCCATGCCACGCAGGACTCCAGCACATAAAGGGCCATGGCCAGCTGGGCGGTGGTATGGGATCGTGCGACAGCATCGCGCCATTGCACCAGCCCCTTGGGTATATTCTCCACCTTCTCGTCCTTGTCACTGTCGCAGTTGCTGGCCGGCGATGCGGCGCCAGAGCAGGGCTCCAGGGTTCCTGCTACCGCCACAACCGTTTCGCAGGATGTGGACGCGCCGCTGGTGCTGGGAGCAGCTGCCGCAGCAGCCGCTGCCAGGGCCATGGCGCGCTCGTTAAAGACGGAGGCGTTGAGGTTGTTGCCGGGCTGTTGGGTCTGCTGCTGGGCCATCAGCTGTTGCTGCTGCTGCTGCATCTGCAGCAGATACGCCGCCGCCGAGGCGGAGTTCTGTGTCTGCGTGGAGGTCTGCTGATTCTGGGCAATGACGGCCAGGTGGGCGTCGCCGGTCTGGGAGCCCAGCGGCGGTTTTAGATAGCGTCGCTCGATATTAGCCTCCAGATCGATGATCCGCTCCCTAATCATGGGTATGATGCTCACAAAGTCCGCCTCGCCCATCTCCTCCTGCTCGCCCAGATTGACATCATTGTCGCTGCGCGTGGGCAGCTGCCAGTTCTTTAGCTGCATCGAGGCACTGGCAATTTTATCTTCCAGCGATTCGAGCTGCTCCAAAAGTGCCAACTCCACTCGCCTGGCCACCTTGGGGTTCCAGTCGCCGGGTCGGTCCGGCATCATGTACTCGACCAGCTCGGCCTGGGCCTCGTTCAGCTTCAGTTGATAGTTGACGCCCAGCGGCTGTTCGAGTCCGAGGAAGCGCGTTAGATTCTCCTGTAGCTCGCGCTCGCGCAGTCCCGACGGATTCAACGTTTTCAGCAGCTGGCGCAGCTTTTGCTCGTCGTCCAGCTGCCACCAGCCGTAGCGCTGCCTGCGCGGCACATAGACGCCGTGCACCTTATCCGGGAAGCCTGCCAGCTTCACCTGCTCCAGCAGCCGGTGCTCGTCCGGCGTCATCGACAGCGGTAGCGGAATGTCTATCGGTATGTAGGTCTGCACGCTGCTCAAGGACATATTCGCTATGTTGTGGTAGTACGCCTGGGACAGGGCCTCGTCCAGACGCAGTTCAATCTTGGGCTTCAGGTCCAGAGATTCGCCGCTCCCGCCGCCCGTGTCCGGTGCGGCATCAGCGCGCAAACGAAAAAACGCTTCCGGCTCGGATTTGGACTTGGACAGCTTTAGTAGCTGTAGCTGCTGCTGCTGCTGCTGCTGCTCCTCATCGGTTGGCTGGCCACGATGAGGAGACGCCAGACCGTTTTTTGACACCGTTAACTTGGCCTGTTCGTACTCATCCAGCTTGGCCTGCATCTGCTTCTCGTCCAGTCCCGACAGCGTGAAGATGCACTCCTGACTGAACTTCGTTGGATCCACCTTGCACTCCTCCATGGGTATGCTGTAGTACTGCATGTTGT
This sequence comes from Drosophila littoralis, assembly GCA_018903485.1. Classification (NCBI taxonomy): domain Eukaryota; kingdom Metazoa; phylum Arthropoda; class Insecta; order Diptera; family Drosophilidae; genus Drosophila; species Drosophila littoralis. The sequence goes on along the minus strand of JAEIGF010000297.1, from coordinate 8,983,574 downwards.
TGATCAGATCCCAGGGATGGCCCTGCAGCTGCAGCTGTGCACTGCAGTGCTGGTAGCTGGCATAGCTGAGCTGCAGCTCCGTGGCCACCACGCCACCCTCCTCCGCCGGCAGCTCGCTGACCAGCGGCACCTCCCGCTTAACAATCGAGAACCATTTGGGCGCGGCATCCTCGCCAACCTGCGTTGTCGACACAATGATGCAGTCGTCCTCCTTCTTCAGATCCTCCTGACTCATTGCCTCCACTTTATCACAGTTGCCGTTGCTGCCGCCGCCGTTGTTGTTGTTATTGTTGTTATTATTATTGTTGTTGTTGCTGTTGCTGAGAGTTGGGATTAGACCCGGAATGGTGGGTATCTTGATCTCGGCCTCAAAGTCGGTTTTCGTGGAGATGACCGTCGGCGGCGGTCCCATTAGCTCCATCTCCGACTTGACCTTAATCTCTGGCCTGGCCACGACAGGCTCTGGGGCCTTCACAATGGTGGGCAACACTTCATCATCATCGTCGCCAAGGTCCACAATTTCTGGCTCCACTTTGTTGATCTCCGTCACATCATCGTCATCCTCATCGTCGTCATCCTCGTTCTCGTTCTCCGTCTGGTGATTCGCCTGCTGCGCTTTGACACTATCCAATTCCGTCGGTTCATCGACCTCCATTTGCTCTGCTGCTGCTGTTGCTGCTGCTGCAGGGACATTTGCGTCCGGCATCTGTGCGGGCTGTTCTTGCTGTTCAACGCCATCTACTGCCACATTCTGTGTGTCGCAAGGCGTCTCCTGTTGCGTCTGCTGTTGCAGCTGCTCGTCCATGGCCTCCAGCGCCTCATGGTAGCCGCAAATGTCGTTCTGGGCCGACTCCAGGGCCTCGATGAAAATGCCGCCAGCCTTTGGCAGCTTCCAGTAGCGTCGCCAGAAACGATCCTGGCCGAAGCAAGCGGCCCGCAGCTGATTGGTGCTCTTCTCCAGCGCCTCCTTGCAATTGAGCGAGGCGCGCACAATCTTGTCTAGCTTCTTTTGCAGCTCGTCGGCACTCAGGCGATTGTCCTCGTCCTCCTCAACGTTGGTTATCTCCGAGTCCAAATCGGACAGATCATCCTCAATGATGCTCACGTCGTGGCTCTGCGAGTGCCCATCCTCATTGATGGAGTTCCGAGTTCCGCTCTTCTTCGCCTGAAGTAGCGCCGTCATCCCGACATCAGCCGCCGCTGTTGCCACTGCTGCCGTTCCGCCGTTTTGCTGATACTCCTCCAGCTTGGCCAGCTGCTTCGAGGGACTCACCTCGGACATGGGGGCGGAGGAGAGCGGCGCTACTGAATCGCCACTACTGGCAATCAGCACTGGAGCATCGCCATCCAGTTCCATGGGCTGTGGTTGTTCCGTATCTGGAGTCGGCTGCTGCTGCTGCTGCTCCTGCCTGGTTTTCTCCTCCAGAGCTTTATCCTCGCTGTTGCACTCGGCGCCAGGAGTTGCCTCTGCCGCAGCAGTTCCCTCAGCCGGCAACTCGGAGGTTGCCTGCTTGTTGGCTTCTGCCTCGGCTTCGGCCTCTGCCTGCTTGGCGAGACGTTCGCGTTCGCGCTCGGCGTCGAGCTTCTGTTGGGCCAGGAGCGCTTGCATTGCCGCTTCACGCTCCGCCTGCGCCTTTTCGTAGGCCTCGATGCGAGCCTTGCGCTGGTGCAAGGCCTTGTACTTGCGCACCTTCATGTCGGTCATGTACTTCTCCTTGCGCATCTGGGCACAGGTCTCGAGGCTGCCGTCGATCTGTCGCAGCACCGCCTTGTTCATCAGCAGGTCGTTGCACAGGTGCGCCAGCATTTGTGCCTTACGCGTCGGATTGAGCGCCACGAAGGGCCGATCCTTGAGTGCGTGCGAGAGCTTCCAGGTGTCGTTCTCGTGCAGCAGCTTGTAGTACTCGTGATTCTTGGCCGAGTGCGTGGCCGTATCTGCGTCCAGTTGGTGGTGGTCGGGCACGCGTCGTTCGCGCTCCCTGTCCACAGTGATGCCGTGCATCTGGCGAATCTCGCCGGTTGCGGTGGCGTACAGGTAGATGCGCAGGATCTCGGACACGTTCGAGTTGGTAATGTCCGCGTTGCGCAGCGACTGGCCCAGCAGCGTGGTGTGCCGGCCAGGATTGGGCACACCCGGATCCTCGATGGCACAGACCAGCAGGTGCGTCATCACCGAAAGCAGCTCCTCCTCGGCGTCCGCATTGCTGTCGCTGATGAGCGCATCGTGAAGGTTCTGCAGTGACGGCAACGACTCCATGTCGAAGCCCAGAGTCTCGCCAAAGTTGTGCAGGAACTCGAACACCATCAGCAAATCGGCCATCGCCTGTCCAGGCAACCGATTGCCAGCGATGCGCTCCAGTTCCGGCACGTTCAGCTCCTGCGGCAGCTCTGAGTCCTCGCTGGGCTTGCGTATTAGCTGCAGTATCTCCGCGTCCCGCTTACGCTCAGCCATGCGACGCTCGCGCAGAATCAAGCGATCCAGCACCAGCTGGTGCTTCTTCTTTTCGCGTTCTTCGAACTTGCGCCGCAGCTCGAGCATCCTGATCAAGTTCATGTGCTGGCGGCGACGTTCGCGCTCCTACGAAAATAAATTGAAAAGAAAAAAAGATACAGATATGCTGGGAAAATGAAAAGCAACCAAATCCCTTACCATTTCGGCAGCCAGCAGTAGCTCCTTTTGCTTCTGAAGTTCCTGTGTAAGAGAAGTGGCAAACAGAACGAATGATCAATAGGGGAGAAAATGTGATTGAATGAAAACTAATCGAAGCGCCAAAGTTAGAATACGAAAGAAGACTAATGCATCAGATAAATATAAATAAATCAGAGACAAAACAAACGGATAATCTATAGAAGATTGAACGGAAACTAATCGAAGCTCTAAAGTTAGAATATGAAAACTAATGCGTCTGATAAATACAAATAAAACAGATTGGGAGTTTATTAGCTAATAAAGAACTATTCAGGAAAATAATTGTAAATAATAAAAAAACGAATACAGTTCTATAATCATGCTAGCCTCAGCTTGATTGTTTCAGTGAAAACTTTATGACATGGCAATCCGTACGAACACGTATTTAAGCTTGTAAAGGGAGTATTCTTTGAATAAGTCTTTAAAAAACGAATATCAGATATTTAAGTATATAAATAAATTATTAGGAAGTTATTCGACGGAGCTGACTTTAACAAACCAACAAATTTAGCACATGTTTTACACTTTCGATTATTGATTTATCGAACCAAAGAATAAACTCATAAATTAAGCGTGCCGAATCTTAACTAGAAAGTTTAGATTTGAATAGACTGAAAAGCGAAAATAAGAAACATTATAAAATGTTTAGAACAAACAATAAAGCATGTGAAGAAAGGAGCACAAGATACGCAGCAGGAAGTGGCAAACGTGAGGCGAAATTGATGCTGTACCTGTTCTTTAGCTAGAATAGCTTCCTGACGTCGCTTCTCTTTCTCCTAAATATTACAAAGAAAATGCCAATTTGAAGAAAAGGAGTTCAAACAGAGCTCAAACGAGCTCTTGAATAAATTGGAAACTGACCTGCTGCTTCTTGAGCAACTCCTCCTGCTTGAGGCGATCCAGTTCCTCCTGACGCTTCTTGCGCTCCTGCAAAAAGAGATTAGGCTTTAGTGATTGAGGGTGCGGGACATTGTTGCGCTGGTCTCACCTCGATGGCCTGCTGGTTTTTGAGCTCCTTCTCTTTGCGCTGCTGCTCCAGCTTGGCGTTCTTCTCCTGGCGCGCCTTCTCCTTGTTGCGGGCCAGCTCCTCCTTCTGCTGTTTCTTGGCGTCGCGCATCGCCTGCTGCTGCTTGGCGATCTCAATGCGCTGCTCCACGTTGAGCGTCTGGCGCGTAAATACTTTAAGATCCTCCAGCCGCTTGGCCACATCCTCGTCCGTCATGCGTATGTACTCGCCATCGTTGGCATAGGGCGGTGGCGCGGGCTGCAGGAACGAGCCCACAATGGCACGCGCCGAGAAACTAAAGTTCTCGCGCGTCAGACTCGATGGCTGCTGCTCCAAGAGCTAAACAGGGACAAAAACAAAAAGGAAAACGTTTTACTCTCCACCTTTTTCTCGGTTAAGAAAATGTGCTCCTTCAGGTTATGTGTCGAGTGTCTCGAAAGTCGCGTATTACAAATTACAAATGCGCCCTACAAACTCACAGCAAACACTTGGCCAATGGTCTTCAGGGGCAGGGTGCTGCCCGGGGCGTAGTAGGTGACCTCGCCGCGGATCTGTCCCTGCTTGGTTAAGCCGCGTATGACTGTATCCCGCTTCCAGCCGAGCTCCAGTGGCACCCGCAGCTCCGCCACATTCAGTATGTTGGCATCCTCGCTCTCCGACTCCGAAAGCCCGCTCTCGGCGGCGACGCTCTCCGAGTCCGTTGATGTTTCCATGTGTGCGTTAGCCTCGCTCAGCGCCAAGCGTATCTTTTCCTGCACGAGATAAAACCAATTACCTATAGTTAACCCAGAGCGATCTATAGCCTTACAATGTCCGCGCCCTGTTGGAGCAACTGCTGCGTGGCCAACATGGGTTTCAGTCCCACGGCGCGTGACTGCGCCAGCAGCGAAGCCACCGTGTTCTTCTTAGGCTTGGACACGCCACGGCCCAAATTGCGCGGTCGTCCCTCCTTATATGTCGAGGAGCCAGACCCAGAGCCAGAGCCGGAGCTAGACGTGCCCGAGGCAGCTGGCATGCTACCCTGTGCCGGCGAAGGCGAAGCACCGCCTGCCCCACTACCGCTGCCGGAAATGGATCCGCCAGGCATGCCGCCGGTGCCGCCCAAGGCAGCGGTTATAGAGCTCAGACTCTGCAAACTGTTGGAACCGCTGCCGCCGCTGCCCTGCGCCTGATAATCGCTAGCCAGATTACCCAGCGCCGAAGAGGCCGCTGAAGAGGCAGCAGACGACGCTCCTGCTCCTGCTGTGGCGTTCATGCTGTTTGAACTATTTTTGTCCGAGGGTTTCATGGACAGATTAAGTGGAGCATCAAAGTCGTCTATGGTGATGGGATTGGAGGCGGAACCAATGGCGCCGCTGGCGGGCAAAGCACTCGACTTCAAGCTGAGATTAACACCAGAGGCCAGCGACGGGTCGGTGGTCAGGTCGTGCAACTCCTTGCCGCAACCCTTGTTGGACAGATTGTACGCACCGTTCGAGGTGATAGTCGGCGGCAACTTGATGACCTCCACCCGATCGTTGGACGCGTTTTGGCTGTGACTGTGGCTCTGGCTGTGACCGGCTGTCGAGCCAGCGGTGCTGGTCACCGTCGACGACGACGATGCGGAAACAGCCGCCTTGGAGACGCTGCTTAGCTGATCCATGGGACTCATGCCCAGACCCATGGGCATCCCGGCGGCGCCCATCATACCGTGCAGATGCTGCTGCTGCTGTGCCGCTGCTGCCATTGCGGCGTACTCCATTTCGAGTCTGGCGCGTTTCGCCGGACTGAGCCCTGGAAATGCAAGCAGAGAGGTAATTGCATTTGTTGTGCTTTCTAAATCCTTCTGCTGCTGTTGTTGTTGTTGTTGTTGTTGTGTAAGGTGTTGTTGCTGTTGTTGTTGTTGTTGCTGTTGTTCTGCTTGGTGTTGTTGTTGTTGTTGTTTCTGTGTGGACTGTTGTTGCTGTTGTTCTGTTTCGGAAATGGTCTTCTTGCGACCGCGTGAAGTACTACCGGGTATCTTGGGGCCCACGATGGAGGACGTGTACTTGATAATCTCCGTGTCCGGCGGCAGTCTCACACCCAGCAGCGACGGATGCTCGCTGCCGCTGCAAAGCAGATGCAAAAATTTATTCACTTGATTCTACTCGAAACCTTGCGCTTTCGCTCACCTGCTCATCATGGCCGCATTGCTCATGTAGTCCTTGGCGCTGCCTTTGCTCCCGCTGCCGGCCATCGTTGTGCTGGCCACCTGCTGTTGCTGCTGCTGTGAGAGATGTGCCGAGGAGGTGACCGTGGCGCTGGCCGCGGCACCGCTGCTCGCCGCAAACGCATTCATGGCCGCCTGAACGCTCTGCTGGGGCGTCATGCCGAGTGCGCCGAATTGTGAGAGCGAGTTGAGGGCATTGAGCGACGGGTTGTTCTTGTCGCGATCCCGATCCTTGCCAGAGCTGCCCATGCCACTGCCAGAGATGCTGGCATGCGGCGACATGGCCATGCTCGGGTGCATGCCACCCAGCGAGCTCGAGCTCGAGCTGACGTTGGTCGACGCCTTGCTGCTGGACATGATGCCACCTCCACTGCCGCCGCCACTGCTGCTGCCTGCGCCCAGGCTCATGGCCAGGTTGGACAGACCGTGGGCATGCAGCGATGAGCCACCACCACCTCCGCTAGATTTCTTGCCAGAGGAACTGTTGGAGCCGCCGCCACTGCCGAGACCCGACATGCCGCCCACGCCGGAGCCGGAGGCAGCCGCTGCGACGGCCTGCATGGCCAGCAACTCCTTGTGCAGGGTGACCGGATCGTAGGCAGAGCCAGGATTGCTCGCAATACTGTTGCTGCTGCCGCTGCTGGTCATTGTCGAGGGCTTGCCATACGCGCTGGCAGTGCTCTGCAATTAGTTGAAGATTAAAGTGAAAATAAGAAAAATTACACAGAAAAGCAATCTTTGGATCTAATCAATGTGAATGCGCCTGTGAAGAACTAATAGTAAAGCACTTTTAGCCAATGTCATTTTTTAGTTAGGTCTTAATACAGAAATGTGCTCCACGATAATTATAATATCTTTGTAATCGAATGCACTTAACATTCAACTAGGGGAAAAGTTTCCGAGTTAACTGATTATTGCGAATTAAAAGAATATCAGAACGCTTCTTGCTTTGGTCGAAATAGATTACAAGACAACGATAAGAGTTCACAAGAAAAGAAAACAAGCTAATCAGCAGAGATTTGGGTGGTTGCATTAGTCAGGGTCTCACCTTGTAGCCGCCGTGGCCCGCGCTGCTTGTTGAGATGGAGGCGCTGCTGCCGGAAGGCGGCATGCTGGTGCCCGGCAGTCCGAAGCCGTGCATGCTGGCCAAGGCCGCGGCGGGATTGTTGGCAGCTGCTGCAGCTGCTGCTGCCGCCGCGGCGTTCAGGCTGTTGGCCAGATTCTGCTGCTGCTGTTGCTGTTGTTGCTGCTGCTGCTGCTGCTGTTGGGCGGCGCGTTTCTCCTTGCGCGACTTGTTCGACTTGCTGCTGGAGCCGCTGCCGCCGCCCGCGGCGCCACCTCCACCGCCTACTCCAACCATGCCCGCGCCACCGCCTGCTCCCGCACTGGAGCCCGTGCCGCCGCCACCCATGGCCATTGCGGCGGGCCCAAAGGCAGCTGCCAGATCGGGATGGGGAAACGGCGACAGCCCCGAGGCCTGCAGACGGCTGAAGTAATCCTGCGCGGCCAACTGAGCCATGGACCACCAGCCTGCAAAGTGCAATGCATTAGTTTTACAAACACTTCCTCAACAGATCAGACGATCGAGCATTCATTTCATTTATGTACAATTAATTGGTAATCTAAGAATATATACTTTTTACCTTACAAAAGCCCAAAATCGAATTAATATGCAATATAATAAAAACAAATATCAACCAAAAACAATCAATTTAACGTACACTTATTTAAAAAAAAAAACAAAAGATAATAATAATAAAAAGAACAAATATTTAAGCTTAACTTTAACTATTTCATTTTGGGGTTTCAAAAAATATGCTTGACTATTTATCGCTGTGTTGGCCAAGAGCAGCCGACAAAGCGTAAAGCTTCAAACAGCAAGCGAAATTGTTGCTATAGGAGCGTTTTCTTCAAGTGAATCGCGCGGATTGGACGAGACACTTGCTGTTGAACTCCACAAAGAATATTTAAAACCTCCCTCCCCTCCTCTTCCTCTCCTTCTTACAGTTGCACTAAAATTCCCAAACTGCAAAACTGTTAAGTTTTTCTTTTTTTCTTGACCAGGACCAGGACCAGGACTCGAACTTGCGTCGTCGTCTGCCAGCTCACAAGTTCCGTTCCGTTCCTCTCCTGCTCTCTCGCTTACTCTAAAGCGTGTTGCACGCACTTTTTGCCTTATTTCGCAACGTTTTAGCGGGCAGCGCCAACACAGCCGCTGCGCTGCAAGCGTCGCAGTAGCTACTTATTCCCTCTTCACGTATCTTTTGCTGGCCTTGTCGACTCAGCTGTCGTTGCTCGTAGGCTAATTAATGTGTGGACGAGTGTCGATGCCGACATTTTACTCACTTGCTGGATGCAGACCTGCCAGGCTGGCGGCCTGGGAGGCCGCGACGGCCATTGTGTTCTGGTGATGGTGGGCGCCTGCAGCTGCCGCTGCTGCTGCGGCCATCGATGAGTAACGGTCATTGGCAGCCGCTGCGCCCGCAGCGTTTGGTAATAGGCCCAAGCCGGCGGCTGCGGCGGCATTGAACTGCGAGTTGAAGAGCGGATTTGAAGCAGCTGCGGCTGCAGCTCCAGTGGGATCACGGCCCCAATAAGCTGCGGGCAAGAAGCAGAACAAGCAAAGAGAACAATTTACGTAAAATGTTAGAGTTATTTTGTGTGTTTTCGGCTTTCAATGTTGTTTTGGGCCTGGACCACTTACCAAACAGCGATGCAGCGTCTAACAGTCCGGTGGGATCGTGGGGCCCGCCTGCCCCTGCGCCGCCACCCCCGCCGGAGCCGCCTTTGCCGTGATTGTTTGAGTTTTTGCCGTCGTTGCCGCTGCCATCGCCGGCATTTTTGTTCATGTTAAAGTGCAAAGTTGGTGTTGCTTGTGTTTATTGTTGTTTTTGTTCTTGCTGTCCTTGTTGCTGTTAATGCTGTATTTACTATTGTGCTTGTTCTGTCTGCAAGTAGATAACAGAGCGAATACAGAATGTGGTTAGCATATTAATTAAAATGCCAGTTATAACATTTGAACTCTTTTCAATTCTCACTTAGCCGCTGCTCTCACTCTTGCTTTCGCTCTTGGTGTTGGCAACGCCATTTCGGCGACTCTGCGAATGTGGTGCTCAAAGAGGAAACATAAGAAACATGAAAATCAAAACAAAACTACAAAAAAAAAACTACACACACAACTTGCACACAAAACCCGAACGGAAGCGGGCAGCGGTCGCGCCGTTGTTGTAGTTGTATGCGTGAGAGCAATGCGTGAGAGAATAAGAACAGAGACGAGACGCCGTTTGTTGCTGCGGCTTGCTCACTCACTCACTCGCTCACTCACCACTACACCTGCATACAGGGGAGAACAGAAACAAAGCGAATTCACAGCGTCGCGCAACGCGCAACTCACACACAGCGTAACAGAAAAAATGCGGCGAACGGAACTATATTAACAAATTGCATTGCAAAACGAACGAAAAGTCGAATAAATGTAACGTTTTTACAGAACTGTGCATAAATATTAAACACAAATAATCCGATTGATCTTATTACAAGCAAAATCGACACACACACACTCGCATTTATGGACCCCACAGGCATACATAAGCCGCTGCGCTGCGGCGAACTATGCATACACAAAGCGAAAAAAAAAAAGAAGAAAATGCCGTTCGATTTGCTTTGAGTAGCTTTTATATGAGTACATTTTGTCGTTGTCTTTATACATATGTACATACATATGTATGTTTGGTTTCTCTTTTCGTAAATTTCATTCATAAATTGTTGTAGCTCAAGTTTTGCATGCATTTGCATTTCACACATTCTGCATATGAACGCCGCCGCTACCGACGACGTCACCGCGCTGCCGACGCTGCTGACTAAGAGCTGACTGAGACACAGACAGTCTGTCGGCCCGTTTGAGCAAAAAAGTGCATCTACAGTCGACAGATGCTTACTTAAAAAACGGCACCTTTCATGCATCAGGCATATTTTCTGATACATTTCACATATTTTTTGAACAATTTTTTCACAGCATTTTGTAGTTTTAATCCACAAATGAAATTATTTACGGACAAGCGCTGGCGAAAAGCAAACCAAATATCTGTGGGATAACGCGGCGACTGAGAGCGACAATGTGAGAAAACAAAAACGCGCTCGGTCCGTTACAAGTGGAATTGAAACATGAGAGCGGTGCCGTGGCACGAGTGTGAGAGGCAATGAATGGACCGATGCCGACGCTGACGTTGAGTTCGACGGCGACGGCGACGTCAACAGCGACGCGTTTTCACAGTGGTTGATAATTACACATTTTCTGTTGTTTTTTTTGTTGCGAAAAAGAAAATGCATAATTTTATGAATTAATCATTTTAATGAGCATACGTTTAGCAGTCCACAGTGCCACAATAAAGGTGGAGCCCACTTTTGCTCCTCTTGCCTTCTTAATAACAGTTATTGCGCTCTCTGCTGTCACGCATCAGCCGACAGATGTGTCTGCTTATCACATAGCATGTGGAGTGTGTGTGTGTGTGCGTGTGTGTGTGGGTAAGTGAGGTGGAGGGGGGCATTTGCGAATATTAAATTGCTTAATATATCGCCACGATATGCGCCAATAGTAAAAGGAAATGTATAGCAACAAATACGCGCATACAACACAATACTGGAGTTAACCGTAATGTTTTTTTTTGCTGTTGCTGTTGTTCCTGTTGTTGTTGTGTGTCTTTTCTTATGCTTCGCTTAAAGTTTTATGATGGCAACCGCACAGTTGGACCTCTGCTCGGGTCAAAACGTCGTCAACGGCAGCAGCAAAGGCTGTGTTTGTGTTCGTATATATGCGCGCGCGTGTGTGTGTGTGTGTGTGTGTGAGGGTGTGAGCTGAGCAAGCGCGCGCCACAACAACAATAGAAACAACAGCAAAGCTTTGGCAATATGATTCGAGCATTTATCGTTGACGCTGTCACCGCTGACAACGTCGACAGCGACGCCGTCGTCGACGCGCTGCCAATGAAAAGGTGCGCGCAGCGTGCGTATGGGAATGGGAATGGGATTGGGAATGGGGGAGGGAGCGACCAAAGCGACTGCTGCTGCTGCTGCTGTTGTTGATTTTTTCTTTTCTTTTTTGCGCTAACTTGACGTGTAGATATAAATTTATTTAATTTTTTTTTTTTTGCCCATAGCGAATGACTGACGCGACTCTCTCTCTCTCGACTCAACTGACCGACCGACCGACCGACCGACCGACCGACCGACCGCCTCTGCCCTGCCGCCTGTCGTTTCAATATTTGTGACTGACAGAGTACAAATGTGAAATTCTTTTTATTGTGCTCGCCCGACGCCGCCGCTGGCGTCACTGCCAGTCGATGCCCACACCAACCCCTTCGCTGCCCTAACCATCCACGAGCTTTTCTTGTTTGTTTGTTGTTTTTTTTATTTTTTATTTTGCTCTTGATTATCTCTAGCTCAATTGGCAGCCGTCAGTCGCTTTTTGAGCATGTGTGTATGTGTGTTTTTAAATTGCTGTGTATCTTTGCCAAATGCCGCTGCTTTTGTATTATACATACATACATATGTATATACATACAACATTAGCAATAACGTCGTCGTCGGCGCCGCCACCGCCGCCGCCTTTTACAATAATTTGTTGATTTCTTATAAGATACACAAATACATTTACTCGATTCTATGCAAATTCTTGATCTATTACAACTACTTACATACATTAAAAGCATTATACACACACACACACATGCATAAGTACACGCGCACGCACACACATGCTTCAATAAGAACTCGTTATTTGTTGTGTTTACACTCGCGCATTAAAGGGTTATTTAATTAAACTGTATTTGTTTCTTTTTATTTTTTCATGTGCATGAAAATTCTGGGTTAACGCTATAGAAAAGTGAGCGTTTATGAAATGAAACAGCTCGAGTGCAATGTGCATACGTAGGTACATATGTATGTGTGTATGTATGTACAAACATATGTATATGTGTGGCAGGAGAGCTTTGAGTGAGTGTGAGTGAATGAATTACTGAACTGGCGAGTTTGTGTGCCTGCGCGCGTGTGTGTGTGTGTGTGCGAGTTGCTTTGTTTATTGGCTGCTCTCGTCCCTTTCGCGCGTTTCAATTCCAACCGTGGCGCTTTCGCTACATACATACATACATACATACCCACATACCTAAATACACACATATTTATTTATTAATGTTTACTTGTCCGCGCATTCGTTGATCATCTTCGACGTGCAGGCGCACACACGCACACACACACACTGCACACACACTGCACACACATGCATGCATTTGCGATTTTGCTGGCATTCTTGGGGCGGGGATTTAGATTTAGGTACAAATCGTTGTTCTTGCTTCTCGCACCGCGCCTCGCCGCGTCGTCATTTGATTGTTGGCGGGCGGCTTTATAACGCTCCGACAATTTTCAGTTCACTTTGACTTTGCCTTTTCTCATTACTCAACTCAAGTTGACTCTTGCTGAGAGCGAGACGCGGAGTGAGCGGCGGCTCATACCTCTTGTTCGCATGCTTGCTTCTTTCTTGTTCTTGCTTCTTGTTCTTCTCTGCTGCGGGGTTATTGACTCAAGAAAGCAACAGACAGAGACAGCTAAGCTGAGTGAAAGAGAGCCGTGCAGAACTTGCCGTTGTCGTTGCCGTCATCGCGATCTTCATTTGTTAGCTCGGTCTTGGTCTTGTGTTTTATGCCCCACTTCTGCAGCGTTTGTATCCAGACTGCAACCGCAGCTGCGTCGCCGACTGCAACTGCGCCGCCGACTGCGACTGCGACTGCAGCAACAAGTACACTGCAGCAGTAAAATTTAACGACGTTGCCCTCTTTCAATGCATTTGTACAGCAATTGCCCCACCCCCACCCCCGCCCCCGCCTTCTGCAGCTGACAAATCAAAATTTGATTATTTCTATAAACGTATTCAAATATGCATTTTCCAGTTGTCGCATTTCATAATTTCTTAAGAGCATAAAATATATTTACTGTTAGTTATTTTTCTATTTGAATTGTCAGACGCAAGTGTGGCAAACACTTAAGAAGAATCCATTCAAACCTGGTGACAGTGAACTATGCCTAAGGCGAACTGCAACAAGTTTTGTTCGTTTCGGGAACGGGACAACAAAATGTTCGATTTTCAGTTTCAAGGTGAAATTCGAAATGAAAGGTTAATTATGAAATATATATCAAGCCTTGATTCTTATATTTTTTAAGAAATTGCATCTCGAATGTGTTTCAATTTATAAATATATGTATTTGTATTTAAAAATGGGAACATTTTCAAAATCTTACACAGTTTTGTTTGTGTTTGCTTCTTTTTTTCAATTTAAATACTCTTCAATTAATATACCCTTCAATTAATATACTCTTCAATTAATATACTCTTCAGCTAAAAAGTAAGTAGGTATAGTCATTATTTTTGTCGCTAATTTATTGAGGAATTCTAAAAGAATATGCCACAACATGTGCATAGTTTGTTGAACATAATTCCGGTAAAGCATTTAAGATTCGGTAGACGCATAAATCAACACACAATTTATGTTGATTGTGAATATATGTACATATATTTAGATAGGTTGCAAATCGGGAGAAGCAAGGTCTGCACGAGTTTCCCTTTTCAGTAATGTTTACTGTACGCTTCGGCTGCCAATTCTGTTGTGGCTTTCAGGGCGAAGGGGAGGGGAGGGAGGGTGGAAATGAAATGCCCAAACAGAACCGGAATAAAATGAAATGGATTTGAGTGCAGCTGGAATGCCTAGCCAGGCAGGCAGGCAGCCAGTCAGGCAGGACTGGTGGGAAGGGGGCGGGGCGGGGATTGGTTGCGTGGAAGATGTTGGCTCGTCCACTTGTTTTTTGGTGTTGTACACATTATTATCAAGGATATCGCTAACCAGCAGAGGGTTGGGGGTTGGGGGTGGGGGGCGTTGGGACTGTCGGCTGCGCGCGCTCAAGGAAATTGTGTAAAAAAAGGACACACATACACACACACCCACACACACTCGACACTCTCACAAACACACATAAAATGTAAACTCTGAACCGAAACGGGGAGGTTGAGCCGAGCTATGAAGAGGTGGATGAGAAGGCGGTGGGGAGGGGGAGGGGGAGGGGGCGCGGGGGACAAAGGGACACGGGACACGGGCCAGCTCAGCCGGGACAATGGGTCGGGTCAGAGTCAGACCAAGTCCCAGCCAGAGCCATGGGCTGTCGCACGGTTTGGCGTGGCTTGGCAGAAGCGAGCGAGCACACAGGAAACGAGCGCGCAAGGACACACGTTACGTGGGTGGCACAACATAAAAGGGGCGGGGCAGGGGCAGCGGTGGGGGCTGGCGTGCGGCAAAGGAGTGGAAGTTGGCTGTAACGAACCCAAACCGAACGAAGGCAAAAGCAAAACTAAAATTGAAAATGGCAACGACGCGACCAGCCCCGAAAGGGGAAAAGGGGAAAAGGCAACGGTGACAGTGACAGCAGCGACGCTGGCAGCGCTAGTAATAACAATAACAACAACAACAACAACAACAACATCAACAACAACAACAACAACGACAACAAACAAATGAATTTATGCAGCCAACAGCAGCAGAAACTTGCATTTGTTGCGGTTGTTGTTGTTGTTGTAGTTGGGTATTTATGTAACGGTGAAATAGTTGCTGTCTCTGTGCTTGTTGTTGTTGGTGCTGCAGCAGCAGGAGGTGGAATGCATGGGCAAGACGGCGCGCAGCGGAGCGGGGCGCGCGCGCACACGACCCATAAATTAGAGCGAGAGAGCGCACGAAGGAGCGAGCAGATGAGCTGACGAACAGGCGACCAAATGGCAGAGAGCGAGAGCGAGAGAGAGAGAGAGAGGAGAGTGACAGCAATGCAGCATCGGAGTGAGCAGTGCGGGGGCGGGCTGAGCGGCACGGAGGAGTAATGGAGGCTGAGCAAGGGAGGAATGCGGGAGGCATTGACGTATTTGCCATTTGCAACAGACCAAAGCCGCCGTTGCCGTTGCCGCTGCCGCTGCCGTCGCCTGCCCACTCAAAACTCAAAGCGAGCTTCGGGCTATAAAAACAACAACAACAACAACAACAGCAGCGAGCAGCAGCAGCAGGCAGCTGGCAGCAAGAGCAGAGACGACGACGCACAGTGCAAGCAGGCAGGCAGGCAGGCAGGAAGGCAGGCAGCATCTGTCCCAGGCCTGGCAGCAGTTGGAGCAAGTGCACAAATACAAACGGAAAAGCACACATATAAATACAAATGCATGGGGGCAGGGTGAAAGAGTAACGAGGGGGGGCGTGCCAAATAAAGGTGGATGCACAGGACGCGGGGTTAGAGGTTAGGGTGTGTGTGTGTGCGGGTGTGTGTGTAACCGTGTGTTGGGTTGGCTGAGTGTGCGTATGTTGGGCGGCTTTGTGGCTGCACAGAATGCACCCAAATGTGCTCAGCTTCTGCTGCCCCCAGTTATTGTTACAGCAACAACAGCAGCAACAACAACAACAACGACAAACTTTGATAGCGTTCATCCAGACAGAGAGGACGCTGTAACTGTACCGGCAACTGGGCTAGGGGTGTTCACTATTGGACAGAGATTATCTAAAGGCGCGCCTAATCGAAGATGAACAACATTTGGAGGCGCCTCAAGCCGGAAGTCGGCTGCAACATTCAATTCCATGCACATCAATCATATCCAGCAGCTTTTATTTGGGGTTGGCCAGTTTTAAGGATCTCGGGTTTGCTTAAGACCAACAATTCCTTCAACAGTTGGAGCGAATATAAGCCTATAGAGTATTTGCAGTGGAAACTATCCAAACAGAGACCTCTCCTGGGCGGACGTTTTCTCTCAAGCCTCTATTCGGTGGACACCCTCTTGAGCCTATAAATGCCCGCTAATCCAATCGCTTTAAGCTATAGATAAGTTAATATTCTCTTATGCCTTGCGCAGACATAGTTTATCGAAATTATTTTTGTCTTTCGTTCTCGAGGGTTTTCAGGCATAACTTTAATATTTTAAGAACTCGATCACGTTTTGGATACATCCAAAGCCTTGTCGCTATTTAAATCCTCCTAACATCATAAGAATCGGACTATAAGCTCCGAAGTTAAGCAAGAACGAATTTCTCAGAGTGTAGGGCTTAGTGAAGAAGAAGAAGCACAAGCGCTGCAACAAGTGGAGTGCGTGCTTCTAGAAGGTAGCTAAAATGCGGGTAAGGCCATCTCTTAGCTGTTTTTAGGGTATCTCATGGTCGGGCAAACCACACAGAACCTAAAAAATCATTTTTCCCATTGAACAGAGCAGAAAAAGTAATATAATCATATAGCTAGAGGAAAATAATACAAATTATCTCTTGACTAATGTTAACAACTGTACGAAATCCGCCGAACAGAAGTGTGGGAAAACGACCTCCCCCACCCGTCGTCTTGTCGGTGAGGGGAAAAGCTCTTAAATGATGCGGTGATTTCATTAGACAACAAATACAATTAAAACGCTTGTTGCACGTAATCTAATATGTAATATGAATGTGAAGCCAGAGACAGAGAGACAGAGACACAGAGAGACCGAGAGATACCAGCACGGGTATTTAATTAAGGCTTAAATCGGATTATTCAACAAAAGGATAAAGAAGCAGACGAGTCCTCGGCTGGCTCCAGCTCTCTGTTCCTTCCGCCTGAGAGCAGCCGCAAGCAGCAGGAAGAAGACTCGAGAACTGATTTTGCATTAAGCAACAAAAACATGTATCTAACATGTATCTGCATAAGATATTTGATTTGAAAATAAAATGCAATCTAAAGGATCTTTAATCCACGTTTGCTTGATTTACTGGATAGTTTACATTAGTATTTGATGGAATAAAAAGCTGTTCAGAAGTTCAAGCAATTGTTAATAGACTTTCAGACAACAGATACAAAGGTTTTTTGGACAACTTTTCCAACAAAATGACGACCAAAATCTCGAGTTAATCCATCATCGAGACAATCCTCGAATACAGAATATATCTACTCTACATAAGCGCATACTCTGGGAATTTATTATTACATTCAATCAATTCCGAGATATTAGTTTTCCCGGTTTACCCGTGAACTGGCTCAAATATTTTCAAGTTTGTTCAGATATTTACGAGTACCAAGTCCAAGTTTTAAGTTCATATAAAACATAGATTTTACCGATTTGCAATGCCCTCAGTGGGCGTGGCTATATAAACCTACAACTTTTTCTGAGGCGGACATCAATATACTTTCCTAATTCCGAGAATCTGGCTTCAAATAATTCCGTTTTTGTACCCTTGCAGAGGGTATAATAATTTTGTCGTGAAGTGTGTAACGCATAGAAGGAGACATCTCCGACCCCATAAAGTATATATTCTTGATCAGTATCAACAGCCGAGTCGATTAAGCCATGTCCGTTCGTCCGTTCGTCCGTCTGTCCTTCTGTCTGTTTCTATGCGAACTAGTCTCTCAGCTTTAAAGCTATCTTTATGAAACTTTGCAGAAGTCCCCTTTTCTGTTGCACGCAGCACATTTGTGAAAACCAGCTGGATCCGAGCACTATATCATATAGCTGCCATAGGAATCGGATCGGTCGAGAAGTAGGATCTTGTATGAAAAACATTTTGTTTTTCAAGATATCTTGATCAAACTCGGCACTTATAAGTTTTACTATGCTCCTCATATATTTACAAAATCCTATTAAGATCGGACCACTATATCATATAGCTGCCATAGGAACGATCGGTCGAAACTTAAGTTGTTGTATGGAAAACTTTTTTGTCATTCAAAATATTTTACTTAAACACAGCATTTAAAGAATTCACTATGCTCCCTTCATTTTTGCAAAATCTTATTTACATCGGGCTACTATATCATATATCTGCCAGAGGAACGATCGGTCGAAAACTAGGTTTTTGCAGTTTGTTTCCGATACTCGATAACTTGCCCCGTTTCCAAGTAATCGATAAAAATGTATATCTTAATAGTGTTTTTTGAGCAATTTTGGTAAATAATAATATCTAGAGTAACCAAACTTGACATGTAGCTTCTAGAATAGTATATATACATATCTGTATTTGGTGTTGGAAGAAGAGGGTTCGAGGTATCCCCTAGTCGGGAGCTCCCGACTAGAAACTATTACTTGTTTTTACTTGTCTCTTTGTTACCATATAAAAAGTCGTTTTATGTAAGCCATGGTCCATACTATAAAAAGAAAGCCTTTAAATAGTCGCACATTTGCGATAATTGCCCCCTCCCCTCCCCACTGTCTGTTTATCTCATGCCTTCCTTTTACTCACCAAATTTGGTTCGTCTTGTTCTTTATCCTAATTGGAACTCTGCTGTTTCATAGCTCTTCCTCTTGTTGTTGTTGCTTTTGTAGATTTTGAATCCAAATTTTCATATTAAAACGATTAATTTTGTCGCTCTTCTTCTTCTTGTTGTTGTTATCGTTGTTGTTGTTGTTTTTTTGTTTTGTTTACTGTGGTTCAGTTGTGTGTGTTTTTGCGGGGAATACTTTGAAATTTGAATAATGATTTCATTTTAGATATTTGGCGGCTCTTTGGCCAGGTTAAAACACACACACACACACATGCACACATGCACACACCCGAACAAAAACAAATATGCAAAGATGTGTTTGTTCAGTTTTGGAATTATAATTGTAATAAATGATGATTGGAATTAACAATTAGCGCGTTTCGTTGTTTTTTGAGAGGCTACAGAATAACTAAGAGGAAAAGGGGAATTACCGAGGGATCAGATCGAACGTAATCGTGAACTCTTTATATTCTCTTTAACCAGGTTGTCAATCAGGCAAATATCTGTGGCAAGTATCTTTTGAGCCGAATCGATGTATCTGGATACAAAGAAAGAGCATTGAGTGAACTGTGTAACGAAGCAGAAGCAAAGAACTTGAATGTACTCAAGCACATATACATTTGTACAGGGTATCTTCTAGTCGAGCAGTCGTGATATCTTCGTTTCTTGTTGTGGTGTGTGTTCAAATTAAACAGATTAAAGGCGGCCGCAAAAAAGCTGGCTGTGCCTTGTATTTATCATTAAAAGTTTGTCACTCCGAATCACAGAACCATGCATCAGATACAGATAACCATGTCTATGTATTGTGTACGCTTGTGTGTGTATACATACATACATACATATGTATGTATGTAATAATATGGCGCATGTGAGTCATTGCATGCAGAACAATGACGCACACATCGGCCAGCTCTAGAGCGCGTCACTTGCCACTTTTGAGATAGATCCGCGTGTGGAGGCGGGGGCAAGCAAAGGGCAGGGAGTGAGCGGGAGTGAGCAGAGGGCCGCAAAAAGGCCTGCGACAGGCAGAGTTGCCACTCGAACAAAACAATTACCATTTATTTGTAGGCATAGAAATAACCTTTTGCACCTAACTTCTTTTAATATTTAATATTTTATCTAATCGTATTCTGAATGTTTAAAGACATTTTTAGGGAAAATCGTATCAAAAAAGCCAATATGTAACACGTTTTCCACAAAATCAAATAAAAATACAATTTTATAACTAAATTTTTTCAGTGTACCAACAAAGTTCTAGATTTAGCCTCTTTTAGGGCCATGCGGCGTTCCAGTGTTGGCAAACGCCGCTGCAAAAAGTAGCCAAATTCAATGTTAAGAACAACTTCAACTCTTCGCTTTATTCACTTTCTGGGCGCAAATTTAGAGTAAAAGCTGTGTCAAATTGCAGCTGTTTCCGGCTACAGCCAAATTTAGCTAGAAAATAGCCAAATTGGCAGCACTAACCCGTTCATATTTCATTTTTTTATTGCAGCTGCAAACGAAGCAGCCGAACAACACGGCGTAGAAGACAACGGAAACGAAACGGACGAGGGGGAGAGAACGTGCAAACGGAAGAAGAGAGGAAGAGAGAGAGGGAGAGAGGGGGAGAGCGAGAGAGCAATTGACCAGTGCGTGTGCAATGCAATGAATTCGCAGGCACATTTAATAACTGTAGCCAAAGCCAATTCCGCAACTGATAAGAAACCAACCTAAACTAACTGTTCGCTAGCGTAAGGAATGAAGAAGCAATTAAAGATAAGTCC
Organism: Drosophila littoralis; assembly: GCA_018903485.1. Classification (NCBI taxonomy): domain Eukaryota; kingdom Metazoa; phylum Arthropoda; class Insecta; order Diptera; family Drosophilidae; genus Drosophila; species Drosophila littoralis. The sequence goes on along the minus strand of JAEIGF010000297.1, from coordinate 8,963,643 downwards.
AAAAAGCAATATTCGACATTCGGTTATTTCCACACAGATCACAAACAAAGCCAATAATTTATTCCGTAAATCAAATTGCGTGCTTTTTGCGAATTCGAAGTTAACAAGAAAGTTGACTAGAGATTCCAATAAGAGTAGTAAGTTTTTTATTATTAGTAATAATAATACATAGTCAGGCAAGAAAAACAAAGATTTAGCAGCTGGGCCTAAAATTTAAATAGACAAGATTTCATTGTCCTAAATTAGACCGAAAAGATGACAGATATATTTTTCAGTCAGTAAATGTTTCAGCATACAAAAATATCGAACTATATTCTACTTGAATGGACTTCATCGAATTGTCATCGAATTCGGAACAAAAAGTTGAAAGTTTGGCTGAAAAATAAAATTTCGTTCAAGTACTTTATGGCAAAACATTCTATAGGTGCGGGTGGAATTTCCACATATGTACATATTCGTCGCCTCATTCTTAATCGATGGGGCAGAGTAAAACTTCCGCCAACACGGGTGAATATTCCAAAAAGTCTGAAACGCCTCTCATATTCATATCAATAATTATCTTTGAAAATACGATGAAAGCCATTTGGATGATAAACAAAGGGTGGCATGCAAGCGTTTTCCGCGCTTTTCCCACACCTGCGGGTGGAATTAGCCTTACCTTAGCTCTTGCGGTTTGGGCTACGGATTGATAGCCAATCCGCCAGTCTGTCAGTCGGTCAGGACATGTCCATAGGGCTACCCTATATCTGTTAAGATATGTACTTTAAGCATTTCGAAGCACATATTTGTACACATACATATGTATGTACATACATAATATATGTAATGGGTCAGTGGAATGTATGTACATGTATGTATTCATACTGTTATCTCATTGCCTTGCAATTGAAAAATATTTGCTGCTCCATAAAAAAGGCAAAGAATATGTGACCAGAATACCCACGACGCCCACGCTTATTTATAATTTATCACTGACTCGACATAAGCTCATCCACTGGAAACAGAACTCGCCTCTGCTTGTAAATGCCAAATGCGCCGCTGGAAGGCGATCAAATGGCGGATAGCAGAAAGGGGGAAAGGGGCGCAGCAAATGTGCAATTTTTATGCTCAGAGCTGCTTCAAAGATTCAAATTCAATGCAGATGCAACAAGAGTGTGCGTGTGTGTGTGTGTGTGTGTGTGTGTGTGTGCGAGGGTGCCTGGCGTGAAACGGCAAGGAAACAGAGAAAAGGGCCCAAAGCAACTAAATGACTAAAATAAAACAAGAAAACAATTTCATGATGAATGCCTCAAAAATGTGAGTTCAATTCGAAGGGATGATGGCGATAATAATGCGAAGCTGTGTGCAATGAACAGAAGAGAATGGAAGAGCGGAGCGCGCGAAAGGTAAAACGGGAAAACTAGAGACCGTCACGGCGGGAACTGCAACAACAGCACGAAATGACGAATTCACAAGCACTCGCATACACACACACACACAAAAACACAGACACACACAAACACACGCACGCACACATGAAACGACGGCAACGACCACAATAAAAACCAACGAAAAACGAAATAAATTAAACAATATGAAAAAGAAACACTGCACAGCGGCCGCGGCATACACCCAAAACGAGCTGGAATCGAGCTGGGCAAGGGGAATGAAAGGCGAAAGGCAAGGGGCAGGGGGCAGGGGACAGGGGACAGGCCAAAGCAATCAGCGAGGAACGAGACCAAACCGCCACCAACGGCAGCAGCAGCAGCAGCATTGGCGGCGGCATCACAAAACTTGAACGACAAACAGACAGAGAGACAGACGGACAAACACAGACAGCAACTTTTTACGTACAAACATTGCGAGAGGCAGCCAAACGACGGACAACAGAAAATCCAACTAAATATCGAAATCACAAATCCGCAACTGAGCTGCGTTATAATAAAAGCAACGACAACAAAAACAAAAAAGCACAAAAGTGTATTTTAGAAACGAATGAGTGAACTGCGCTGCGCTCTGAGCCGAAATGAGTTGGATTGAGTGGAATGAGTTATTATAACCGCGAGTGAATGCAAACAGAAACTTAACTGGCCGACGACAAGTTGTCAAAGCGACATACACATCGGCTAGTTAGCTAGACCAAAGTGCAGTTAGATTCCAGGGCGAATGAATGTATATGGAAACTTACAAGTTTTCAACTGAAGAAGAGAAGCAAAGGCATCCACGCACTTTTCTATTATTTATAAGTACACATGCCTATGTATGTATGTACATACATACATATATGCATTAATATGTGTGTGCACAACATAAATACTGCTCAATTTGCACAGTGGAGCAAAGCGATCGTCGCACGGCAAGGGAGACGACGACGAGCCAAGGGGCATTCAACGCAAAACAAAAAGCGCAAAGCATATCCAACAACAACAACAACAACAGTCAACATCTATAGCTACAGCGACTGCGACAGCGACGTTGGCAGCGCTGCGGGTCGTGTCATGCACACATTTGGTATACACACACACATACACACACAAACATATGTATATGTATGTACATGAAGGCATACACAAACAGAAAACATCGGCCAGGCCGGGTTGGGCAAGCAGCGCCAACAACGACAACAACAATAACAAAAGCAGCTAGCCAAGCAACAAGAAGAAGAATAAGAACAACAACAGCAACAACAATAACAACCACGGCAGCGAGACATAAAATAAATGAGCGACGCTGCCGCGCAAACATGTCTCCAATGATGTAGTTGTTGTTTTTGTTGCCGTTGTTGTTGCTGTTGTTGTTGGTTGGCCTGCTCGTTCGGCCATTCGTTCATTGCGCCGCTGCTTCAATTTCGTTTTTTTTTTTCTCAACGTTTCTTTCGCCGTAATTATTGATACATGAAAAAAAATACAAACTGAAAACGCCGACGCCGAGTTGACGCAATAAATCCTATTGGAGTTGCAATAGCACACACACACACATACATACATATGTGTGTATGTATGTGTATGGTATGGCAGTAGCTAATTATTGCATTGGTCAGTAACTCGTTTAAGCACACTAGAACAAGAAGCACAACGTAAGGCTCTGCACTTGGTTCTCTGCATCTCTTTTGCACAAATATAAATTCTATGGAGTTTTTGATTGGCTTTCGTGCTTTGTCTAAATCTGTCATTTAAACAAGTATTTGATCAGCTTAGTATTGGAATTTTACAGTTAATGTTAATGGCAACTGTTAAGCAGCAAAGCGCAGCCGAACGGTTACTGCGGCGTTGGCGCTGACTGTGACAGCGACAGAGACTGCGGCGACACTTTGCTCGCGTTTTTATTGATTTGACAATTTTGTTTTGTGTGTATAACGTGCAGCAGCGGCGAAGGCGACGGCAGCGGCGGCGGCGGCTTTAGATAACTGCAAATTGAACGTACATACATGCAAGTACATACATACATATGTATGTATGTATGTATGTATGTATGTATGTATGTATGTATGTATGCATGTATGCATGTATGTATAGCATATATAACAACAGCGAATAGCGAACAGCATCTCGCAACTGTGGACAATTTTAAATCCTTTTTGGTTGCGTCTTTTGAGGAACAAAAAGAGGCAGAGAGAGGGCATACAGTTCACACACAACTGACAAAAGAATATACGGTGGCCAGGGTGCACACACACACACACACACACACACACACATGCACTGAGAGAGACACAAACGCACACACACACACATGCGGCCTCGAGACAGACAGACAGAACTTGCTGCTCTGCCTCTGCCGCTGCTTTGGGCTCTGCTCGCTTGGTTGAGTTCTCGCGCTAGCTTCGCTGGCTGCTTTGGATTTGGCCCAAACGATTTGGTTAGGTTTGGCATTTGTGTATCTGTATCTGTATCTGTCGCACTTCCTGCGAACGACGCCATCAACGTCTTTTGGCTCAAAAAATGTTGTGTATTTCATATTTTAGTTGTTTTTCTTTTGCTTTTAGCTTTTTGCAATAATAAATAAATATTGATATACACACGGGCGAGTGGAGGGCACACTTGCTGCTGCTAACACACGCACACACGTACACACTCACATACATTTAATTTATTTCTGCGGCGCACAGGAAACTTTTCGTAATTTTTCGTAATTTTTCTTGGCTTTGCCGCCCGCTTTTGGCATTTGGCATTGGTTTTGCGTTTGGTTTAGCTTCAGCTTCAGCTTTAGCCGTCTGCTGTAGCTGTAGCTGTGGCTGTTGTTGCTTGCGCGACCGACGAGTTACCGAACTAAACTAACGAAACGACACCATCCAGCCCAAGCCGAAGCCAAGTGCGAAGCGAAGCGATGGCGATGGCGATGGCGACGGCAACGGGCACAGGCACAGGCGGTGGCAGTGACAGCGGCAGCGGCATCGACGCCGGCAGCAGAGCGCTGATGGAAACAACAACAACAGCAACAACAACGGCATTTGCCTTTGGCTTTCGGTAGGTCTGCGCTGGGGTGGGGTGGGGTGCGAAGTGTGTGCGGAAAAAAAGAGGGGGAGCAAAATGACGATGACGACGACTGCGACTGCGACGACGATTATATGAGAAAATTTATTCAGCATTTAACGAACGTGTTTGTTGTTGTTGCTGTTGCCGCTGTTTGAAATTGTGGGCGCAGCGCAGTGACAGACAGACAGTCAGTCAGACAGACAGACAGACAGACGAAGGTGTCAGACCCTGGCGGTTGTCAGGGGCCAAAGTGGAAAGCCCGGCAAGTAGACTGGCAGTCACTCCGAAGAGCCATTTGTATTGTTTCAATTTCTTTTACATTTAATTATACATACATATGTATATTTTTTGGTGATGCGGTTGCGACAGCGACAGCAGCGACGGCAGCGACGGCGCAGGCAAAGTCGCCCATTCAAGTGCTGGTAATTAAAATTGCTACAATAACTAAATCAAATGAGCGGCAGAGAGCAGCTGCGTGAGTGAGTGCGTGCATGTGTGCGTGTGTGTGTTTGTGCATGTGGAAAAGGAACAAGTGAGAAATTAAGCAAAATGCATGGAGAAGCAGCAAAGCAACAAAAACTACAACACGCCAGGCGCGTGGAAGTGAGCAAGCAAATTTTGCAATGTTGCGGCTTGTATTTGCTTGTAGTCGTCATAAGTGTGCGTGAGTGTAAGCGAGGGAGAGACAGAGAGAGAGAGAGAGAGAGAGAGAGCGAGCGAGTGTAACGTAATATAAATGAGGCTGGCTAAAGGTGTTCGGGTGTCAGTCTGACTGTCTTCCTGCTGCTGCTCTTCGTCGCCGCCATGTTGCTTTTGTTGTTGTTGTTGCTGTTGTTTCTGTTTCTCCTGCTGCTGCTGCTGCCAAAACTTTTGCTGCGGAAATGCGTATTGCTGCCGCTTTTGCTGCTGCTGCTGCTGCTGCTGTTGGTGGTGCGGAAGCAGCGATGCAAATTGTTGAATAATGTCAAGTAAAATTGCGCGCATGATAAATGGAAATGGAAAATGAACGAATTGTGAAAGCAGGCGACAAGATGCACCTACAACTTTATACTCACATACAGATGTATGTATGTATGTATGCATGTACAAAGACGAGCATGCACAAGACAGTTTCGCCTCAATGCGCTGCTGTTGACATAGCTGCGCCAAGGGGGGCGTGGCATGGGCGATAGTGTTTGTTGAGGCAGGCGTAAATATGTATGAATGTATATATAAGTAGTTGTGTGTACATGTGTATGTATGTGTGTACATATGCAGCATGCAATGCTAGATAAAATGCCCTTATTTATAGAGTGTGACCGCAGTCGGATACAATCTGGTCACCATCTTTGATAATGTGCCTGCTGGCATGTGTGTATGTGTGCATCTGCTCCTCTGTGCCAGCCACTGCGACAAAGTTGTAATACCCGCCAAAAAAGGGCAAAGCTAACAGCAACAACTACAACTACAACTACAACTACAACAAATAAAAGCAATCGCGGGGCAGGTCAATGCGCAGCCAGCGACTGCGGCTGCAGCTAATGGAGCACTTTTGTTGCAATCATCGTCATCGTCGTCGTCGTCGACGTCGTTGTGGCCACTGGCCACTGGCCAGTCCAGAGCAGAAACAAAAGTCAGCTAAAATCTAAATAAAATGTGTACACACTCATGCCCATGCATATTCAAGCACACACACACACACACACACAAGCAAACACGAAACGCTCAGCATAGTCAGGCAAGCCGAAGATTTGATACTCTTGTAGCCAAAGACAAAGAGTTTAAGTTCGAGAGGAATAGAACTATGTCGCATATATGCCAAAATGTCCTCAAGGTTTAAGTGTTTAAGCTGTCGAATAGGTTTTCCTTTACTTTATGCATAAATATGCAAGTTTCTATTAACTTAATGCATACTATATACCATACATACCTAACTTTACAAGTACTATCTACTACTGTGTAATTATATCAACATGTAACTACATAATTAGTTCCAGTTCATTAACATATTGGTTCCTCTATAGATTCTACAAAGTTGCATCGAATTTGGGCTCTGCTTAACATATTGTTTTCATTTTTTATTTTAATTTAAAGTAATTATAATACAAAAACTGTAAAAAAAGGTTTAAACTGTTCATCATCTAGTGTTAAATAGCGTGCGAATTTAGAATTAGAGTCACATAAACATGTAAGTAAACCCAATAGATACTCTACTCTGCTTTTATAAATACATATGTATATTCTCTTTAGTTTTTACTCAAAAAAGTATTTTATTGATTTGAAATGTTCTCTTGTGACGAATCGATTAAGTATATATTTTGGAAAGATCGGAATCGGAGCTAGTTCTGAATGATTTCTTAATTCCAGCTTGCCCTAATCTTGGTTCAGAACAACTCGCAATGACTCAAAGTGGGGAGGGTATGAAGCACAGAATGTTTGGTGGACCTGAAGCGAACTGAAATGCAAAGGGCAACGAGAAGGACGACAACGATGAGAACGCATAGTGCAACAGCAGCAGGGCAGCAGGAGGGGGCGAGGGGAGGGGAGGGGAGGCAGGACGGGCGGTTGCAGACAAAAGCAGTGGCTGATGTCGAACATAGTTGGTTGGCTCGTTGGTTGCCTGGTTCGTTTGCTGCCTTGTTGGCGGGGGAGAGGTGCACACAACAGGAGGGAGGGGGGCGGGGGCAAAGTTGTTGCTGCAACAGCACCAGTAAAACAACAACAACAGCAACAGCAACAATGGCTGTGAGCTAAAGGCGAGCGTGCCAACTACAACAACAAGGATTACAATTCAAACTTGCTCGTCAGCCAGAGTTGCCACACTGCCCGGCTCCCCGCCTGCCCACGAGTTGCCCGCCTGCCTGCCTGCCTGGCTGGCTGCCATTGCCGCGAGGCAGCGAGACCAAGCGGCGAGGAGGGGGGTAGGTCCAGAGGAGCCGTGCCATGCCGTGTCGTGCAGAAGGTGGCATTGGCAGCAGCAACAACAACAACAACACATTCCAAGTTTTGCTCTTCCTCCCTCCGCTGACCGAAGTAGCAGCCGCAGCAGCAGCAAAGAAGAAGAAGAAACAGAAGAAGATGAATACACATGCATAAAAACTGTGCGGAAGAAAAAAGTTATAAGTACGTGCGTGTCTGCCTGTATGTGTGTGCGTGTATGTGCATGCATGCATGCATGTGTGTGTGTGTGTGTGTGAGCATCGGTCTTCTTCTGCCCGCGCTCTCGACGTTTTTGTGGTCGCTTTGAAATGAAAAGGAACTGCGGCTTCTCCCGCCGCCGCCGCCGCCGTCGCTGCTGCGTCGCGCAAAATAAATGAGAGCCGAGCGCGGCCAAAAAGCAGCGCCCAAAGCAGAGCGAACAAAACGAGCGACGTTTTTGCTTTTGTTAATTTTCATCAGTTGAGCAAATGAGTGCAGCAGAGCCCAAAAGAAAGAGAAGGAGAGTGAGAGTGAGGCGAACAAATGAGCGGCCAAAGCCAGGCGGAAGGGGGCGGAGGGGGGCACAACAAGGGGGGAACAACAAGAGCCGCAGGCAAGTCCCTGCTCGTTGAGTTTCCTCAAAGTCCAACTAATTGGCAACAGTTTGCAACTGGCAACTGATTACCAGACCGTCTCGGCCTGGCCAGCCAAACACTCCAAGCCAAGGACATCTCGAAATCAACGGAAGTTTAACCGATTTCATTTAATTCCTGATACGCAATTTACAAACCCAACAGCTGAGCGAAACTCGAATTCGAACTCGAAGAAAGCTGTTTTTATACCCTGAACCCATTGAAAATGGGTAAAAAGGGTATAATGTATTTGTGCAAAATGTAAATGTATGTAACAGGCAGAAGGAAGCATCTCCGATCCCATAAAGTATATATATTCTTGATCAGCATCAATAGCCGAGTCGATCTAGCCATGTCCGTCTGTCTGTAGTAAGTATGAACGCAAGGATCTCAGAACCTATAAGAGCTAGAGAAATTTTAGCTGTAGGTCCTCCTGGTGCCTGCGCAGATCTAGTTTGTTTCCGATATTCGATAACTAGCGCCGTTTCCAAGTTATCGATAAAAATGTATATCGAATTCCTGTTTTTTGCGCAATTTTGGTAAATAATAAGAGCTAGAGTCACCAAACTTGACATGTTGCTTTTAGAAAATTATATATATATAAAGTATCTTTCATTTTATACCTATCGCCACCTCGCCTCTACCACCTCAAAGAGGGTTCAGGGTATTCCCTAGTCGGGAGCTCCCGACTAGAACCTCTTACTTGTTTTATATTAAGATAACTTAACCAAACTCGGGATTTATTAGTTCCATTTGATAGTCATGTATGTATATGAAAAATGTTATCAACATCGAAGCACTATATCATATAGCTGCTATAGGAAAGATCGGTGGAATAGTATAATATATCAAAATATTCTGTTATCAAAGATATTTCAACAAACTCCGCATTGTGCAGCTGCCCTATTCTCAAATATCTACAAAATGCCGAAGATATCCTTGATTTCTCTTGTTGGTAGAAGAAGGTTTAGGGTATCCCCTAGTCGTACAATCCAGACTAGAGCACTTTTATTTTTTAACTTTAAGTTACATACACTACCTTAAGCTTAAGGTCTCAAATGATATTTTACACAGGTATTTTAAACTATTCAACTGCATTCTATCATCTAGTTGAAGGCCCTCGCAGCCATTTCTAAGTGCTTAACATTTAGCTTTAACTCTGAAAGGTTCGGAGATGCAAGTTTTAACCCGCAAATTGGGTGTGTGCATATTACGCGAAGTAAAAGACGTGTCTCAAATGAATTTCAAACTATAATCTTCGCAAATGCGTTTAAGCACGAAGCCAGTCCAACTGAGGAATGAAACAGCTCTCAAATGAATTTTTACGCAGATATTGGGGAAATAAATTTGAGGCCAATCGAATCCGATGGTCTGCACTTACATCTAATAAGAGCATCAATAAGATCATAATATATACATTTATAAATCATACATTTATAGATAAGTTCAAAATCTACAGTTGTTCAAAGAAACGCAATTTTTTTATTTTAAATTTTCCCCTTTCAATACTGTTAAATTGTATGCACTTAACAGCAAAACTGTTAAATTGTATGCACTTTACAGAATGATTTTAACATAAAGACAACCCAACAGACGTCTTAACATTTTCATTGCTCAATTAAAAGCTGTTAATTGTTTTGAAAGAGCATTTCGATCTTTCATTTTGTATATAGGTAATTCGTAAATTGAATAGTTCACGAGTCGAAATCTGTCAGCTAAATAAAGAATACAGGTTTTCTTTTTAATTATCTGTCTGCACAGCTGTAATTGAGTGCTTATCGAATGCCCGAACTAATAATAGAAGATATTATTTGTATTCGTTTTGTGTGGGCGACTTAACAAGGAACTGCAGGACTTGCCAGTTATCCTAATTGAGAGGCGAGTGGGTCGAATGACGTGCTCGTCAATTACTTGGAACTTGGGCTGGTGTAACCAAAGACTCGAAATGAAGAGGGACCTGTCCTAATTGGGAACCGAGTCTGTCTCTCGACTGACATTTGCCCACATCTGTGCATTCGAGTTGAGTTGATGCAACGTGCATTAATTAATTATTGATAATGTGCTGTGGGCGGTTCGTTTCGCCTGCCTCTTGCAGCTTTAGCTCAAGTGGGCGGGATCACGGCCGGCCAGCCTTTCCCCCCGCACCAGCTGGTCCGGGCAACTCATGCAAATTACAAGAATTTCCGCACACATGGCACACAAATAGATACAAAATGTTGTCTGTCTGTCGATGTGTGCGTGTGTGCTCATTCGTTTGCTCGTTTATTCTTCTGCGTCGTGTGTATCCATCTAATGCAACTAAAAGTGAGGCAGGGGGGGGGGCGCACATGGTGACAAACGCTGTCGTCCTCGCCATCGTCTTTGTATAATGTGCACAATAGCAAAGAAAATGCTCGCTGCGCAGATACAAGATGCAAACGCACAAGAGGCACACTTGCAGATACACACGCACAACACCAGGCAAGGGGGAGGCAGGCAGCAGGGAGCAGAAGGCAGGCAGAGACAACAAAGTAGGAGCCGGGGCCGGAGCTGGAGCAGCTGTGTGCTTGAGGGAGGAGCTGGCCGGGCAACCTTCGTCGCATGCAAACACACAAGTTGCGGATGCAGTATTCCACTTTTAGATACACACAGCCAGCCACATGTGCGAAACGAGCGAGCAGCAGTCCCTCGTTTAATTCGTTGGATAACTGCCGTCAAGGCGTAGCCACATCCCAGTCACAGTCACAGTAGCAGTCACGGTAGCAGTCGCAGTTACATTTGCCACTTGCGACCCGAGGCTATAAGCTGGATTCAATCGGCTCGCGAGCCGCCAAACCCCCCTCCCCCTCCCCCTCACTCCCTTATGGCACACATAGGGTCACACTTGAACATTTGTCATGCCCATAATGAAGTACAGCGCAAAAGCTTTTGGGGTTGCGCTGCCTATCTCTGCCCCTCACTCTCCGCCGTCGTGCCCTCTCCCCATTCCAGTCAGGCAATCGCGTGTCCACCCGACAACAACAACAACAACAACAACAACATCATCGACAGTAAAGAGGAAGAGCGAGAACAGTTTTAGTTTATTATTTATTTAGTTTGTTCTTTTTCGTTGATTCGTTACATTTTTTGGTGGCAACTCTCACACAACCTTGCAAAGTGTTGTAAAACGCTCTCCGACAAGGTTCGACTTCCGGTTTCAGTATTGGTAAGCGCGCTTGGCTTTAGTTTGTGTAGCAAATAACCGAATAACTATGGTAACCGATGAAGATACGCAGTTCAGAGTTATCTTTGGGCTTCCCAAGATTTAAAACCCTTTGTTAAGCCCCTGACAGATGGCAGCCAAGTTACAATGACGCAGCAATATTGGCAAGGTATTAAAAGCAAAGCATTAGAACCTGTTTCCAAGGTGTCGACTACATCATATTCTCAACATGATATTCTCATTCATAAGTGAACTAAAAACGAGTCTGGAAATTCATGTCGTTATTATCTGTGTAGATCTAAGTTCTAAAGACAGCAAGGCACAAAAACTCAAATGAAATAAATATGTACATATTAATTTTCCAAGTTTCACCCATCTCCCGACCGTGAAAATCTTCAGATACTATCTGGATCGCATCGTCTCAATTTATATTTAACATACTTTCTTACGTCCATCGAATTCAAATACAAGAGTTGCAATCGACATTTCAGACTCATTTTCTGATTTTTAAGTGGAAGAATTAACTTTCGATCTCAATTTTTTCTTTCTTTGGCTCGCATATTTCACCAAAGTGTAGTGGATCATGAGAAACGTGTGGAAATCTTCCAGATTCCAGTTAACGGTTTTATATATAGTATTTGGGTTACCTCAATGTAGAATCTCTGTTCTCACATATAGAATCCCATTTCCGTGTTTTTTTAAAATTGTTGACTAAATATTAATCAAGAATGGGAAATAATATGGGCTATTTTCGCTACGCTGAAGTTTAAAGAGCTTTTCGGGCTGTTATTTATACAAGGTCAAGGGCGAGATAGTCATGTCCAACTCCCAGTACCTTCACATCTATGTATATTAAACATTATGTATATGTAGCTACAAAATGTTAGTCGAATAATATTTCTTGAAAGATGTTTAAAAAAAACTCACAAATTTCAGAGGCAATCGGTCGTAAATTCGCAATTCCATCTGTCCGTATGCCTAAGCGAATCGATTTTTGAGTCTATAGGAGCTAGGGACATGATAATTTCAATTCTATGTTTCCATGAAATGATATAAGTTTAAATCAACTCTCTGTTTGTCGAGCATATCTTAGCTTATCTGAGCTTCACTGAGTAATAAAAAGATATAAATAGATATATATATATATATATATTTATTACTCAATGTCTGAGCTTATAAGCACTATAGACACCAAGCTGGGTCTTATGTGCATAGACTCTTCTATTGTATACACAGATCCAGACTCCCTTTCGCTCTTCCTCACAACAAATTATACAAAATCTTAAATTCCCATATTTCTGCACTGAAAATATGATAAGGATCGGGCTAGAAGAAGCACAGCAGCAAAAGGCGTGTGTATGTGTGTGTTAAATGAAGCTCGAAGGCTTTTAACGGCAGCTCAGCGCCGGGCGCAGGGTATACCCTAGTCGGGCGGCTCAGGGTATACCCTAGTCGGTCACACCCACCCAACCAGATTCTGTGTCTTGTTATACATCGTGTACGTACATATTCATACATATGTATGTATGTACATATGTACATTTAATTGCTATTCTTTAGGCACAGACATTCAAGCGAATAAAATGCAATTAAATCGGCTAATTAAAAATGTTTTTGTAATTCACGCCGACAAAAAACCAAAACAGAAAACCGAAAACAGAAAACCGAAAGAAACAAACAAATCGACGAGAATGTACAAGTCCAATGAAAAATTGTTTACCGTTAAAAGCGACGCCGACGGCGACGAACACGTTACAAATGAGCACCAAACGAAATAATTTGCGGTGCTTAGCGTAAGAGAGAGAGAGATAGAGAGAGAGTAAGAAAGAGAGTGGGGAGAGGGAGGGTGTAGGTGGTCCAGTTTGGGGACCTGCAATTCGCACTCATCTTTAGTATTTGCAATTTCCCGTTAGTTTGGCTGCAGCTGCACAGCATAAATTCAATTATAACCAATATTTGCCAAACGTTGCCAACAACAACAACAACGGGAAAACAAATTTAATTTTCATTTATCCATCCGACCCTAGCTATCCATCTGTCCGACTGTCTATTTCAGTCTCTTTGTTGCTATCTCTTTCTTTCTCCCACATTGGCGTGTGATTTTTTGCACTTTTAGCTTGCAGCTGAAATGTGTCTGTATGTTTGTATGTTTGTGTGTGTGCGCGTATGCGTGAGTGCGCCAAAAACAAATAAAATGTGTGCCTATGCATTACAATACCCCTCAATGGCCCCCCTCGCCCTCTGCCCGAGACCAACGTCCAATTAGTGGGCAGCCCCAACTGACATCAGTCAGAGCCAGTTTCGATTCTCACTCTCATTGTTCCAATGGGCCTCGCAACGTTTGCTTTTTATGGCCTCTCGATTCTGTTGCTTTTGTTGTTGTTGTTCTTGCTGTTGTTGTTGTTGTTGTTGTTGTTGTTGTTGCTGTCTGCATTCGGCATTTGCCATTTTGTGTCTTGTTGTTGTATGCCGAACTCTTCGCTTACGCTTATCTGCCATTAAACGACGCTGCTGTCGCTGCGCTTTACTTTGCTCTGCTCTGCGCTGCTCTGCTCTGCTTTTGCTTTTGCTTTAGCTTAAACATTCGTCGTTTCGATTTCGGTCGCCCGATGCCGTCGCAATTGCCGTTCCCATTCCATGTGCCCGCGCGCATCTCTCGAGCTGGAGCCCAAGGTGCAACATTGGCAACGGGCCTGGGCCTGGGCCGGGGCTTGGGCCAGCCAGACGCGGCGTGAAACAAATGGCTGGCACTCGCAAGCATATACGACAAACTCTCTCACTGACACACACACACAAGCGAAGTTATATGTATGCGACGCTGCTGCTGCTGCTGGCGCTGCTTCTGCCGCAGCCGTCGCCACCTGCCGTTTGGGGGCGCAGCATTTGTCGCCATTTATTTACACGATTAGAAATCGATTTTATGCGTTTGGATAATATTTCAAATGTATAAAAACACATACATACACAACAATAGGCATTGTGTGCGTGCGTGCGTGTGTGTGTGTGTGTGTGTGTATGCATTTACATGTATGTATGTATGTATGTATGTATGTAGGTACATTAAAATAATTTATGTCAAGCTTATCGGAAAGAGGGTTGCGAAATCGATTTGTGCGTATGTGTTGTGTGTTGTTTGGCAACCGTCGCACTCACGCCCACACGCCCACATTAACCACACCCCCCGCAGACGCAGAATAAACAAACCGACTAAACTTAGAACTATTTTCAATTAACATTGACTGCACAACTAATTAGCGCAGGCGCAAGCAGCGAACCGTTAATATGCACTAATGCTCAAGTACAATCAAAAGGCTTAAGACCCAAACACAAACTAAGCTCCCACTAGCCCTGCTTTGCGACTCGCCTAACACTCTCACACTCACACTCACACTCACACAGTCACTCACTCACACACACTAACACAAGGCTAATTGATTAATAACTCGATTCGAAAAAGCTTGGACATATGTATGTACGTATGTACATAGGTAAATGAAAAAAAAAACAACACAAAGGTAATGCGCACTCATTTCCAGTCTGAGCTGGAGTGGGAGGGGGAACTGTGAGATTGGACCATAAAAGAAACGAAAGAAAGATGGCAAAATCCAAATTCAATCCACTTGCTGCCGCTGCGTGTCTATTCTGCTGTCCGTCTGGTCCGTCCGGCATAGGCCAAATACTATATGCCATATACCAAACAACTACAATACACCCACATTGCGCACACACACACTCACACACACACACACACACACAGGCACACGTTTCGTGAGCAAATCTCAAATAAAAGCAAGCAGAGTCAACGACGCGTCGCAACGTCGCTGCCGTAGCCGACGCTCCTCTGCGTTGATGGATTGTAGCCCACACTAATACACACGAGCGCACACGCATAGCTACGGCGGGCCGAGAAAAATACAATCCAGTGGAATCGTTTGGCCGGTGACTCTTTCGGCTTGTCTTGTGTTCCTTGTTCGCCCCCCGCTCCCCTCCCTCTCTCTAAGAGTGCACGTGTGTGTGTGTCGTGTGCCACTGCTCATGGCGTTCAGTGTCCCCGAGACCAAAAAAAAAATAACAAAACAAAAAAATTACATACTCTGCGGAACGAAACGAAATGAAATAGAAGGCAGAACTCTGTCGCTGCTTCTGCTGCTGCTGCTGCCTGCCCGTTGCTGTTCTTCTTCTTTTTTCTTTGGTATATGTATGTATGTGTTTCTTCTTCTGTCATTCTTCTTTTTTTATTGTTTGCGGCGGTTGATTTGTGCGTGTGTTAAGTTCAAATTGGCTCTCACGTTTCCTTCCACCAAGCAACCGTTCCAATCTCTCACTTTTTGAGATATTCTTTTTTCTTATGTGACCCCTGTCCCTGCCCCTACCCCCCTTTCGGGAAAAGAAGGGACACTGCCAGTTCAATTCCCCTCGTGCCTGTGCGCTTTGTTTCATAGTTGTTGTTGTTTCGTATCATTGTAATAGTTGCCCAGCCCCACTCCCCCCTACTCCACAAGACACCAAGAAATTGACGACCCGGCAAAAAGTGCGTAAAGGAATTGAATTTGTGCGTTACACCCCACATTTTGGGGTAAAATTTGATGAGCAATGCGGCCGGGCTGACGCCTTGTTGAAAAAGTTTACCTGTGTCAAGTAAAACGCTGGTTAAAAGCCGCTGCTGCGCCGACGGCTGCTGTTGCTGCTTATCGCTGGTTCCTCTTTGTTGCGCACTTTCGTGTTTTGCTGTTTGCCTGCTTGTCTCACACACATAAAATTGGGCGATTGCGTAGCTTTTGGCCTGTACGCAATTCCCAATTGATTTTCATCGCCTTTCCCTTTTGGCAAACAATTTTATACGCTCAATTCACTTATTCTTCTTGTTTCGCGCACATATACACAACACACACACACACGAACACACGTCGATGCGGAGCAATAATTTTCGCCGTGGGCGTTTTTCTTCTGCTTTGCGCTTTGCTTTTCTAAAATTTCTTCTCATACGCCGCTGTCACAAGCAACTGTCACAAATGCAGCCGCCCACAATGCTAAACTTGCTGCGTTTTGCGCAAGTTTCCACTACACATAGTATGTATAATTTGTAAATTCAAAATAATGCTTACAGTTGCAACAAATACTTTTCGCACTTCTCTCACTGCCGATATTAAAACCGCGCGTGAACCGCACGACAACCGAAACGAAAATGAGCCGATGCGATGGCATAGAAAATGAAATAAAATGGAATTGGATGCGTCGGACGTCGGCAGCGCTGCCCGAAAGTGCGAGAGCAGCGAGCGGCATAGAGAGCGCGACTGAGCCGACTTTGAGCAAAACTGAACTTACCTGAGCACTTTTGTTGTTGTTTCCAAACTAAGTGTTGAGTTTGTTTAACCTAATGAGCAGAAAAACTCCGCTCAAAAGGCGCGCTCAATAACTCGCAAGACTCAATATTGTATGTATGTATGTATGGCTGCATTTAAGCACCTTATTAAACAGAGCCTGTTAGCTGTGTGAGTGGAAACGCTGTATGTGTGTGTGTGTGTGTGTGTGTGACAAACGCTAGTCAGGTATTAAACTGCATGGCTAATTGAGATACAAACTACAAATTCAACTGCAATTTTATATTTAATATTTTACTTCAATTTTTATTCCAAAACTATAAAATCCAAAATATATATTTTCATATTTTGCACAAACTTCCGTTTCTTTCTTTCTAGACAAAAACAACTCGATTTTAATAAGATTTATCGCATACTATTTTTATAAGTTACACTCAAAACCGTATTTTGAATACTTTAATTTGAATTATTGCGAAAGATTTTTTATTTTACTACCTTGCAAAGAAGAAGAAACAGAACGTGTTGCCATACAGAATGATATCTATCTTATGATAGGATTTGGCTCATGGTAAAGTCATAATTGGTTAAGATATTTTGAAAAACAAAAAGGTTTTTCATAAGAGAACCTTTCGTTCAAAAGGCGACAAAATATTTCCCGATCTGTCGGAAAAACGGACCTCTGTAAAGTTTCACGACAAAAACTTTGATGTAATCAACGATAATATATATACTACGTCCAGGTGTTGCATATTTCATGACAAAGTTATAATACCCTCCAAGGGCTCAAGCAAATGATAAGTTTTCCGGGACTTTCTTCATATTGAATATTTGTTCATAAGTTCTATTGTAGAGCTTCACGTCTTTTATCTATAACAATATTGTATAAGGCATAAATATGCTTACTCAATGTTTACAAATAATTCCAATAAGAAAACGCACAATTGCATAAGTTTGTTAAGAGTTTAGGTTAAAGTCAATGCTGGAGAGGATCAACACTTAAAAGTTAAAGGTGAGCGGATGCACGGCAAAGTAGCCTTTGCTCTTGGCCACCTGCGTGGAGAGCCGGACCAGGTTGTTGTCGTTGTTCACGTAGTTGCCATTGAGGATCTCCATGGCAAGGCGCAGGACATCGGCGCTGCCCTGGGTGCAGATGGCGTTGGCGGTCAGCAGCTCGTGATCGGCCAGCGGCAGGCCTATGCAGTAGGAGCGGGAGGCGCGGGCGGTGCTCGCCCACATCGCGTAGATTGTGCTGGAGATGTTGGCCAGACGCTGCAGCTCGCTCTGGCGCTCCACAATTGCGTTGCCGTGCCGGGTGAACATTAGCTCGACGGCCATGTGAAGGCGCGCCACCGAATGCTCAATGCACTGCGCGGCCGCCTCGAGCGATGGATGCACATGCTCGGCCAGCTGCATGCGCGTCTTGGGACTCTCCAAGCTGGCCGTGCCCAGGAATTTGCCGAATATGTGTCCGGGATGGAAGAGCGGATTGCGCGACCTGCGCACGCCCTCATTCATCCGTTGCTATTAAAGGGAAATCAAGTGGGAATTAGGCCAGGGTTCGGCATGATTGAAACTGCTCTCGCTACTCACGCCGGCGTGCTGCAGCCCAGACAGCGCGATGAACATGCTCAGCGTGCTCAAGGATTCGCCCTGCGTGCACAGCTGTGCACTGTCCCGCAGCGCCAGCTCCGCCGGCTGCCCGCTATGCAGGCTGCCGGGTCCCAGAAGGCTCAGATTCTGTGTCGAAATCGCGTACAGCTGCTGCAGTGTGTAGTACTTGGTGATGGCGCTCTCGAGCGTCACATCCTGTCCGTGGAACTCGTCCAGCAGGCCGGCAGTCAAATAGAGCATGCTCTCCATGGCATATACGGAGCACACGCCCTGCGACAGGTTCACGCGCGTCAGCTCCAGATCTCTGTAAGGATATTGAGTTAAATTTAGCATTGCCCCAAATCGATCCCTAGAGACTCACTTGATCTGGACGCCGCATTGGGTTGTCTCCACGCTGAAGGTTGTCAGCTGGTTGAGCAGCCGCTTGGACAATGCGATGCCCAGGAGGCTGCTGCGCAGACGGGCGAAGCGTACGAGCAGCTCCGAGTGCTGGTTGCCCTCGTAGGACTTGCCCAGGATCTGCTGCTCGCTCAACTGCACCTTGTCGAAGTGGATGCGTCGCATGGGCGCCTCGCGGCAGCCGAAGGTGGCATGCAGCTCACCCAGACGCACGCCCGGCTGCTGGGAGTCGACCAGAAAGAACGTGGAGCCACGGCCCACGTCGCCGGGCACATTGACGCGCTGGGTCTGTGCCAGCACGAGAAACAATTGCCGTGTGCCGACTGGCGCCACAACCACAAAGGCCTTCTCGCCAGAAAGCGACCAGGTGCCTGCGTCCGATTCGTAGCTGGCTTGTGTGCCGAAGAAGTCGTCCTCGGGCGGCGTGTACTCGAAGATGGCTTCGGTGCCTATGAGCTGGCCACTGCCCAGGGCCGGCAGGTAGCGTTGCTGCTGCTCCGGCGTGCCCAGCTCGCGCAGCATGTCCACGACAACGCGATGCGACTGCAGGCCGAGCGCCAGGCTCGTGTGTGCCGACTCCGGCTCACTGGCCATGAGGCTGGCGCTCCAGCTGTAGCCCTTGCCGTCGTAGTCTGTGGGCACGTTCAGCCCGTAGAGGCCGAGCTGTCTCAGGCTGTCCAGCGCGAGCGGCTGCTCCTCCGCAAAGTAATTCCTCAGCGGCAGCAGCGCGTTCTGCAAACTCGCCATCTCCTCGCGCGCTATGACCTCTGGATAGCCGAGCAGCTCCTTGTCCGTAATGCCCACAAAGAAGTTCTTCACCAGCGGTTCACGTGCCGGCAGCCCCTGCTGCTCTGCCGGCGCCACCTCCTCCGGTGCTTGTGCATTGCCCCCTCGTGGCTGGGCATGGACGCTGCTGCTGCTGGCGGTGGTTGCTTTGCTGCCCGCTCCGCGTGCCAACAGAAATGTTCCGCTTTTGCTGTGATTCCGATTTAATAATCTGACGGCACCCGAAAACAAATTGTAGCGCATCTTGAATTAGGTAATGTAATGTGCAGCGGCAATAGAGATGGACAACCCATATTTATATTTACGTGCGCGCTAGCGCAAGTATCCGATAGTAACGACTATCGGGCTGCCATCGCTGTGACGTGATTTGGTATTTAAATACAAATTACTCATGGTACGTTTTATTTACAAATAAATTAATGCACTCACACACAAACAGATTAAATACGTAAGACAATTGTTTAGCATTATAGCTGCTTATTAGCATACGATACCCCCACCGCCCGAACTGAAGTCACAATACTGCCCATCTCTAGGTGCACTTGTCGATTAATGGGCCATCGCGAGCTATCGATAATATAGCAAAGCGATTATTTTTGCAATCGTTTTTTGTCTTATCAATTTTCAAATCGTATTCAGTTGTGGATTAGGTACCTCGCCAACTCCTCCAACTTCATTGTGTCTGAACGATTTCTTATCCTTAAATAAGTAACTAGTCAGTTGTGGGATACGATTAACTGACTTGCAGCTTTGGCAGATTTGTTCATGCTTTGAAAGTTTGTACAGAATTATTGTTTAAATAGACTCGGGCGAGGAGTTAGCCTTCGACTAGGAAATACCCTAAGCCCTGCAAACTTTCTAGCCTCTCGTCCCCCTTATTAAAGTGGGCTATACAATATTCAGGGCCTAATCATGACACACATATGTGTGTGTGTGTACTGACCAACAGGTAAAACTTTATGTTGAAAATAAAAATATTCTGAAAAATATAAAATTTAGATTAAAAACTTCTTTTTCATTTGGATTAAAAACACAAAACCCTTTATTTGATTCATTTTGTATATTGGTGTTATATAATTGCTATTGACTGGGCACATTAAGCTCTCTACTTAAAACAATTGAACAAATAAAGAAAGATTTGTTTTTTTAGTGTGTTGTGTATTCACTTTTGTTTATTATTATTTGTATTTTCTGCAAGTTTTCGTGGTAGTTTCACTTGTTCGTGTGTGGAAACTTTTTATTTTATTTTTTTTTTTTTTGTTTAATTTGTATACCAGCTAGATTGAAAATTTGTTAATAGCGGTAGTTAGTTATACATAGTTTATAGTCAGGTATCAATGGAAATAAGAGTTTAGTATTAGAAGTTAACACAGACGTATGTACATACATACATACATATCTATAGCATATTATTGAAGTACAGTTGTGCTTGAAAGCTGCTCGATCAAACTGCCAAGTGGGCCAATTGGGAATAACTGAGTAGTCCCGCGCCAATTGGCAAAAACTATTTACATATATGTTTCAAGCACTTATTGCATATGTGATAAAGCACACACAGAAGAGATGAGAACAAAAACAAACTAATTACCATGTAAATTGCATTTGTTGTTGTAATGAACAAAAAAAAGAAAACGAACAAACAAAATTGTTTAATTGTATTTAACTAAAGCCCTATGTTATAGAAATACCTCATCGGGCAGCTCATATCGTATCACAGGCACGCTTTCAAAAACACGCAAAACCCAAACTAAACAAAAAAACTAATTGGGAAACTCAAAAACAAAAGAGCTCGGGGAATTCACAGGGAATTCAATTGAAATCTGATTGGAAAACTAGACGGAAAACTACGCTCGTAGATCGCACACTAAACGCTAACAACAACGATCGATATGAGCTGGCCAACACACACACACACACACACACACACTCACCCATACACACACACAGCCGCACGCACAACATCCCAATCCAATTCTGTTTCTGTTTTCACGTTGAATTTTCCTTTGAACACATTTTATCGATTGCATTTCTAAGCTCTACATACGCATCTATAAAGGCATATGCATATGAAAACTTATTCTTCAGTTAAGCTGGGGAAACTCTGTAAACTGGGAAAACTCTTTGAGAAAATTTCAAGTTTATAGATATGATAACTTGTTCGCTGAGATAATAAGAAACTTAGCAGGGCTTCTCCATTCTGAAAGAGACTAGATCTAGATCAGAATTTGATTCGGTTCTCTCCTCACAGCTTACAGCTCACTGATTGACTGATTGACTGATTGACCCTTGCTTGCAACTGGCTGCTGTGCTGCTAGCTCAGATTGCTATCTGAATACATTCACATTCACATTCGCATTCACATTCTCACTCAGACACTCAGTTATTCACTCGCACTCGTTTCTATACTCGTATTGCATATGATTGGTTGTAACTACATCTTAGTATTGCTATGCGGAGCTGCTGCTCCTGTCCATAATAATGTGGATCCTCAAGGATTTAGTGTAAATTGAGATATTTGCTTGTTTTTCATGTGGTTGGCCCCTTCACAAAGCGAGAGAAATAGAGAGAGAGAGAGAATAGAGGCATTATTCATTAGGTTGTTGTTGCACATCGCAATGTTCTTTCTGCTTAGCATTAACACAATTTTCAAAAATTCAAACTAGAGGCCTTAAACTGACTTAAACAGAGTTGTGGTGGGGGTTGGGCGGGGCAGAGTCAGGGGCGGTTAGAATAACTAATAGCGCAGTGTCTGGTCGGAAATTTGTCTCGATTCCCGCTGTTAAGGTTGTCCAGAGAACTGCCCAATCTCGATGCTCTACAGTTGATACTTGGGGCATTGCTGCCAGAGTTGCCAGCGCGCCTGCAGCTGCTTCCACAGGCGCCGCACAAAGTTGCCGCCGCAATTGTTTCCGTTTCCGTTTCCGTTGACACATGCCACGCCCAGGGCGCTTAGCAACTACTAAATCTTGCCGGGACTCTCCTGGCGCGCACTGTACCTGGGCTCGGTCGGCATCAGCGTGTCCGTCACCAGCTCATTGGGCGCCTCCACCATGCCCTTGGCGTGCGCCGCCGCCGTATCGCAATCCGTACGCCTTGAGATCAGCAGCCGAATGTCCGTGTGCAGCGAAAGGCGGCCGGAACGCGATGTCTGGAACCTGCGATGCACGAAAATCAAAGAGTTAAACATGTGACTACAAATTAAAGCAATCCTAAGCTCGACAATGATTCATAGATTCAATGATTCCCTCCCAGCTTTAGTCAGTTGCGTTGGTTCAAATCCGAGCGAACAGCCAGTCGCCTGGCATGTCGTGTCAAGTGGGAAAAGCCAGATGAGAAGCCAGGCTATGTACGGGCGTTACTAATCTTAGTGTTTGTATTGTCTTTGCTCGAACTACTGAAAATATTGGAATACAATTTTCTAACCAGTGTAAGACACTTTATCTTATATCTTTTATGAGCACAAAAGTTAAATTATTCGAGTTTGATTTGATTTGAAAACAATTCAAACCCATCTTGACACAATGGAAGATCAGAAGAATATATTGCAATACTTGCAAGAGGTATTCGATGAAGAAGTTAAAAGTGTCAAGAGTTTTTCTGCCTGGTTTGCCTGCCTCAACAGCCTTTTTCCCCATTGCTAACCCATCAGGTTTACTGACCTCAGGTGTATGGAGTAGCGCAGTCGCTTCATCTGCTCGGCACTGATGAAGTGGCCCAATTTGCTGGTGGTGCTCGTGGCTGTTGGGCTGCCCGGCTCCCGTTCGCGATGTTGCTGCTTGGGCTGCATGATGATGCCGCCGACGCCGCCGCCGCAGGGACTGGCGCCGGGCAGCTCCTCGGCGAGGATGCGCTGACGTATGAAGGTGCGATGCAGTGGCGGCATGTCGCGCATGTCGTAGGGAATGACAAACATGCGCACCACAGTGCCCATGGGATTCAGGAGCGTTGCCTGCACAGTGCCCGATCGCGGCACAAAGTAACCTTTGCGGGGCAATCGAATCTCGCACTGCAATTAGCCAAAGATAATGGTTATTAAGTGGATCAGGCAGAGCAGCAGCCAGTGCTGGGTAGGATACGCACCAGGTAGGGCGTGCTGAGCGTCTCGCCGTGCAGCTCGTAGAAGTACGAGGAGGCCGGAATGGTCAGCTGTGTGGGACAGAAGCCACCCGAGGCGCCCAACTGCAGGCGAAAGCCGGCCACTTCGATCTTGGGCAGCAAACGCTTCTGCAGCAGCGACTCCTCCAGGTTGCCCAGCAGCGGTCGCCCCCCGAACTGCGTCGCTAGACGCGCTCGCGTCTTGAGCGGCGAACCCGCCGGACTGCACATGCCCGACTCGAGATCCTCGTCCGACAGCTGCTCAT